>ML058365.1:600000-1146818 GCA_003013855.2 Liriodendron chinense | reverse complement strand
GAAGAGAAGAAGAAGAAGAAGAAGAAGTTTGAGAGTAGAGAACCAAATTGAGTCTTGCCGACTCACTGCTGACCGACTTCCTTACCTGATGTTTGAAGGAAGCTAAAGACTAATGAGTTGACTCACCAAGTCGACCCGGGATCCATTGAGTCCAGCCAACCATTCATCAGCACCCATTAAGATCTTTTGCTCCTTAACAACCTCCCGAGGTAAGTCTCTCGAGTTAGATACTATTCCATAGCATGACTCACTGAGTTAACTCAGTGAGTCAGTCTTTTCTGTATCTTTTTTTTTTTTTTTCCCCTTCTTTGGTATAATAGGCAGGGTCCTTTCAATTGAGTGCAAGATGGTAGCAATTGTTTCTACCACCTTCACAGGCTCTTGAGGGGCCTGTCAGGCCAGCCGAGAAATCTGATTGTGCTTGGACCTGGGTCCAGCTCATTGACAGCCTTACAGCTTTGCAATTCGTGGAAGCAGATTGTAGCTGTTTGCTTATTGGATGGCAACTTGGTAACCTCTCACTTGATTTGTTTGAGTTTGCATTTACATAGGAGTCTTTTTTACCTACCATGCACATGTATATCTGCATTTTGTTTTATGATCATATGACTAATCTCAGTTTTCTTGTTTTCTTATCTGCATACGTTATTCAAGTAGTATTCTCATTGAAGGGAAATCTTTCCGGCATATTTTAGTACTTACGGTGTTTTGGTTTTTCAGTAGTTCAAAATGGCAGACTAGCATATGCTAGACTTGCTAATATGCTAAGCTATCCTCCAAATTTTTGTGCCATTCACGAATGAGTATGTTAGAAATTTGTGGTAGAGATTGATCCGCCACTTAAACTTTTGGCGAAGATTTTGAGAAACGTCTTCACAAGTACTTTCTAAGAATACAAATTGTCAAGGTACCCAAATTGCTTTCTAAGAATACAAATTGTCCAAGTAATGGTGTCAGTACGTACTTGTTATATATAGGGATAGAAGACTGGCATGATGTGGCATTTGTAAGCCGGCTGACAGCCCATTGTAAGTCGTAAATCTAGGCTGTTAAAATCTTGGGCCCCATTTTGGATGGATGGCATGGATCCAAGTTTGCATTGATCAAACATCTTAACGTACAATCTGATTTTGCCGAAATTGGATCACTGACATTTTACCTTTAAACATTTATTTAAGCTCCCAATGTGGCCTTCTGAATAGAATGACTTCTTTTTGGCAGGAGGACTAAGCAATGTGGTCCACCTGATGGAAAGCTCTGTTCTCACATATGTTACATATTTGTACGTGTCACAGCAAGTGGCTAGTAGGGCTCTTTTATGCATGCTCACCACTTCAGTGGGGTGACTTATTCATGTCCAATGTTGGTGGACTGGATGCAGGCCGGTGGAATGTGTTGGAGATGCATATCAACACACAACTGATTAGCCAATAGTACATAATAACTATCATTTGTGCTGGCTCAGGTGTGGGCCACCAGTTGAAGACTGGCATAATAGATGGATTGGCTCAGGTGTGGGCCACCAGAAATGAGCATGATCATCCGGCCGAATAACAAAAGGGCCATCGAGAGCGTAGACAGAACATGGTCCAACCCAGCCCATTGCTACCCTTAATCATAGGCTATGATATGACGCTCCAATTTTCTTCAGCCAAAGATATGTTTTTAAACATGTAACTCTGAATTTGTGCATGTGGGGTCCACTATCTTGTGATCTAGGCCGTTGATGTGATGGTCCCCCTTATAGAGTTGTACAAGAACTGAGCCAGCACGAAAAGCTTGCTCGGCTTGGCTCGAAAAAGCTTGATTTGGCTCAATTCGTAGGGTGGATCAAGCCAAGCTAAGCTTACTTTTTGGGCTCATTCAAAATTCGAGCTGAGCTTGATTCAGCTTGGTTCGACATCAGGCTCGGATCGGCTTAAACCAAGCTTGAATCGGCCTAGTTTGGTTTAGAATTAATATATAATTTTTTAAATATATTAATATGTTAATATATTAATATATATAATATACAAAATCAAAACGAGTGCCCCCCTTTTGTTGCCCTAATCTCTCCATTCAATTGAAGAGCGCCCCTCTATTGTCGGTAGCTAGCTTGAGGCGCCCCCACGCCCTTCCTCGCCGACTGTCCAACCGTCTGGCAAAAGCCTTGCCCTCTCTCTCTCTCTCTCTGAGTCTCCCTTCCCCTCCCAAGCAGCCAACCCTGCAAACCCTCGCCCTGATGTCTCTCTTAGCTCGAAAGCTCGACCTCGGATCAACTCGAAATCTCGTCCAAACCAAGCCGATCTGCCCAGTTGGGCTCAATGACCAAGCCGAGCCGAGCTCAAGCCCAACCACTTTGCTGGTTGAGCTGAGCCGAGCTGGGCCAAGCTCAATTCGATTCAGCTCATGTACAGCTCTACTTGTGACACTTAAAAGTCCTACAACTCTGCTAGTTGGGCCTGGACTGGGCGTAGTCCCACTTATTTTATTTAAATCATATGATGGATGGATAAATCTGGGCCCAGCCCAGACCAAAGCATGGTGCACCGTCCAAAGTTCCATTTCTCTCTTGGTTCCTTTCCGGCGACATCATGGGGTGTCATAAAAAGGGGTGCAGCTTCGGTGGATCCTGGATTGTGTGGCCCACCATGATGTATGTGCCTTACATCCATGCCGTCCATCCGTTTTGACAGATCATTTTAGGGCATGATGTATGACCCACCATGATGGTGTGTTCCACCTAATATTTGGATCTGCTACATTTTTTTGGATCAAGCCCAAAAATAAGCTTTCCAAAATGGATGGACGGTGTGGATGTAAGGCACATACATCACAGTGGGTCCCAGAGTCACATGATGTAATTAAGTTCAGCTACTCATCAGATATCTGGGCCCATGGTTGGCCAATCAATTGGGCCTATTGATTGATGAATGATACGACCATTTGCATGAAGATATGGTCCGTGTCAGCCGTACATTTCAAAATGTTGGGTCCGGATCGGTGATCTAGATTGGTGGTCTGGTGGGCCTTCATGGATAGGTGACGCTCCAAACCTTATATTGGTGGTCTGCGAATAGAACAGCTAAAATGGGATATTTATTGGTTTGATGGGCCCCTCTTAATGGCCCAGAAAACCATCAAGGTTCGGGGCCAAAGCATTGAAATTGCGACACCGAGACAGACCTCTGAAATCCAACGATGATAGTTCATACAGTGGGACCATTGGGCGTGGTCCACTGTACAAAAGCCCACCAGGGCCTGACCGAACTCGGTTAGTCCCCACCAAGAATAATAAATCCTCTCTCTCTCTCTCTCTCTCTCTCTCTCTCTCTCTCTCTCTCTCTCTCTCTCTCATTCGCTCTCCCTTCCTTCCTCTCTAGCTCTCCCTCTCCCTCTCGTTCTCCCTTCCCTCCTCTCTCTCTCTCTCTCTCTCTCTCACATTCGCTCTCCCTTCCTTCCTCTCTAGCTCTCCCTCTCCCTCTCGTTCTCCCTTCCCTCCTCTCTCTCTCTCTCTCTCTCTCTCTCTCTCTCTCTCTCACATTCGCTCTCCCTTCCTTCCTCTCTAGCTCTCCCTCTCCCTCTCGTTCTCCCTTCCCTCCTCTTTCTTTCTTTTTTTTTCTTTTTTCTTCTTCTTTTATTTCTTGATTTCTTGCACTGTGGGACTTGCATGGTACGTGGAGACCGTCAATCAAATTCTTCCAATAATCCTACGTTGTTGGTAATCACTTGCGAGTCTGCATGCATGCAAAAATTAGAAATACGATTGCGTCCTCTGTAAAATCTGTGGGACCCACCGTGATGTATGCGTCATATCCAAGCCGTCCATCTGTTTTGTAAGATCGTTTTAGGGCTTGGTCCAAGAACTCGAGAACATCCAAAGATCAAGGAGACTACACTATAGGAAACAGTGTAACCTATGCCCTTAAAAACTTCTTGGGGTTTACAGAAGTTTTGGATGAATCTGATATTCGTGTTTTCCAGGTTGGATGGGAAATAAACATCACGATGCCCCTGGAAGGTTTCGATGGTGGACATCTGTTTCCTGTCGTGTGGTCCACTTAAAACCATTTTTATGCTTCAGTTTTGGGCTCAACCCTTAAAATGGGCTGAAATTTTGAATGGACGGCATGGATAAGCCACATACATCCATGATGGGCCCAACAGAGATCACTCAGTACGATAAAAGCCTACTGTATGCTATGTGTATCTATGCCGTCCATCCGATCCCTTTTATCAAATCAATTTATGGCATGAATAAAAAATGAAGCAAATCCAAATCTCAGGTGGACCACACTATAAGAAACAGTGGACAGTGATCATGGAACGATCACCATTGAAAACTTCCTAGGTTCCACCATAATGATTATTTGCCAATATCCAACCTGTTGATAAGGTCACACGGCCCTGGATGAAGGGAAAATACAAATATCAGCTTGATAAAAGACTTTTTTTGCTCACAAAAAGTTTTTATTAATGGTCATTCACCACTGTTTCTTATAGTGTGGTCCACCTGAGATTTGGATTTGCTTCATTTGATCCAGAAAAATGGATGGACGGCATAGATATACAATGCATACATCCAGGTGGGCTCCACCCACATAGTCAGATCCAGGGTCTCAGCTAACTTGCGTCCCACCATAAGAAAAGTGATGGGAATTGGCTTTTTACAGTATTAAAACAACAACAACAACAGGCCACTCAGATCATGGTGTAGTAATGCTGAATATATAGGTGGACCATCCTGGTGTGGGCCATATTTGATAAATTGTAGCCACGATACAATTTAAACTCCTTAGATCTGCGCTTAAAAATAAAATTGCTGTATGTTACAAAAATTTCAGCTAAGTTGTCTTGTGTGTCCATTTGCAGGCCACTTACATGATGCTCCGGTCCATTGCATGTCCAAGCCACATGGCTGCTGCTCAACGGTGAGCATCCATCCAGAGTACCATTTGCAGGCCACTTACATGATGCTCCCGTTCATTGCATGTCCAAGCCACATGGCTGCTGCTCAATGGTGAGCATCCATCCAGAGTAACATACACCAAATATCGGGTCAGAATGGTAGGATTGGTTTGTTGAACACTTACATACATTTCAGGGTTTAAGAATGGAATAATATGGGATTGTGATGTGAATGTACCTACCCACAATGTTAGCCACCCCCACTAGGGAATCGACAGCAAGACCTAAGTGTTGAGAGGTTATCTTCACTCAGTCTACCACTTGAGCTATGGATCCGCGTGTGAGTCCAGGTCGAAATGACTAGTGGTTGTGTGCAAGGCATGCTGACTACTAGGCAATGAGCCTACCCAACACATCCAAGAAAAATCACCATGGTGGACTTCTCACTCCCAACAATCTCTCTTGGCATTTGGTCCACTTGGGCCTTAGAGTTGCTTCATTTGGATGGGCCCAAGGCCACCCATAACACAAATAAGATAGGTGGGCAGCAAGGGTTGTCCACCCCTAATGCCACAAGTTAAAGAACATCATTTTACAAAACACACAAGGGGCCTTGTTAGAAGAAGATAAGGCCCACACAAATGGCCCACTTAAGATTTTGGGTCCACCACAACCTGGCAGCTTATATCAGGACCTAAATGGCCAATCAGATGCTTTGGAAATGTGGTGGACCCCGTGGATGTGGCCCCATGCGAATTTCAAGTTAAACAGATTTTTGGTGCAGAATTGGTTCTGAGCCATTTTTTGGTTCAATTTATGATCACGTGGGGCCCACTTCTGGCAAAGGAAAAGTACAATATGTTAGGCCTATGTATGTGCTTCAAAACCCACAAGGCAGCCCCCCTTGATTTGTGTGTATACAATTTATGGCAATGGCTCAAACATGAGTATTTAGAAGAACTGCAGAAACGTAATGCAAAAGTGGTTTTGGGCCATTTTTGGGCACGTCCCACGGTCCCACGATGACATGGGGTCACCATTCAGCATACCGTCAGGTTCCACTAGTATTCCTATGTGTGGGATTCAAAAGACATAAGATAGGGCCCCTTAGATGTGTATGTACAATTTTTGGTAATGGCCCAAACATGGGCGCCTGGAAAAACAGTGCAAGAAATGTAATGCTGGAAATGGTTTGGCCCGACTGTGAACAAGTACCACTACCACATGGGGCCACCTTTTGGCATGCCGTCAGGTGCTCCAGGCAGAACTATGTATGGTCTCTAAGACCCATAAGGTGAGACCTGCTGAATGCACATATACAATTTTTGGCACAAGGTCAAACTTAGGTACTTGAAATTTCTGCACAACTTTTCCCAGCCCCACTTTGGGACCTGATTTCCGATCAGTTTGGGTCCACTTTGCCCCATGTAAAGTATTATTCCTTTAGCCATATATATAGAGTAAACATCCCAACTGGTAGACCCCACATAGCTCGTACGTGGGTCCAACTACAGAGGCCCAAAGTTGGTCCAAAACACAAAAAAATTACAGGTTTCAGCCATGGGTCTGTCCCAAATTTGGGCTCACTTCTCAAACACTTGGGGACCATTCCCAACGAAGTGGTGGGACTGATACGTAGATTAAACACTCCCATAGTGGGACTCTTAACTACAAAGCGTGGGGCCCACCATGAGGTGGCAAAGAGGCCAACTTACAACCCAGTTCAGTACTTGGAAGGTAAGTGGGGCCTACACGCTAGAAACGGCATGGATAAGACGTGTGCAACATGCACATGGCTGTCCAAATTGGACGGCCTAATAAAACACAAAAATCACAAATGGGTCCAACTCCCAAATGGGCCCACAACAAAAAGGATGGACGACATGGACAACATACCGTTCATGGGACCACCTACTGACCCCATGGTTAGCTTACACGTGCATGAGTGGGAAGAAAGTAGAGGAAGAAAGTAGAGGAAGAAGAGGGAAAGGTGAGCGTAGACTCACCTAGAGAGATGGATGGCTGGATGGGGCTGCTCCTCACGTCCAGCTCCACCTCTCTCTCTCTCTCTCACGTCTCATGGTGGGTCGGGCAAGCATGGAAGAAGGAGAAAGGAAGGAAGGAAGGAAAGAAGGAAGGACTCTGATTCCTCCTTCTTGCTTCTGTACTTAGCGGTCTCACCAGCAGCCGTTAGCTTAGCCCTAATCTGCGATGACCAAGGGACGCAGAGACCGGTTTACTATGTCAGCAAAGTTCTGCTTGATGCAGAAACACGATACCCAAGTATCGAAAAAATGGCACTGGCACTAATCACAACGGCTAGACAATCGAGACCCTACTTCTAAGCAGACCCAATAGCAGTGCTAACAGATCAACTGCTACGACAAGTGTTGCGGAATTCAAAGATCTCAGGACATCTTGTGAAATGGGCCATTGAGCTCGGTGAATTCGATATCCGATACCGACCTCGCATCGCAATCAAGGGTCAAGCAGTGGCCGACTTCATTGTCGAGTTCACCGGCCCACCAAGCGATCAACTTAGTCACAAGGCGTCGGTAAACAAACCTACAGGAGGAGATCATTTGAAAGACTCTTTGGAACAAAACACAATTACACCCGTATCGTCGTTATATGTTGACGGATCGTCAAATTCACAAGGCAGCGGAGATGGCCTCATCTTGACTTCTCCGAACGGAGTGAAGGTCCAATATGCATTAAGGTTTGGCTTCCGAGCCTCTAATAATGAAGCAGAATATGAAGCCCTCCTAGTCGGATTGCACCTTACTTTAGCGATAGGAGTTCGGAGAGTGAAGGTGCACACTGATTCACAACTGGTGGTCGGACAGGTGACCGACGAATATCAAGCAAAACGGAAAAAGATGACTACATATTTAACGAAAGCTCAAGAACTGTTGGCTCGCTTCGACTATTATGAGATCGTCCAAGTCCCGAGAACCCAAAATACTAACTCGGACTCATTGGCAAAACTGGCATCGGCAGCGGATGACAAGCTCAATAGGTCAATCCCCATCGAAGTATAGCTCAAGAAGAATCTGACGAGGTATATCCAGTATCAGCTAATCCGAACTAGATGGATCCCATCATTCGCTTTCTATAGAGAGACAAATTACCAGAAGATAAAAAAGAAGCACTAAAAATTCAATATCGGTCAGCTCGTTATACACTAATCGGCGGAGTCCTCTATAAAAAGGGTTTCTCCCTCCATTGTTTGCGTTGCTTAGGTTCTAATGAAGCTGACAACGTCCTTCGGGAAATTCACTTCGGCAGATGTGGGAATCATTCCAGAAGTCGGGCACCTGCACAGAAAGTTATACGCCAAGGAAATCATTGGCCCACAATTTAAAAGGACGCCCAAGAAATATTCAAGAAATGTGACAAATGTCAGCGTTTTGCTCCCTTCCCTCACCTGCCACCTGAAGAACTTACTCCCATGTCCGAGTCATGGCCATTTGCGCAATGGGGTATTGATATTATTGATCCCCTCCCAACGGGAAAAGGGTAGGCAAAATACGCGATCGTCGTCATTGATTATTTCACAAAGTGGGCTGAGGTAGAGCCCCTTGCCACCATCACAGAAAGAAAAACGACAAATTTCATCTGAAAATCAATTATATGTTGGTTCGGTATCCCGAACACCATTATCACCGACAATGGGCGTTAGTTCGACAATGCGAAAATTCGAAAGTTCTGCGAAAATTTGAGCATAAAGAATGTATACTCATCTCTTCACCACCCTCAGGCCAATGGTCAAGTCGAAGCCATCAACAAAATCATTAAAAATCATCTCAAGGCGAGGCTCGGTGAACGCAAAGAGGCATGGGCCAAGGAGTTCCCTGAAATACTATGGGCCTATCAAACCACGGCTCGGTCGACAACTAGTGAAACCCCATTTTCCCTAGCATTCAGGACTGAAGTCATAGTCCCGGTGAAAGTCGAAATGCCAACCAACCGGATCGGTTGTTTCCAATCCGAACAAAATGATGGACAACTTCGGATGAATCTTGATTTGGTCGAAGAAGTTCGAGAAGCATCTGAAGTTCGGATCGTAGCATACCAACATCAGGTCGCAAGATATTATAATTCACGGGTTAAAAAGCGACGCTTCAAAATCAGTGATCTCATTCTTCGAAAGGTCACGAAAAAAGTAAAGGAGAACGTATCAGGTGCATTTAATCCAAACTGGGAGGGCCCCTACAAGATTGTAAGCTCAGCTCGGCTCGGTACATACTGGCTCGAGGACATGCAAGGTCGATCTCTCCCTCGCCCGTGGAACGCGGAACACCTTAAAATCTACTATCAATAAACAACTAAGTGCATCCCTGTTATTGAAAGTTGTCATTTATGAATAAACAGTTTCTCCTATGAAGATTTTTTATGAAAAAATGACACATAAACAGTGGTTGTATAACCCAAAGCTTCATTGCCGAAGGTTGGTAACGATCAGTGCACACAATAGCTACGTGGAACACTGTTCCTACCTCGCCTACGATATGCTCCGGTCATGTGAGCAAATGCATGATAGTTCAACGAAATAAGAAAGGCCACATCAGATAAATCACAAATCACATAAATAATTACAGGTCATAAAATAATGATCAAATGAGTTAGACTAAAGTGATTATATAAAAAATGACCTCAGCAGGGTCAACAGTTGTCAAAAGCTCCAAATGGAGATAAACTATTTAAACAAAAAAAAAAAAAGATTGTTCAAGGCCCAACAGGGTAAAACGAAAAATTATAAAAAGAACTATTGAGTGGCTGGAGCATTCCCCGAGGTCAGCTCTCCATCCTCCTCTTCCCCAGACAAATCCAAAAAGGAAAGGTCCAGATCGGGATGCTGATTTTGCACCATCAGCCGACATTTCTCATATCCGAAGTTGAACATGTCATCGACTTCAGACGTCTTCAATGCAAGCTCAGCTCGAATGTCCACCAGCTCCTTCTGGTTAGCTTCTGCTGCCATCTTCAGCTCCTCCTCCTTAACAATGAACACGGCCCCCATCTTGCTTATCTGAGCGTTCTTTTCTGTAAGCTCATATTGGAGCATCACCATCTCTTGCTCCTTTGCATCGTAAGTCTTCCACATCTCCTCGACCGACCTCAAAGCCTTGTCCATCGCACGCTTGGCCACAGCTAAGGTCCCTTCAAGGCCAGAGATCGTTCCTTAGTTCCCCATCATCTCCTCATAGAGAGTCAGGCATCCAAAGGCGATCTATCAAGAAATTTGAAGTCAGTAATAGTCTAAAGATGAGGAGAAGAAAGGCAAGAAGAAGCGAATTATCAACTTGGCACCAAAAGTTCCGAGAGTGTTTAGCAATTGGTCTCCTGGAGCCTTGATCATGGTCTCCACTTTGGGCTCGAGCACTGCTTTGTAGGCCCAATTGCAGAAGTTTTAGAGGAGCGGAGGCATTTCCAGGCCACGACGCATGGAAGATGTCACTAGCATAGGTTGTGGCGCTGCTACAGTTGAACTCCCTGAAGGACCGGCTTCGGACGGAGCCACCAGATCGATGACTTGAGGTGGCTGAGGCTTGTCAGTATGAGCCGGAGCCGTAGATGGTGAAGCGGTATCCCTCACCTTAGCAGATGGGGTCAACGACAGAGGAGGCATCGGGATCACAGGAGGCTGATCCAAGGAACGCTTTATCCCTGCTTTCTGCCCCTTGTTGGCCTTAAAAAGTTCCTTCTCCTCAGCAATCAGAGAATTGGACTTTCTCTTTGGAGCAGGGGCAGACATATCTAAAGAAGCAGATCAACAAGATTAAGGAACATAAAGAAAATGGACATACCAGATTAAGCTCCGGATAAGGATCAACCAAAAAAATCAGGAAGCTTGGCGGAGGGATCAAGGACAGCAACAAGAAGAGGAGCCGCACTAAAGTCAGAAATCAAGAATCCTAAAAAATTTCTCTAAGTGCTACATTTATACTCAACCCTCAACAGCACCTAGTCCGTACGACAGCCACGTGGCCTCAAGTTGTAGCCTCAAAATTCAAATCGACACGACCCTTGGTCTGCTCCGCCATGTGTTCGTCCTACCATTGGCCAGCCTGATATCAAGCATTGATTTCCATATACGGAAGCCACTTGTCATCATTTCATTCGTCTACAAAGTAAAAAGCATGCAGGTTCATACACTCATCATGGTAATTTTTTTTTAATTCGAAAAGCCATAATAAATGCGGCATTACCGCTCAAACGCGCTGACAGTACCGCCAAATTTTGGGTTGGACCTTATCCATCTAGAAGTCCTCCCGAGTTAGACAGGTCTCTCTTGAGAGCAGGGGGCTCCTGTTATGGGTAAAACCTGGAACGGTTTCACGAGCTGAAGTGAGACTTTGGGAAGTATTCTCATGATCGAGGTGAAAAACAATCGAGGTCGCAATAGCCATGCAATCAACTGACGATAGACAGAAAGTCCACTTCATCCATCTGTGGTGAATAAGGTCAGTTCGTATTTTTGCTGATAGCTCGGAGGACTTGAGTGGTCGAATATCCATACCAGAAATGATGGAGATGAACGACCTTATCCTTGAATCGTTGCTGAAGTAAAAAATCACGGTCTTCGGAGATCACGCAGTATCGAGATACGCTCCCGATATGTCAACCGAGATTACAGCCTAAAACAGTTCCTCCAACACCTATAAAAAGGAAGAGGGATCTTCATAAGGAGTAAGCAATATCAATTCTCTCAAAAAATGTACATTTGATCCAAGGATAATCTTCCTGACTTAGGCATCGGAGGACTAACGGTCGATCCCTGACCACCTCCTAGCCTTGGCTGTGTTTTGCAGGATCTATAACCAAGATCCAAACCATCCGTTGTCATCAAAATTAGATTACGATCATCCTCAAGGTGAAATCCATCCTCACCTCGTATGTTACAAGAAATTGATAACAACACGTATATCCCAGACTTGAAGACCCTAGCTCTCTTTTAAGTTCAATATGAACCTATGATTTGGTTTTTTTTTTTAACACGATATGGCGCCAACCTGACCTAGCCCAACCGAAAGCACCCAAAGGTGTTGTTGGTGTGTCTCAAACCTGAGACCAGCTGGTTGATAAACTTGGACTCAACCAGCTAGGCTACAAGCCCTTCCACAACCTATGATTTGGTCTAAGTGGGCCCATAGTTTAGTTATCAAAACCTTTGATCCAACGCTACAAACATTACATGTACCATGATTCTTGAAAATCACAGATTAGGTGGCCAGGATCTTCTGGTATTTTTAAGCATGGACCATCCACTTCATCTTAGCGTCTTTTTTCTTTCTTTTCGTCTATCATCCATGCATCCATGTGCAAACCATCTACTGTGACATAAACACATTGAAAAAGAAGATCAAGAAAGAACCTCAAATCATCTGATATGTTAATTGATTGTTCTGAGAAATGTATTGTGATAAGAAGTGTGTTCTTCCTCCATCATCCAGAATATTTTTCTAGTTGTCGTGATTGGAGAAGAAGAAGAGGAGGCGAAGGAAGAAGAAGAATAACAAGGTTGTTAGAGGCAGAGAGAGGGGGAGGAAGAAGAAGAAGCAGAAGAACAAGGTTGTTAAAGGAAGAGACAGAGAGAGGAGGAGGAGGAGTAAGAAGAAGAACAAGATATTGGGTCTTATGTTCTTCCTCATCGTGATCTTCCCCATCAAAGAGAATATGATAGTGAGAGGAGAAGAAGAAAATAACACGAAGAAGGAAAGAAGAAGAAGGCATTAGGGTTTCCCCTGATCGTGACGTATGCTTGATCGTCATTTCTTCTAGTGATCTTGGTATTTGTGAATCTCTTCGTTAGCTCTCGTCATGAACACCAAAAAGCAAGATTTGCATTTAAAAGTTATCTCCCTATGGGAGTTTTTCATATGCTCTTCCTCAGCATTTCGAGATTTGATGAGGGAACGGCAATGCGCAGATTGAATAAGCACTGGGAAATGAAAATTCTTTTTACTTTTAGACATAGCGTGTTTGGAGAGACAGATCAATCGAGAAATGGGAGTCTGCAGGGAGAAAGAAAGGAGAAGAAGAAGAAGAGTTGGAAGGAGGAGGAAGAAGAAGGTTGTTACTGCTCAGGGAGGGAGAGATTCATCTTTGAAAAGGTTGTTGGATTTCTTGCCGAGAGTGCGTGAGAGAGTGAATATTTAAGGTGAGAAGTTGTTTGTGTCCGACGAGAGTCGGAACGTCAAGCGTAGTTATTTGTGGTGCCACCATGACGTATCCGCTTATCCATGCCATCCATCCCTTTTCTAAGATCACTCTATGGTATGTGAACAAAAATGTGGCATCTCTAACGCTCCAGTGGACCACACCAAATAGTAAACTTGGGTTGCATTAAATGCAAAAGGCATTAATTACATCCCACAGTCTTTTGTGGTCCACTGAAGTGTTGGACCTGCCTTCATTTTGGGCCCATAACTTAGCATGATCTTAGAAAGGGGATGAACGACATGGATAACCAGATACATTACGGTGGGCCCCATATCGATCTAGTCGGAGGATTAAATGTCTGGTTCCATTTGGGTATGACACACAGCAGCGACTAAGTTCAGTGGGCCCTTCCATGATGTATGTGTTATATCCACACAATCCATCCGTTTTGAGAGATTATTTTAGTTCACGATCCCAAAGATCAGACAGATCCAAAGCTCAAGTAGACCACACTGCATAAATAAGTGGGGGCAATGATTCCCACCATTGAAACCTTTCTTGGGCCCACCATGATGTTTGTTTGTCATCCATCCTATTTGTTCGTGATTTCAAACAGACCTAGATGAATAAAGAAACATCACATTAATCCAAAACCAAGATGAATAAGGTCAATTCGTATTTTTGCTGATAGCTCGGAGGACTCGAGTGGTTGGATATCCATAACAGAAATGATGGAGACAAACGACCTTATCCCTGAATCGTTGTAGAAGTAAAAAATAACGGTCTTCGGAGATCGCGCAGTATCGAGATATGCTCCCAATATGTCAACCAAGATTACAGCCTAAAACAGTTCCTCCGATACCTATAAAAAGGAAGAGGGATCTTCATAAGGAGTAAGCAATATCAATTCTCTCAAAAAATATACATTTGATCCAAGGATAATCTTCCTGACTTAGGCATCGGAGGACTAACGGTCGGTCCCCGACCACCTCCTAGCCTTGGCTGTGTTTTGCAGGATCTATAACCAAGATCGAAACCATCCGTTGTCATCAAAATCAGATTACGATCATCCTCAAGGTGAAATCCATCCTCACCTCGTCTGTTACAAGAAATCGGTAACAACACGTATGTCCCATACTTGAAAGCCCTAGCTCTCTTTTAAGTTCAACGCGGACCTATGATTTGGTTTTTTTTAACATGATTTGGCCCCAACCTAACCTAGCCCGACCGAAAGCACCCAAAGGTGCTGTTGGTGTGTCTCGAACCTGAGACCAGCTGGTTGATAAACTTGGACTCAACCAGCTGGGCTACAAGCCCTTCCACAACCTATGATTTGGTCTAGGTGGGCCCACAGTTTAGTGATCAAAATCTTTGATCCAATGCCACAAACATTACATGTACCATGATTCTTGGAAATCACAGATTAGGTGGCCAGGATCTTCTAGTATTTTCAAGCATGGGCCATCCACTTCATCTTACCGTCTTTTTTCTTTCTTTTCGTCTATCATCCATGCATCCATGTGCAAACCATCTACTATGACATACACACATTGAAAAAAAATCAACGAAAAAAAGAAAAAAGAAGATCAAGAAAGAACCTCAAATCATCTGATATGTCAATTGATTGTTCTGAGAAATGCATTATGATAAGAAGTCTGTTCTTCCTCCATCATCCAGATTATTTTTCTAGTTGTCGTAATTGGAGAAGAAGAAGAGGAGGCGGAGGAAGAAGAAGAATAACAAGGTTGTTAGAGGCAGAGAGAGAGAGGGGGAGGAAGAAGAAGAAGCAGAAGAACAAGGTTGTTAAAGGAAGAGAGAGAGAGGAGGAGGAGGAGGAAGAAGAAGAACAAGATATTGGGTCTTATGTTCTTCCTCATCGTGATCTTCCCCATCAAAGAGAATATGAGAGTGAGAGGAGAAGAAGAAGAAAATAACACGAAGAAGGAAAGAAGAAGAAGGCATTAGGGTTTTCCCTTATCGTAACGTATGCTTGATCGTCATTTCTTCTAGTGATCTTGGTATTCGTGAATCTCTTCTTTAGCTCTTGTCATGAACACCAAAAAGCAAGATTTGCATTTAAAAGTTATCTCCTTATGGGAGTTTTTCATATGCTCTTCCTCAGCATTTCGAGATTTGATGAGGGAACGGCAATGCGCACATTGAATAGGCACTGGGAAATGAAGATTCTTTTTTACTTTTAGACATAGCGTGTTTGGAGAGACAGATCAATCGAGAAATGGGAGTCTGCAGGGAGAAAGAAAGGAGAAGAAGAAGAAGAGTTGGAAGGAGGAGAAAGAAGAAGGTTGTTACTGCTCAGGGAGGGAGAGATTCATCTTTGAAAAGGTTGTTGGATTTCTTGCCGAGAGTGCGTGAGAGAGGGAATATTTAACGCGAGAAGCTGTTTGTGTCCGACGAGAGTCGGAACGTCAAGCGTAGTTATTTGTGGTGCCACCATGACGTATCCGCTTATCCATGCCATCCATCCCTTTTCTAAGATCACTCTATGGTATGTGAACAAAAATGTGGCATCTCTAACGCTCCAGTGGACCACACCAAATAGTAAACTTGGGTTGCATTAAATGCAAAAGGCATTAATTACATCCCACGGTCTTTTGTGGTCCACTGAAGTGTTGGACCTGCCTTCATTTTGGGCCCATAACTTAGCATGATCTTAGAAAGGGGATGAACGACATGGATAACCAGATACATTACGGTGGGCCCCATATCGATCTGGTCGGAGGATTAAATGTCTGCTTCCATTTGGGTATGACACACAGCAGCGACTAAGTTCAGTGGGCCCTACCATGATGTATGTGTTATATCCACACAATCCATCCGTTTTGAGAGATAATTTTAGTTCATGATCCCAAAGATCAGACAGATCCAAAGCTCAAGTAGACGACACCGCATAAATAAGTGGGGGCAATGATTCCCACCATTGAAACCTTTCTTGGGCCCACCATGATGTTTGTTTGTCATCCATCCTATTTGTTCGTGATTTCAAACAGACCTAGATGAATAAAGAAACATCACATTAATCCAAAACCAAGATGAATAAGGTCACTTTGTATTTTTGCTGATAGCTCGGAGGACTCGAGTGGTCGGATATCCATAACAGAAATGATGGAGACGAACGACCCTATCCCTGAATCGTTGCAGAAGTAAAAAATCACGGTCTTCGGAGATCGCGCAGTATCGAGATATGCTCCCAATATGTCAACCAAGATTACAGCCTAAAACAGTTCCTCCGACACCTATAAGAAGGAAGAGGGATCTTCATAAGGAGTAAGCAATATCAATTCTCTCAAAAAAATGTACATTTGATCCAAGGATAATCTTCCTGACTTAGGTATCGGAGGACTAACAGTCGGTCCCTGACCACCTCCTAGCCTTGGCTGTGTTTTGCAGGATCTATAACCAAGATCCAAACCATCCGTTGTCATCAAAATCAGATTACGATCATCCTCAAGGTGATATCCATCCTCACCTCATCCGTTACAAGAAATCGGTAACAACACGTATGTCCCAGACTTGAAGGCCCTAGCTCTCTTTTAAGTTCAACGCGGACCTATGATTTGGTTTTTTTTAACACGATCTGGCCCCAACCTAACCTGGCCCGACCGAAAGCACCCAAAGGTGCTGTTGGTGTGTCTCGAACCTGAGACCAGCTGGTTGATAAACTTGGACTCAACCAGCTGGGCTACAGGCCCTTCCACAACCTATGATTTGGTCTAAGTGGGCCCACAGTTTAGTGATCAAAACCTTTGATCCAATGCCACAAACATTACATGTACCATGATTCTTGGAAATCACAGATTTGGTGGCCAGGATCTTTTGGTATTTTCAAGCATAGCCCATCCACTTCATCTTACCGTCTTTTTTCTTTCTTTTCGTCTATCATCCATACATCCATGTGCAAACCATCTACTGTGACATACCCACATTGAGAAAAAATCAACGATAAAAAGAAAAAAGAAGATCAAGAAAGAACCTCAAATCATCTGATATGTCAATTGATTGTTCTGAGAAATGCATTGTGATAAGAAGTGTGTTCTTCCTCCATCATCCAGAATATTTTTCTAGTTGTCGTGATTAGAGAAGAAGAAGAGGAGGCGGAGGAAGAAGAACAATGACAAAGTTGTTAGAGGCAGAGAGAGAGGTGGAGGAAGAAGAAGAAGAAGAACAAGGTTGTTAAAGGAAGAGAGAGAGGGGGAGGAGGAAGACGAAGAACAAGATATTGGGTCTTATGTTCTTCCTCATCATGATCTTCCCCATCAAAGAGAATATAAGAGTGAGAGGAGAAAAAGACGAAAATAACACAAAGAAGGAAAGAAGAAGAAGGCATTAGGGTTTTCCCTGATCATGACGTATGCTTGATCGTCATTTCTTCTAGTGATCTTGGTATTCGTGAATCTCTTCGTTAGCTCTCATCATGAACACCAAAAAGTAAGATTTGCATTTGAAAGTTATCTCCCTATGGGAGTTTTTAATATGCTCTTCCCCAGCAATTTGAGATTTGATGAGGGAACGGCAATGCGCACATTGAATAGGCACTGGGAAATGAAAATTCTTTTTACTTTTAGACATAGAGTGTTTGGAGAGACAGATCAATCGAGAAATGGGAGTCTGCAGGGAGAAAGAAAGGAGAAGAAGAAGAAGAGTTGGGAGGAGGAGGAAGAAGAAGGTTGTTACTGCTCAGGGAGGAAGAGATTCATCTTTGAAAAGGTTGTTGGATTTCTTGCCGAGAGTGCGTGAGAGAGGGAATATTTAAGGCGGGAAGCTATTTGTGTCCGACGAGAGTCGGAACGTCAAGCGTAGTTATTTGTGGTGCCACCATGACGTATCCGTTTATCCACGCCGTCCATCCCTTTTCTAAGATCACTATATGGTATGTGAACAAAATGTGGCATCTCCAACGCTCCAGTGGACCACACCAAATAGTAAACTTGGGTTGCATTAAATGCAAAAGGCATTAATTATATCCCACAGTCTTTTGTGGTCCACTGAAGTGTTGGACCTGCCTCCATTTTGGGCCCATAACTTAGCATGATCTTAGAAAGGGGATGAACAACATGGATAACCAGATACATTATGGTGGGCCTCATATCGATCTGGTTGGAGTATTAAAGGTCTGCTTCCATTTGGGTGTGACACACAACAGCGACTAAGTTCTGTGGGCCCTACCATGATGTATGTGTTATATCCACACAATCCATCCTTTTTGAGAGATTATTTTAGTTCATGATCCCAAAGATCAGACAGATCCAAAGCTCAAGTAGCCCACACCGCATAAATAAGTGGGGGCAATGATTCCCACCATTGAAACCTTTCTTGGGCCCACCATGATGTTTGTTTGTCATCCATCCTATTTGTTCGTGATTTCAAACACCCCTTCATTGGTAGACATTCAATCCCTACTACTTTCTGTGGTGTGGTCTACTTAAGATTCAGATCTGACTTATTTTTGCGTTAGTTACCTAAAATGATCACGTAAGATTTATAGATGGTGTGATATAATACATACATCATTTTGAGGCCCACAAAACTTAGTGATGACAGCACACCAAGGAGGTGGCACACCAGGCAATCCGGCTCTCTACTATAATAGTTGAAAAATCTCGATTTATGACGTCTAGTTGGTTATTGGCCTGTCCCCACGGAACCTATTATTTATGTAGCCCGCTAGGCAATTTAGCATTTTTCTCCTGACCAAAATGCCCCTCTACACAGCCATCAACCCTTTTGGGAATGGGGCGTGGGGTGTGGCCACACAGGATCAATGGTGGGGGCCATCCATTGGCCGATCTGACCTGTTCACTATATTCCAACAGGCCCAAAAGCTTAAGAAGGTCATTTATAATTTTTCCTGACTTCTATATAGCGTACAGCTTCGAAATAATTTTGGATCGTTCCCGCAAGTGTGGTCCATCAGTGATGAGTTCGGCCCTTAGACTTCGTCTTATCGCCTTAAATTAAAACTCCTCTCACGTGGACGGCATGGATCTCATCTGAGACTATCCAGTGGGCCCCACACAGAGCCTCACGTGGGTTCTAATGGTGGGGCCCTTACGCGGGAAAGGTCATTCGGCCTTTTTCTCATTTTCTTTCTTTTTTTCTTCTTCTTCTTCAGAGGGAACCACACAAAGAACACAGGCCCACGCAGTATTGACGGTTAGTAGTGTGTGAATGCACGACACACGCCTGACGATGTCGAGAAAATCTAGTAAATCCCTTTAAAACTCCAACGAAGTGCTGGGATGAGAAGTAAGATTTTCATAAGTTAATCGGAAAACTCCGGCTACATTGTGAAGTAAATCAGTGACACTGTGATACTTAAAAGCTATGGCTAGTACAGGTAAATCTTTGTGTGTGTTGTTTTTATTTTATTAGTGGCTGACAATGGTCGGAGGCTGTGCTGGTCCCTTTTTCTAGTTGTGTTGTTTGTTTGGAGACACTGAAAGGGATTGGACGTGGTGTTTGTATGGATCATGCATGCATGGTGGAGGTTAGGGTGGTCCCACGATCGAAGGGTTTTGTTTGATTTTTTTTTTTTTGTATAAGGCCGATACATACACACAGTGAATCACCGATACACAATGATTGTCGTCGATACACACTAATGATCATCGATACTCATTGTCGATCGCCAATACACAGTGTCGATCTTTAATAGTGTTAATGATCACCGATAGTACCATTGTTCATTATCGATACTTAGCATCTATTGTCAATACAGACATTTTCATCGATAGTGTCACTGTTCATCGTCGAAAATGAGCATCCGTCGCTGATACATACAATCCGTGGTTGATAGTGCCACTGTTCATCGCCGATACTTAGCATCCGTCATCGATATAGTTTCCATTGCCAATAATGTTACTGTCCATCGCCTATTCTTAGCATCCGTCGCCAATAGTGTTACTATCCATCCCCTATTCTCAGCATCCGTTGTCAATTCATCGCCAACACACACCACGATCGACAATTGATATTCAATATCAGTGATGTTTAGTGATACTGTAGACACCCCACCTTCGGCTACACTGTTGGTAGAGATAGCTGGTTGAACGGAGGACCACACCCCCAAATCCCAAGTCCAAACTCAGCCAAACTCACCCTTGTAAGCCCCATTCCATAGCCCAGTTCAAGCCTGAACCCAGTCAACCCAGTCCTAAACACCACCCTGAAAAACCCCCCATAAAAAGGGCCAGTCAAAAAATTCTAAAAAAAGTCAAACTCACTGAGTTAACTCGCTGAGTTAACCCGCTGAGTCAACCCGTCGAGTCAAACCACTGAGTCGACCCGCTGAGTCAACTCACTAAGTCGACCAGCGAGTCCAACAGCAGCCCCGAGGGAGCGACTGTACTCGCTGGAAACCGAGGAGCGGCCGTACGGGCGGCCCATGGCAGGCCGCCCGGAAAAAATTACGAGAGTGCCCCTCTCTGCTGCTATAAATACCCCCCTCCCCTTCTCATTTCAACAATCCATTCGAATCCCTTCGAGTCCAGCGAGAGTCCATCTGTTCTGAGTCCCTCTCCAATCCTTAGCCCATTTTTCCACCAAGGAGAGCCCGAGTGAGGAGAGCCTAGCCCTGGTCCAGCCCAGCCTGACCACTGGTCCAAGTCTCCCAAGCCATCCAAGTCTTGATCCAGCCACTCGAAGCCAACCCTTGCGACACCTCCGTCCATCCAGCTACTCTTTTTCCAGCATCATCTCATTTGCATCTAGCATAAGTGCAACATTTACTTTTCTTCCAACCCCCCTGCTTCACTGCAAGCACCTTGATTATTCAAGCACACCTGCATATGTCTTTATATTAAGCACCTGTCAGGTCGAGCGTATGCTCTGGGCTTGCCCGTTGTTGGAACCTGCCCATCAGAAACTCTTACTGTTCAGACCTGCATTCATGCTTCACCATAAAACACCTTGATTATTCAAGCACACCTACATATGTCTTTATATTAAGCACCTGTCAGTTCGAGCGTACGCTCTGGGCTTGCCCGTTGTTGGAACCTGCCCATCAGAAACTCTTACTGTTCAGACCCGCATTCATGCATCATGTCATTCATGAGAATATACGAGGATTAAATTAGACTTTCAAGTATTCGATCGATTCTGTGAAGTAGAGACCGTACTTCGGTACGGGCAGTGTGTGGGGTGCTTAACCTCTTCCCACCCTGTAACTGTGATCCCTTACCTTGAATCTCTGGCCGCAGATCAAAAGGAGTCATTTTAGAGGAAGGAATCTTCGGATCCCTTTCTCTAACGTTTCTACGGGGTCTAGCCGACTGTAGATTCGAAGTAATTGGCTAGTGGCGACTCTGGTCTAATATAAACTCACTTAAAAACATCCAGCTCAATACAACAAACAAACAAAGCCCTCGAGAACGAGGCAAGCCAGTGGCACAAACGGCGATTTCGCACTCACGCATCCTCATCTCCTTCTTTTTCGAAAGGAAAGGGGAAGGGAGAAGAACGTCGTGTGGGAGCGCGGAAACGGCGAGGGTCCACAGATACTATCGGCGATTGGAAATGAGAATCGGTGATGGACAGCGATGCTATTGGCGATTGGAAATGAGAATCGGTGATGGACAGCGATGCTATTGGTGATTGGCAATGAGAATCGGCGATTGACAATGACATTATCGGCAATGGACGGTGACAACTATTATCTGCAATACACAATCTTCTTAAATTTTATAAATATAAATGATGTCTCAGTGAAATCTAATCATCTATCTTTCAATCACTACAGAATCCTTCTGCACAGTGAGGGAACCTGATCCATGCCTCGATTATGAAGGAGTGAAGGTCTCTCCTAGGTGCTAAATAGGATTTCTTTCGATTCTGAAGGAAAATTTGAAGAAATCTCAACGAAGGTCATTGACATTCCAGATAACCCAGTTTAGATATCTACTTGATTTTGACGAGAGCATATGGAAGGCAAATGGTCCTCTACTCCACTAGTTAATGTAGAGGCACAAAGGTGACCTCTGGTTTGACTTCATTGACATCCGTTTCGATTTCAAGGTGATGGACTTCGCCCTGATCATGGGTCTGAAGTGGTTAGGAGATCAAGAAGAGAAGCAAGTTGTTTTAGAACCACATAATAACATTCCTAGAGAAAAATATTTCAGAACCACATAATAACATTCCTAGAGAAGAATATTTTAAGGGTAAGTCCTCCATTCTAAAGGAAGATTTGAAACTTATATTTAATAGTCTCCAACAGTCCAATAAGCACGACGACGCTAACCTGGCTATGTTGATGTGTGTGGAGAATGTAATCGTTCGATTGCCACAAGTAAGGGCATGTATAGATGAATATATAGAATTGGTAATTAAATGATATAGATTATTTTGATTGATACCCTTAGGGGGCTTTAAGGTACCGATTACTACCTGTTAGGGTCCCAAAATGTTGGGGTTATCAATTCAAAATTTCTTGAATAATAATTCCCCACTTGCTTGAAAACTAAGGAAAATACAAGTCTACTACAGTGCCAAGGCACTTGGAAAATGGACCAGCGCACCCATAAGTTCAGGATGAATCTTAGTCATAAAAGTGAATTTTTGGTGGGCCCCACCACTCATGATGATCAAAATATCTTAAAATAGGGTTGTGGCCACAAGCATGGATCACTACAGCCAGTGCATGAACACACATCACCAAGCGGGCACCACAAATCAATCATTCAAAGGATCCATTCAAAACAAACAAAAGAGAAGTCCGTTAGTGCACCCATTAACTATGGGAGCGCACCAAAAAATTACCAAAATCTTAACTTAGTCCCTCGCACTATTGGAGAGGTGGAGCGCACCCGTTTATTCAGCAAATGTAGACTTCATCAATTTTCACTATCAGAGAAACGGAGTGCACTTATTTATTCAGAATTTTTCCAAACTCTATTTTCTTCATGAATTAAGGGTGCGCCGGTCATTTTTTAGGTGCGCAACTCCCATCTTGAGTAATTTTAGGGTACTCTCCACGTGGTATCCTCTCATTGGTCGCCCTTCGAGATTTTCGAGTATAAATAAAACCGCTTACTATTCATTTGTATGCGTATCCAGAGAGAGAGCTAGTGACCTCTGGATATTTGGGAACTTCACCAGAAAACCTCATCGGAATCCTTTTCTAACCATCGGAACCTCCGGAACCCATTTTCAATCGTCGAAATCCTCCGCTTGGAATCCTTCTTGACCACCGTAGGTCGACCCGAAAACCACCATCTCAGAACTCTTTTTAAGATCACCTAAGTATGGGAGCGCACCCATAAATTCGGCATTTTTCAGACTTAGTCAAAATACGCCGTTTTTAGCATAAAAACGTTGTTTCTGGTGCGATCACACCCATAAATTTGACATTTTTTATACTTATTCGAAATACGTTGTTTTCAGCATAAAAACGTCTTTTCTAGTTCAAGCACACCCATAAATTGAGCATTTTCAGACTTAGTCGAAATACACCGTTTTCAACATAAAAACATCGTTAAATTAGCCAGCGCACCGTAAAATTCAGTAAATTTCAAACTTCATTTTCAGGTTCGTCGGACCCCATTTTGATATATTTATGCATTATAAGTGTTCTGGAAGTTACAAGAGAGTTACATGGTCATCCCGGGATAACCAACAGTAGAACAAGAAGGCTTTCAGAAGCCTATTCAATCCAGTATGATGAACACAACAAGTTTTCGGAGTTAGGCTGCCAGCACCCAAAGTTATGTAAATGTACCATTGTTGCACGTACTATCATAATATGACCCAGATTGAGGTTTAGACTAAACAAACGGGATCATGGTCACCACTAGTTCAAGCGCACCCATAAATTGAGCATTTTCAGACTTAGTCGAAATACGTCGTTTTCAACATAAAAACATCGTTAAATCAGTCAGCGCACCGTAAAATTCGGTAAGTTTCAGACTTCATTTTCAGGTTTGTCGGACCACATTTTAATATATTTATGCATTATAAGTGTTTCAGAAGTTACAAGAGAGTTACATGGTCATCCCGGGACAACCAACAGTAGAACAAGAAGGCTTTCAAAAGCCTATTCGATCTAATACGATGAACGCAACAGGTTTTCGGAGTGAGGCTGCCAGCACCCAAAGTTATGTAAATGTACCATTATTGCACGTACTATCATAATATGACCTAGATTAAGGTTTAGACTAAACAAACGGGATCATGGTAACCACTAGAAACATGACTGTAGACACCCCACCTTCGGCTACACTGTTGGTAGAGATAGCTGGTTGAACGGAGGACCATACCCCCAAATCCCAAGTCCAAACTCAGCCAAACTCACCCTTGTAAGCCCCATTCCATAGCCCAGTTCAAGCCTGAACCCAGTCAACCCAATCCTAAACACCACCCTGAAAAACCCCCCATAAAAAAGTCCAGTCAAAAAGACCCAAAAAAAAAGTCAAACTCACTGAGTCAACTCGCTGAGTTAACCTGCTGAGTCAACCCGTCGAGTCAAAACACCGAGTCAACCCGTCGAGTCAACCCGTCGAGTCAAACCACCGAGTCGACCCGCTGAGTCAACTCACTGAGTCGACCAGCGAGTCCAACAGCAGCCCCGAGGGAACGGCCGTACTCGTTGGAAACCGAGGAGCGGCCGTACGGGCGGCCCATGGCAGGCCGCCCGGACGAAATTACGAGAGCTGCCACTCTCCGCTGCTATAAATACCCCCCTCCCCTTCTCATTTCAACATCCATTCGAGGCCATTCGAGTCCATTTCAGCCCGAGAGCTCTGAGTCCATCTCTCCACCCTTTAGCCCATTTTTCCACCAAGGAGAGCCCGAGTGAGGAGAGCCTAGCCCTGGTCCAGCCCAGCCTGACCACTGGTCCAAGCCTCTCAAGCCACCCAAGTCTTGATCCAGCCACTCGAAGCAAACCCTTGCGACACCTCCGTCCACCCAGCTATCATTCATCCAGCATCATCTCATTTGCATCTAGCATAAGTACAACATTTACTTTTCTTCCAACCCCCCTGCTTCACTGCAAGCACTTTGATTCGTCAAATACACTGCATATGTCTTTATATTAAGCACCTGTCAGTTCGAGCGTATGCTCTGGGCTTGCCCGTTGTTGGAACCTGCCCATCAGAAACTCTTACTGTTCAGACCTGCATTCACGTACATATCACTATAAGCACTTTGAATATTCAAGCACACAGCATGCATCATCTCGCATAAAGCACCTGTCAGTTCGAGCGTACGCTCTGGGCTTGCCCGTTGTTGGAACCTGCCCATCAGAAACTCTTACTGTTCAGACCCGCATTCATGCATCATGTCATCTATGAGAATGTACGAGGATTAAACTAGACTTTCAAGTATCCGATCGATTCTGTGAAGTAGAGACCGTACTTCGGTACGGGCAGTGTGTGGGGTGCTTAACCTCTTCCCACCCCGTAACCGTGATCCCTTACCTTGAATCTCTGGCCGCAGATCAAAAGGAGTCATTTTAGAGGAAGAAATCTTCGGATCCCCTTCTCTAACGTTTCTACGGGGTCTAGCCGACTGTAGATTCGAAGTAACTGGCTAGTGGCGACTCTGGTCTTATATAAACTCACTTAAACATATCCAGCTTAACACGACAACCAAACGAAGCCCTCGAGAACGAGGCAAGCCAGTGGCACAAACGGCGATTTCGCACTCACGCATCCTCATCTCCTTCTTTTCCGAAAGGAAAGGGGAAGGGAGAACGACGTCGTGTGGGAGCGCGGAAAAATCGGCGAGGGTCCACAGAATGGCGACTCCACTGGGGATAAACTAGTCCCACTAGTCGTGATCCGACTTGAAAACAGAATCCTTCCCGTACTTGAAAGTCATTAATCCTCATACAATCTCATCTGCATAGCATTCTACCCAAAACCAAAAAAAAAAAAGAAAATCCTAAAACAAAAAAAAATAGAAAATCCCAAAACCAACCAGAAAAAAATAGAAAATCCCAAAACCCAAAAAGAGTATGGTCCTCACCATTGCGCCTCCTCGGGCTCAACGTACGCGGAGACAACTTCCCTACCGCAGTATAATTCGCACTCGGGCTCAGCAAGCCATGTCCGACCACGAAGAAGAAACTCATCTCCTCCCTGCTCTTGAGATGACCGAAGCGCAACCTCCAGCGCAACAGCCCGTTGACGATACACCAATCATACAAGAATTGGCACATGGAGTGAGAGCAATGCAAGAAATGCTCTTGCAATTCATGCAAGCACAAGCCACCGCAGCAGCCAACAATCAAGTTGGCCCAGTTCACCAGTCTCAGCAACCATGCCGAGTCCTCCCGGCCTCCAGTTCAAATCAAGCACAACCATCGGAGTCTGCCCAAGACTACCGACAGCAGCCTTCTCAGCCCTTTGCTATGGGGCATCCTTCTCAATACCTTCCTGCAACAACGGGGCCATCTCAGAGCATCCCGGTCGCAGCGACTTCCAGTCAGCTTCCAGTCAATCTTGCAAACAACAATCTCAATAGATCTCAGCATGTCCCCGCCGATGAGACACCTTTTCAATTTCAGCACATCCCCGCCGATGGGATTTCAATTCAATTTCCAGCAACAGGGACAGCATTGGTGAATGCCCACAATGGGGGTCAGTGTCAAGCCCACATCAATCAGCGGACAGTGGCGAATACCCAACAAGGGGGTCACTTCCCAGCATCTCAGCCTCCTGCAAACAGGAGCACTTTTCAATTCCAGCACATCCCCGCCGATGGGATTCCAGTTAATTTTCAGCAATCTTCAATTCAGGAAAATCCAGTTAATTTCCAGCAATCTTCAATTCAGCAAAATCCAGTCAATTTCCAGCAAATTCCAGTTCAACCTTCAGTACAATCTCCAGTTCAGTTACAATCCTTTCAAGCACAAGTTCATCAGAATCCAGTTCAGTCATCAAATCAATTTCAGCAACCCGCGGTTGCTTTTCAGCAAGCCCATAGGGTCGAAGACATCGACCATTATGCCGAAGAAGAACGTGCCTTACTCCAGGAGGCACCAGTCGCTCGAACAGATCACTCAGGACTGGACGAGTTGCGGGAGCAGTTCCAGATCTTGCAAAATCAGCTTCAGCGACAGCAAGGAATCGACTTACCTTCGACCAAGTTCAGAGACTTGTGTCCTTTCCCAGATGCTCAAGTACCTCAAAACTTTGAGGTACCAAAATTCAAGAGATACGATGGCAGCAGTTGTCCCACAGCACATCTCAAGGCTTTCTGCGGGGAGCTGAGTGCAATCGCAGGAAATGAAGGGGCCCTTATTCGTTTGTTCCAAAAATCTCTGAAGGGCGATGCCCTAGATTGGTACACTTCATTGGACTGCCACCGCATCAGAACATGGGAACAGCTTTCCCAGGCTTTCGTCGACAGATTTGCATACAATCTCAACATGGCACCCAAAAGAGCCGACCTCGCAGCTCTCAGGCAAAGGAATGATGAAACACTATCAGCTTATGTGGGACGTTGGCGAGCTATGGCAGCCAGAATGCGGACACCCATCGACGATGAAGAACAAATCTCCATGATTGTTCATTCAACATATCCAGGCATATCCGGGTATCTCATCTCGCATCCATACGCGAACTTCTCGCAGTTAATCCGTGCTGGAGAGCAAGTCGAAGCAGGAATCCATGCCGGGACGATTTCCCCATGGCCTCATCAAGCCACTCCAGTCAAGAGGAACAGAGTGGAAGGAAGACCTATCGGGCACGAAAATGGAAACCGCAGTGGTTCTCCTCCCCGCCCAACAGAGGTAAACAACATCAACACCACTGCTCAAGGGAATCAACGTGCTCCCCCACAGGGACGTCAACAGTATCAGCAGAATCAAGTTCAGCATCAGCGGTATCAGCCACAACCAAATCCTCAGCCACAACCACCTCGACAACAACAGCAATTCAGAGGAAACGGTCAATACTCATACCAGAACAGGCAGAATTTCAGGGAGCTCAGGAAGTTCACTCCACTCAGTCAACCACTTAGTCAAATCATGACTACGCTGGTACAAAAGCAGTTACTCACTCTAATGGCACCTCGGCCTCCGCCTCATCCTCTGCCACCAAATTACCGAGAAAATGAGTACTGTGCCTACCATCAAGGGCGTGGCCACGCCACTGACCGATGCTATACTTTGAAGAATGCCATACAAGACCTGATTGATGACCGCAAGATCGTCATCTCGGTCCCTGAAACTTCTCCAGCAGCTTCCACCAACATCCTTCAGAATCCTCTGCCTCAGCATCCAACGGACCCCAGTTCGTCTCGTGGCCCTGCAGTCAATAGTATAGAAGAAGGGGACCATCTCGATCGCTTCTTCTCCCCTATCCAGTCCATTCATGCTTACACTTATGGGCCAACTAATCATCCTCCAGTCTTGCAAGGGGCAAGTCCCTTTCTTCCTTCAATCTCCGAGCCAGTAGTGCTCGAAGGAGCACCTCCATATGATATACCAGTTGTTCAAGGGGCACCTTACAACCATTCAAGCTGGGAACCAGTCGTCCTGGAAGGAGCTCAGTCATACATCGAGCCCACATACGAACCTGTCATCTTGCAAGGGGCAACTCCAGAACAATCCAATCCGCAATGGAAGGATTACACTCATCAGCAGCAAGAGCCCGTTGTCTTGGAAGGAGCTCTTCCCGTTGAGCCAGTCGTATTGCAAGGAGCAAATCCCGGAGGCGTGTCAATCACACTACGGCAGCTGGGACGAATAGAGAGACCCCCTGCCATATCAAGAGGACCAGTATTCATTCCATGGGAGCCTCCTGCCCCAGGAACAGTCAAGCCAGGACCACGACCTTATGTGGTCTATGAAGACAAGCCTCGATACTACCCCTTCAGCACAGGCAACAATGTAGTCCTCAAGGCAAAAGCTCCATACGAGGAAGATCTGGAACCCACGCAAGCACCGTTGCAAGAGCCGGTGGTCCTAGAAGGCAAGGGCGAGGAAAATTATAAAGAGGTCCCATGGCACTATCCAGAATGTGCGGAAGTGGGGAACATGAATCCTAACGGGCGTTGCATCCGAAGAGATAATCAAAACAGAGGAGATCCCAAAGGCGTCCTCTCAGGCCTCGGCAACAAAAATGAAGCCGCATACGATGTAGCAACTCAGCTCAAGTCAATCCCTGCACAAATCTCAGTATGGGAGCTACTCTGCACATCTCGCATACACCGAGAAATGTTTGCCAAGACTTTGAACGATGCTCACGTCTCCTCTGATACGGCGCCAGAAATGATAGCTTTGATGATTGGACAACTCCTAGCCCCGCACGCCATCACCTTCACAGATAATGAGTTGCCACCAGAGGGACGTGATCATGGGCGATCCCTCAACATAGCCTTACGATACAAAGACCTCTGCGTCCCGCTAGTCCTTATCGATAATGGCTCAAGCTTAAATGTCTGCCCACTCAAGACCGCGGAACGCCTGGGAATCAGTCCTTCTTCATTCCGACCCAGCACCATATGCGTCAGAGCATTCGACAACACCCGCCGATCAGTGGAAGGGGAAGTCGACATAGAGGTACAGATAGGTCCGGAAGTCTCCACCATCACGTTCCAAGTCCTGGATATATCAGCCTCTTTCAACATGCTGCTCGGACGACCTTGGCTTCACAAGGCTGGAGCTGTGCCATCAACCCTGCATCAACGAGTGAAGTATATCTGTGGAAATCAAGTGATCTCTATCCATGCAGAGAAGGAGCTCATCATTCCTTCCAATGCTGCTGCCACTGAACCAGACATCCCGGTCATCGATATCCAGCACTCTGAAGAAGACATCCCGTTTCACAGTTTCGAATTCGAGACTGTGAACTCTATCGCCAATCCAGAACCGATAAGGGTGGACCGTGTCTTTTCACCGGCAGAGTGTCTGAGCCTCAAATATCGAATGAAGAATCACTTCAAGTCCAGAAAGGTACCACTGATATATAAACAACGCAAATGGGGACTCGAATACAAGGCAACCTTCATGGACAAAAGAAGGAAGAAATTTCGGTGCTCACCCATCCAGTTCGTCAAGCCAGGAGAACCTTGCAAAGATCCAGGAGGGAATCAACCGACTGCACTACACAAAGGCCTCCCGATGAGCCTAGTTTGGGCCACGTGGCCCCCCATTCGATGGGATCAGATTCTCGAACCATCTAAGCCTCCAGAAGAAGAAGAAAAGGATGAAGACGAAGAAGGAAGTCAAATACAGCAGCTTCAGGACCAGGTTACCCTGACACCTGCTCCCAACCAGGGGCACAACCTGCCCACGTCAGCATCAATCAACCAGGGGCACAACCTGCCCACTTCAATCAGCCAGGGGCACAACCTGCCCACTTCAATCAGCAAGGGACACAACTCGCCCATCTCAGCACCAATTAGCAAGGGCACGACTTGCCCATCTCTGCAGAATCAACATCAACAATCACCAGCCAGGGGCAGAAGCAGCCCATCCATTGGACCGAGAAAGGGAAGTGGCCAGCCCTAGATTGGTCTGATGTCCAGGTTCCAAACTTGTGTCTCACTGCGGAACCAGACGAACTGCAATGCGAGGTAAGTGATCCGGGAGGGACTGAGTACGACTCAGATCCCGAACCCGACCAGCAAGAAGTCATGGTCATTGGGCCAGACCATGATTCTTCGCCCAAATCATCAACCCCCACCACTTCAGGGGAGGAAGTGTGGGGTCCTGAATGGTCATCTGTTCCCCTAACTTTTGAATCAGCCAAAGAGCCATCTGAGGGCTCTGGCTTCCAAAAAAAATGCCTGTTTAAGCAGCGACCGGAACTTTGGAACAAGTTGGGATCAATCATGGTCTGCAATGCCCACTTGTTCAAAGTCCCGTAAATTTCAAAAACCCAAAAAAATAAAAAACTTTCAAAAGCCAAAAACATCTAGCATTTCAATTTCAGAAAAATCTCAAAAACCAAAAAACATTTCTTTTCCTGCATTCAATAGTGTGCCAAGTTCGTCTAATGAGTCGCATGAGTTTGAAGTCGAATCATATGATTTCGACATCGAATTAGACTTCGAGCTCATGGGTCTGGACGAAGCTCGGGATAAGGAAGATGATGATCCAGCTCCCGAACTAGAGGATCTCCTCAAAAAGTTCGAATCCAAAGCCAATGTTGTAGCCGATGATTTCGAGATAGTAAACTTGGGGACGCCTGAGATCCCTAGGGAAGTACACATTGGAAAATCGTTGCCACCTGAGATGAAACGGAAAATGATAGAGTTCCTAGCTCCAAGATTGTCCAACTTCGCGTTCTCATATGAAGACATGCCGGGGCTCGATGAAGAGCTCGTTGTACACCATCTGCCAACCAAGGCAGATATGAAGCCAGTGAAGCAGAAACTTCGAAGAATGAAGCCAGAATGGGCTCTGAAAGTCCGAGATGAAGTCATCAAGCAATACAACGCGGGATTCTTGGTAGTCTCCAACTACCCTGAATGGCTCGCCAACATCGTACCAGTACCAAAGAAGGACGGCAAGGTTCGAATGTGCATCGACTTCCGAGATCTCAACAAAGCCAGTCCTAAAGATGACTTCCCTTTGCCACATATCGACACTCTGGTCGACAACACTGCTGGATACAAGATCTTCTCATTCATGGACGGGTTCTCAGGTTATAATCAGATCAAGATGGCCGTCGAAGATCGTGAGAAGACATCGTTCATCACTCCCTGGGGAACCTTCTGTTACAGGGTAATGCTGTTCGGTCTGAAGAACGCAGGAGCAACATATCAGCGAGCAATGACAGCATTATTCCACGACATGATGAACAAAGAACTTGAAGTATATGTGGACGACATGATCGTCAAATCTCGCACAATTGAAGGACACTTTGAAGATCTGAAGAAGTTATTCAACAGATTAGAAAAGTACAAGCTCCGCCTCAACCCTCAGAAATGTGTCTTCGGTGCAATGGGAGGTAAGCTCCTCGGCTTTATGGTGAGCGAGGATGGCATTAGGGTCGACGAGACCAAAACCAGAGCAATCATCGAGATGCCCCCTCCTAGAACAGAAAAAGAAATTCGTGGCTTCCTCGGCAGAATTCAATACATCAGTCGCTTCATCGCACAGCTCACACCTATCTGTGAGCCCATATTCAAGCTCCTTCGGAAGAACGTCCCAAAAGAATGGAATGATGATTGCCAAGTCGCCTTCGATCGCATCAAGAGATATCTCATGAATCCTCCAGTCCTAGTACCGCCCACTCCTAGACGACCACTATTGTTATACATCTCGGTAGCAGCAGAAGCCATAGGCTGTGTCCTCGGTCAGCACGACGAGACCGGGAAGAAGGAACAAGCAATATATTATTTGAGCCGAAAGTTCACCGACTACGAGACCAGGTATTCCCCGATCGAGAAGACTTGCCTCGCCCTAGTCTGGGCAACTCAGCGACTCCGTCAATACATGATTGCATTCCCTATTCTCCTCCTCGCTCACATGGATCGGCTCAAGTACCTGTTCGAGAAGCCGGCACTCACTGGAAGGATAGCTAAATGGCAGCTACTCTTGTCTGAGTTTGACATCACCTATGTCACTCAAAAGGCAATCAAGGGACAGGCCCTCGCCGATCATCTTGCGGCTCACTCTCTCCTGGACTATCAGCCGCTCAAGACGTTCTTTCCTGATGAAGATCTCTTGCTCATTGAAGAGGAAGCAAAGAAGAAAAAAGATGAATGGACGTTATTCTTCGACGGCGCAGCAAATTCTAAAGGGAGTGGTATTGGAGCAATCCTCTACTCTCCAAATGATGTCCCTATTCCTATCTCGAGGCGCATCGCATTCGAGTGCACCAACAACATGGCAGAGTATGAAGCATGCATCGCTGGCTTAAGGGAAGCCATAATCTCGGGCGTAAAGAAGCTACGAGTATTTGGAGACTCACAGCTTATCATCAATCAGACCAATGGCGAATGGAAGACCAAAGACGAGAAGTTGATACCATATCATGTGTATCTGGACAATCTGATCGAAGAATTCAAGGAAATCACCTTCTCATACATGCCCAGAGCCAAGAACCAGTTTGCAGATGCTCTCGCCACGCTTGCATCAATGCTCGAGATACCAAAAGGAGCTTCAGAATGGGAGCTCACAGTCGAAATTCAAGAAGAACCTGCCTTCTGCCTGCAAATAGAAGAAGCTGAAGCTGTCCCTGACAAACCCTGGTATGCCGACATCAAGCAATACCTCGAAACCCAGGAGTATCCAGAGTCAGCAACAGCAACAGATCGCCGAACCATTCAGCGTTTGGCCGGCCAGTTCACCATCAGTGGCGAAGTTCTTTACAAGCGATCCTATAATCACATCCTTCTTCGATGCGTCGATGAAACAGAAGCTGCAAAGATCATGGAAGAAATACACGAAAGAATCTGTGGCCCACACATGAATGGGCACATGATGGCAAAGAAGATTCTACGACTCGGCTACTATTGGCTCACCATGGAGACAGACTGCTGCCAGCACGTCAGAAAATGTTTCAAGTGTCAGGAGCATGCAAATCAAATCCATGCCCCATCATCAGAGTTATACAACCTGACCACCCCCTGGCCCTTCTCCATGTGGGGACTCGACATCATCGACAAAATCAGTCCCAAAGCATCAAATGGTCATGAGTACATACTTGTGGCAGTCGACTACTTCACCAAATGGGTAGAGGCAGCCTCCTACACCACGATTGCAGCATCTCAAGTGATCAAATTCATGAAGAACAACATCATATGCCGGTATGGAATCCCTAATGCTATCATCACAGATAATGGGACCCCGTTCGTCAACAAGAAGATGGATGACTTCCTCAGCAAATTCAAGATCCAACGTCATCGATCAAGCCCCTACCGTCCCCAGATGAATGGTGGGGTAGAAGCCGCAAACAAGACAATCGTCAGGATACTCAAGAAGATGGTCGTGACCTATCGAGATTGGTCAGATATGCTCCCATATGCACTTTGGGCCTATCGAACGTCTGTACGATCTGCTACGGGCGTTACTCCTTTCGAGCTTACTTACGGAATGGAAGCAGTCCTACCAGTCGAGGTGGAAATACCATCACTACGGGTGTTACTAGAAAGCGGAATTGAAGAAGGAGAATGGCAACGGGCCAGATTCGATCAGTTGCAGCTAGCAGATGAAAAGCGCATGCGTGCACTAAGTCATTCACAGTGCTATCAGAAAAGGATCGCTCGGGCTTACAACAAGAAAGTCCGAAAAAGAAGTTTCAAGGTAGGCGACATGGTCATGAAGAAGATTCTACCGTCGCACCTTCCAGATCCCAGAGGAAAGTTCAAACCCTCGTGGGACGGGCCACTGATCGTCCGAGAAGTACTTCCCGGAGGCGCTCTCAGACTCACCAGCATGAGAGGGGTGGATCTTCCTGAGCCAACCAACGCCGACAACGTGAAGATCTTTCACGGGTAAGTTATTTTGACCTTATCAAAGGTTACTTTAATAGAGCTGAAGTCAAGAGGTCGAAGCTAAGACCTCCGAGAAATCATTCCGTCCACCAACAAGTGTTTCAAATAAGGGGATTCAAAAAGAGAAACATACAAAAAAAAAGAGGGATTCAAAAGGAAAAGACAAAAAAAAAAGGGGAGAGAAAAAGAATATAAAAGAAAAAAAAAGAGAAGAAAAGAGAAAGAAAAAGGGAAGCCAAAGTAAAGCACCCAAGAAAAAATCAACCCAAAAAGAAACACAGTCATCCATCCATTCACCTCAGAGGGGTCTTTAGCAAAGACCGACAGCTCTATCATCGTAACTTAGGATAAGGGCTGAAAGACTGCCATCGGCCGGCAACGACGGATTCCCGACCTCTAGCCGCCGCAGTTATCCAGAGATCCAGAAAAAAAAAAAGAAAAAAAAAATGTGTGCCTAAACAAAGAGGGCGGAGTGAAAACCCGAAAGGGCGCTCCGAGTAAAAACAGTGGGCATACAGCGGACTTGGTGAAAACCCGAAAGGGCACTGAGGGTAAGAACAGCATAGCTGCCAAGGGGCAGGCAAGATAAAACACCCGGGACGTGGTGAAAACCCGAAAGGGCGCCACGGGCAAAAATGACGGGAAAAAGCCGGCTGTGGTGAAAACTCGAAAGAGCGCTGCAGGAAAAAATGGCTCAAATGAAAAAAAAAAAGAAAAAATAAAAATAAAAGCGCAGGTACCAAGAAATTAGACAGTCCAGATCGGTTCAAGCAGTGAAAGTGCAAGAACAAGAGGAAGTACAGTCAGGAGCAAAGAACTCTACAAACTCTGACAATCTCAGGAAGCAAGAGTTTCCATTGCCTACATCTCTAGGGAACCAAAGGATCAAGCAAGTCGAATCTCGAGACATCGGTCAAATCATTGACCGAGCCCCAGTTCTGATTCCTATATCCTGACACAAAATCCAGACACACTCACAAGACAACTCATGGCACGGTAAATTTTCAAACAGTTCTCTCTTTTTTAATTAAATGCATCATATTTCTTTTACATATAACATATCACCTTTTTCAAAAAATACAAAAATGCATCATCATCAATCATATATGCAAAAAAGGAATGTGCAGGTGGCCAACACAATCAATCTCTACCCTCCTCCTCGGCCACATCAGGTGAGTCCTCTGACTCATAAAAAGATAGTCTCGTTCTCAACCTGCTCACCTCCATACGCAGGTAATGCACCTCATCGCGCTCAAGGGTACGGATCGCTATCTCCTCATCAGACAACCTCCGATCGGCAGCCAATCTCCTCGACATCATCTCACAATGATACCGAAGTGCAGAGATCTCAGACAGCAGATGACCATGAGTGGCCAAGAGGAAGCCAGGATCGATAAACGGGTGCTCCTCAAAAGGTTCATATGAACCAGATGAAGAGCCAGCATCTCCAAGAATATCCTGCTCATCCTCATCAGCAGTCTGGTGCCAACAAGGGATACGTCGATACAAAGACTGCTCAGCAACCCAGTACTGATACGGGGCGGTCGCCATCGGAAAAGTCCGCAGCTCAAATCCCAACGAATCAGCTGTCAAATAACTCGCCCAGGAACAATCAATCCGGGTCCTGAAGTCAGAAGATCTAGAGGGGAGTACTCGACGCCCGATACCCGTGAAAGCGAAAAGAGGAACATCCTGCTCGTATCCAAACTGCCGCAGGAACCGAATGGGATGGTAAGAAAAGTAGGATCGAAAGCCTACCAACATCAGAGGATGGCGGTGTGCATCGCAAAGCACTGGAGAAAGTAAAAGCCAAAATGACTCCCAACGAACGTTCCAGTCACGAAGTTCAGCAAACATCCTGCGATACAAGGGCTCGCTCATCCTAACTGTATGCGGAAGAAACTCCATAATGTACCACATAAGGTCTGGGCGACGGGTGTCAGGAAATGATACAGGAATAGTCAAAGAAAGACGCTCCCATAGCCAGACCTGATCACAGAGAGGAAAAGAAGTTCAGCTAAAGCAAAGCAATTCCCAACAAAGCAAGAAGGAAAAAAGGTGTAGGAGAAATACCTGAAGAAATGCACAGCAGCCGCGAAGGACAAGAGTGCGGCCCAGGGCGCAGTCAGTCAGCCCATCGAATAGCTCGGCCAAAATGAGAGAAATGATCCCCTGCCGACGGACAGCTCGGCTCATCACCTCAAAAAGTAAAGGAGTCTGGGACCTGCGCCATCCCGAGAACAGCACCTCAGCAATCAAACAGAACATCAGTGCGTTCCGAGCAAAGGTGGAACCGGCCGTACCCTGAGGACCCGAAAAAAGATCATACAGCAAGTCCAAAGAGAACACAACAGCATCCTGGCCACCGGCTACAGGCCGAACAAGATAGGGAATCCCGAACCAGTTCTGCGGTGTAGCAGTCTTCGGCGATGTCTTCGGCGAGAAGTACTGAGTGTAATCCAAGGGTAAGCCTGTCAAGCGTGCAAGCTCCTCCAAAGAAGGCCCCATCTCCATATCATTGAACGCAAACAAGTTCAACGAAGGGACCCAGTCAATCACGGCAGCTCCGAGCATTCTCCAGTCAATGTCAACTCTAGCCATATGAATCAGACTGCCAAAGCCATAGGACTCCAAATCTCGAATCTCATAAACTGACAAGCTGTCAAGCCAAGCAAGCAGTCGTGGCGAGCAAGAAGAACGAGGAAGCAGCTGACAAGTCCTCACCGGTATCCCCTCCAGCACAAAAGGCCCAGAAATCGAGGACAACTCATCGAAGATCAGAAGGTCAACAGGCGAAGGAGAAGGAAAAGCTGGAACCTCTGCCGACTCGACAACCCCTGATCGGCCCTCAGTGGCGGCTATGTCTGATATAGTCGCATCGCCATCTGAAACTGTCATAATCTCAGCTGCATGAGAAGACTCGCCCACCTCATGAACAGAATGCGCAAAGGGCCGATGACCAAAAGAAGGACAATGCTCCCAACCAAAAGAGCCATCAGTGAAGATCACACCGCATATCGTGGCATCCTGACTAATCTGACCATCAAAGAATACATCTGAACCATCCAAAGGGGTCCCAGCAACCCCGATCAAAGAATCAACTGTCAGATTTGGACCTACGGCCCCCTCCAACAGAAAATCATGAATCCAGTCATCATCCTGGCCGATCAAAGGGATCATCGAGGCATCTACACCGTCCATCATCAAGGGAACATCATCAATGATCACATCAAGACCACCCAAACAAGTGTGCCGCACATCTCGGCCCTCATCCAGAGCATCCAAACTGTCAAAGGTACCATCTGAGCCATCCATACCATCCAGACATGAGATCAGCCCATCTATGTCCCTCATAGTCCCATCATCACCGTCCATCACATCATCCATGAGGCCCACACTCAAGGGATGCATAGCCTCACCTATGTCCCATCCCATCATCCCATCTATACCATCCATTCCTCCCATGATGAAGGTCCCATTCAAATCTAAAAATCCAGCCATCCCACCATTAATGGAGCTATTCAAAGCTTCATCAACCACCATCCCTAACCCCTCATCAATACCCCCATTTAATGCTCCATCTCCACCATCAATCAAAGATACCTCATCATCTTTAAAGCCCTCATCGATTGCTGAAATACGGGACCCACCAATCTCTCCCACAAGGGCCCCCAAGCCATCATCAATGGCTGCCCAACAAAAGATCAAGAAAGAAAAAGACAAAAAGAGAAGGAAAGAGGGGACAAAGTGTAGATTCATGGCTGGAATCGAATGATCCAGTGCAGAGGATGTGGGGACAAGAGAAAAGGACAGCAGAGGATGTCCGAACCAGGGCCAGCCCAGGCCGCTCAAGAGGCGAGCCTTGGGCGGCCTGCCCTGGGCCGCCCGTACGGACGCAAACTCCCTCTCTCCGCGGGATTGGCTCCAAGGTTCTTGGTAGGTGAGGCTGACAGTCCACGTCAGCAGATGGCGCTCCATGGGCCGCCCAAGGCTCCGGTCCACTCCAGATTTCGACTGAGGTTGATCAAGATCATATAAAAGGTGCCCCACCGGTCCAATCATGAAGTAATGCGGCCAGAACATGGCTAATCAAGTCAAAGAAAAGGAAAAGTGATCAAGTGGGGACCACAAGCAATCCAAGTCATTCAAAGACTAGATCATCATGATCTAAACCATTGAAGAACCTACATGAGCTGTCAAACAACAAGATCAAAGGTTTGATCATCACGAGAAGGGCCAGAATCCAAGATCTAATCATCAAGTGGGCCCACAAAGTCAAATCAAGCGATCTGAGACGTTCAAGCCATCATCCACACCATGAGCAGCCTTCTTAGCCTCACCAGTCATCAGAAGAGTTGCCCCAAAGTAAAGCCAAGGTCTCAGGTGGGCCCGCAGGGCCAAATCCATCAATCTGAACCATTCAAGGGCCAAATCATCAAGATCCAAACCATTGGAAAGCGTACACAAGTCATGGAGTGGCAAGATCAAAAGTCCAATCATCAAAAGAAGGGCTAAAATCCAAGATCCAATCATCAAGTGGGCCCCGCAGGGCCTAAACAAGCAATCTAAACCGTTCAAGTCATTGTCCATGCAGTTGAGGAATCACAAATCATGAAAGAATGAGTCAAGAGTCAAAGCATCCAGACATCACCTAGGAATTTGGGAGAAATTAAAGCCTGTATATTCATCCAAAAGAGCTTGATACAAAAGGGGACAAAAACAAAAGTACAAGGCCATGTAAAGCAGAGATAGCTACAAGTCACCAACATAATCATCATCGCCCCTCCTCGCGTCCCGCTCCCGACGATAAAGATTCATCAAAGGAGCAGTCACTGAACCTCCAGCATACCTGCGACGGCCACCTGGAACATAAAGCGAAGGAAGCAAAGGCCCCTGGCCAAATAGCAGATACCACTCGTCATAATCACGATCCGGGATCGTGAAACGGAAGCCAGGCTGGCCCACCAGAGCCTCAACTCTCTCATCAGCTGGCATCCGAGCAGCTGGAGGAGGTGCAGAACAGGGGACCCGAGCCACCCCAGTGACTTGCCGAAGCAATCTCTCTCCCAAGTACCATTGGAAGGACTCAGCGTCAGAAAGCATAATACGGAGACATGAAGCATCATATGCCTCCACGCGCTGGGGTGTGTAGTAGAGAGGAAAACTAGCGTACGGCATCCGGGCAAACTGCAGCAGAAGAGGTTATCACGATCAGTTACAAGTACAGCACAAGGACAAAGACAAGCAAGATACTTACGTCCTCAACGGTCAGCCCGTCTATATCAGCACGCCAATTGTCCCCGGGAACTCGGGAGTTCCGCTGACGATTCTGCTGATGCCAGTACATGTGGCGATACTGAGCGGGTTCAATGTCATCTCGCATCCTCGGCGCAAGATGCGGAAAATGGTCATAAAAGCAAGTCTGGATGAAAGTACATTTAATGATGAGAGAGAGAAAGGAGGCAAATGGCTCCAGGGAGGATGAAAGAAGAGGTACCTCAACGACAGGCCAGAAGCCTGTGAAGGACCGGCTATGCCGACAGGTCTTGTCCAGACCTTGAAAGAGACGGGTCAGGATGGCCCCATTCCAGTTATAGGGGTGATGAAGGTCCTCGACTAAACGAAGAAATTTAGGATCAACTCTCTCATTCGCATGGCAAAAAAGAAAGGATCCAAAAGCATAAGTGATTATGGCTCGCGCCTTGTGGAGGGCCTCTCGTTCGGTGGTGGGGATGACAGAGGCAAAATTGTTGTAAAACCATCGCATCTTCACTTGATGGCCTTGGAATTCACCCTCAGGAGGGACGTCACCGACAAGCCGCAGCCAATCAGTGGAAGAGAGGGGAGCTAGAGAGCTCACTTGAGGGACAATTGCCCCATGAAACGGGAAGCCTATCTGCATGTAAATGTCCAAAGGGGTTATTCCCCATTCTCCACAAGGGAGCTGGAAGGTGTGGGTCTCATCCCGCCACCTCTCACAAACGGCCGCAAGCATCATGCGGTTGGCGTCGTTATTATGGAAGCGTAGGGTGAGGAGGCCAGCAAAAGGAGTACCATCTAGTACTCGCTCAAGCAAGGGCTGTGGCTCTTTCATCCAATTGTCCCAGCGATCCCTGGTACCTCGACCCTTGATAGCAGGAAGAGGTTGATGCTCCATAGCTAGGGAACACATGTGGTCCCCTCGACGGACAATGAAAGCAGGATCATCCTGTCAACCACTTGGTGGCCCCTGGTACCATCCGCCATGGAATCCTACAAGCTTGGCAAGGTAAGTCCCTATCCTTTACCCATTAAAATCCAAATTCTCATCCAAGAAACCCATGGGATTGGACTCACATTCCAATGCAAAATCTAAAGTCCAACTCCATGTGTCACTTAGGATATGTGTTGGACCCATTGGAAAAAGTAAGGCCCACCTTAAAGAAGGTGGCATGGTATGCCTTAGGTAAGAAAAGTCCATCATCCAAGGACACATTTTGGACAACAAATGCACTCAAGTGCCATGAGATCAACTAAGGATGAGAGTCCTACTTCACATGAGAAGTTCCTCTTCAAAGTCCACATGTGGCCAAGGATGGACCCACTTTTATGCCAAGGTCATGATTCTCACTTAGGATATCTCCATCTTTTTACACATATGCATGGACAAGTGGGGGATAGAAAGGAAACGGGCACCCAAGAGCAACCCAAATGCCTCATCTCAATGGATTGGAGAGAGCACATAGCCCACTTTGGAGAGTATGAGAACCCATTCATGGGTTAACCATGGGCAACCTTATATGCCTCATCTTGATGAAAGTTTGGACCATGAAAATACAACAAGGAGGTCTACCCACAAACATATGAATCAAAGAAGCTAAGGGTAAAAAGTTGATGCACATAGCCCACATGAAGAATCAAAGTTGAAAATGCCCATGAAAAGGCAAGTTTGGGCAACTTATGTGCACCAACTTGTCCACCAAAAAGGAAGACCATTTGAGCACAAAAGAGCATGGCTTAATGAGTCACCCAACCATCATGAAAATGGATAAGAATGGTACACATAGCCCACTTGAAGATCAAAATCCAAAATGTCCCAAGGCATGGGACAAAAATGGGTAACTTATGGGTATCATTCTTTCCCACAAATGGAAAGAAAAATCACTCATACTTGAGAATGATGGTGGATGACCCACCAAGTCCCCAAAGAAAGAATCAAGGAGCTATGGTTGTATGGATAGCTCACTTGAAGATCATCCATTTGAGGTTGATAGCATTAAAGGGAAGCTCTTGAGAACCACATCCCTACCTCAAGGAAAACCATTTGAACCTAGTGAGATTGTGGGAACAACTCACTCATGAGACTTGTAGATGGTCAAATAACTCAAGTCCTCCATCCATCAAGAGAGAAAGCATGAAAAGAAAAACCCCACATGACCAAAGTGTAGTGGGGCACACATGGTCCAAAGAAGTACCCAAGTTTCAATGAAGGCCCAAAAGCCCATCCACATGAAAAACTTCAAGGTACCCACTACACCTTGTACAAGGATGTACCTCATAATCAAGAAATAGTGGAAGACTTGGGCTACTTGTCCATATAAGCCCAACTAGGAAAACTAGCCCATTTGAGATCCAAATGTAAAAGAGGCTAGTCACCTTGGTCCATACACATGTAAAGAAAGATGGGGTCACCCAAAGTGAGCCCCATGAGCCCAAAACTTGAGATGGGCCCTACCATGCCCATGGGCCCAAATCTTGAAAAGAAGATGGAAAAGAAAGGAGAGTTCCAAGGGAAATGACAAGAGAAAGAAAGTAAGAGGGAGCCCAAAATGAAGCATTGGGCCCATCAAATACACCAAGGGCCATGACTTCACTTTGAGCCCATTTGATACACATGAAAAGAGGCCCAACTCCCATGAAAAAGATAGAGTATTTTGCCATGCACACTTGATGACATGGCAAAATCACTCTTTACATGCACATGAAGGGAGTGTGAAAAAGGAAAAAATGATGAAGTGGAGAGCTTGCAATGTCCTTCTCCATGCACCACCTTTGGAAGAGACTTGAGATCTAGAAAAAAGTCAAGAATACTTGGGCCCACCTTCACACCTCTTTGGATAGCTACATGAAAAAAAGAAAAAGGACCATGAGAAGAGACAATGAAGATGGAAAAGGACAAGAAAGAGAAAGGAAGTGGTCCATATCTTTACCACTCACCAAAGAAGGACCACCTTGCTATCCCAAGACTTCTCTAAGGCCCACCACTTGAGAGAAGCAAAAGGCCACCAAAGAAGAGAGAGAAAACTTGAAAAAGAGAGAGTATGAGAGAGAGAAGAGAGAGATTGCACGTTTGAGGGGGGGGGGAGGGTGCCCCATGTTATATAGAAAAGGGGAGGGCACCCTTTTACCCAGCCCCCTGAAGAGACCAGGAGGCACAGACCGGTCGGGCGGCCCATGGGAGGCCGTCCTAGCCTCCACCTAAGTGAGGTGACTTCTCACCTCCTCTCCTTGGGAAGAACTCCTCCTTGGGAATGGTGGTTGCAAGTGAATCTTGTACCTCCATGTAAGATTGAAGTGATGGAAGAGAATGGTGAGAAAAAGGAAGAAATCTCACCAAAATCTCATCTCATGATAAATGGGTGAAAAATTGGGATGATGATGTGGAAAAGTTCCATGGAATTTTCAAGAAAAGAAAGAAAAAGATTGACTTGGTCAAACAATGATCTCAACCATCCAAAAGCTATGACCTGATGATCCGAACCATTCCAAAGAGAATTTTCGTAGTCTCCAACCTGGATTGCTGCTCTTTTGTACATAGTGTTAGGGTCCGAAGACCTTAAACTACGTCGGGATCAAGATCCCGAGGGATTTTTAATAAAAATGGGTATCGATCTCGACCATCCAAATCAGAATCGATGACCCAGAATATTTTTCAAAAAAGAAAACAAAAAAATGTCTTTCCTCTTTTAAAGTTTTGGTCCGAAGACCTTAAACTACGTCGGGATCGACATCCCGAGAGATTTTCAATAAAAACCGGCATCAGTCTGGACTGTCCATCCGCTGACACCGGACATTTTTCCAAAAAAAAAAAAAAAACATGTTTGCCCCTCTTTTGTACAGTTTCATGGTCCGAAGACCTTAAACTACACTGGGATTAATTTCTCGGGGGACCTTTCTCGCTTTCAACTAAAAACCGGCATCGGCCTCGACCGTTGGGATCATGGTTCGATAACCCGGATCATTTCAAAAATACCAAAAATATTTTAAAGCTTTCCATAAAAACCAGTATCAATCTTGATCACCCGAGTTGAAATCTGGAACCTTTTCAAAACAAAAAAATATATATATATATATAGATACAATATAAAAAAAAAAAAAAAATTCACCACTAGTTTCAAACGCACCAATTTATCCCCAGCGGTCCGAAGACCTTAAACTACACTGGGATTAACTTCTCGGGGGCTTTCTTTCCTAACCTGTTCCAGGCATGGCTGACAATTGATCGTACGGGTGTCTGGAATCTCTTAAACAGGTAAGGGCTGTGGCGGGCAGAACTCCGCAATCCTGTTCGTGTTGAACGCACCGTGATAGACAACCTTGATTTGGGAGTCGCTGTTGAAGCTGACGGATGTTCCCTGTTCCTAGAACTCATGAAGGGGATTAAGGCTGTTGGGAGGTGAAGCTCACCCTCACGGAATTGTGAGCAACGTAAGACCCCAAACTGGATTGACTAAGGGAAATGTGAGGATGTGGCTCATTTTGTGGCCGAAGGAGTCCGTCGGACGATACGTGGTCTATGTGCATTGCACATGAGGAACAGGCAACTTTGTGGGTGTGTTGACTGAAAACCCTCAAAATCCCCTCATCCGAAGATGTAAAACTACGACACTTAACTGTGTGAGACTCGTCTTGCTCGCTGACGTAAAATGGATCGGGTGCCTTACCAACAGTAGAAGCTGGAAGTGGATGGAAATTCCACACTTTTCCCTGCATTTCAGAAAAAATCACAAAATACAAAAACATTGCAAAATCACCTCTTCAAAAATCACAAAAATATTTCCATCGCTTTCAAATCAAATATCTGCAAAAGTTACAAAAATATTTTCCTTGCTTTCAATCAAAATATTGTCAAAAATCACAAAAATATTTCCCTTGCTTTCAATCAAAATATTGTCAAAAATACTTCTCTTGCTTTCATCAAAAATATTTCGAAAATCACAAAAAATATTCCTCGTGTTTTCAATAAACTGATCTCTACTCTGACCGCTTAGGTAAATATTCGGATCCAAATATCTGCAAAAATCACAAAAATTAGCATCCCCAGCACTACAATTCAGGAGTCTTGAACTCCGCTCACTTCACAGTATGGGATGACGGATCCAATCGCCCGCAAATTGGAATCTTGACCAAAACGGGCAACCAAACACCATCCCAATCACATGTATGCCCAGAAGAACATCTTGAAGTCAAATAATATCCTCGTACATTCTCATTAGCAAAGAAACAGCATCTTGGGACGATGGACCTGATCGACCACGGGTTGGGATCTTGACCAACCCGCTGTCCAAACCTCCGTATCAAAAAGAAAAATCCCCAAGGGAGTACAACCCTGCAAGCAATAAGCTCAAAATTCTCTGCATCTCCAGCAAAAGCAAAATCATTAAATGAAAAGAGAATGAACCAAGCCATGCATCCATCATGCATCTCCATGCATCAGCATCCATTGCATCAATCATCATGTTTACCTGCTTTCAAAATAAAAGTCGGTTAGCTAAAGACCCCACAGGCATCCCTAGTGGAGGCACATGCAAACCAGATTTCCATTTCAAAAAGATAAAAAATATTTCTGTTTGCAAATAAAAACCCCACGGAGTATCACTCCCCAGAGTGGGTATCTTTTCAAAAATCCAAAAATATTTTTCCAGTAGAGCGTTCTGTCTCCAAAACACCAGGAGATCTTCCATATCTCTGGGTAGGAGCCGACACAAAAATCAAATAAGATCCAATGTCTTGCGGTTTCCCCGGAGATCATCGGATCCAATGCACTCAAAGTGCGGTCGAACTGAACTCCAGTGTCAGTGCGGTCGTACCACATGCCAAGATACAAAAAAGATGAAAGCCAAAAGACTCGGTCACAGAAACCATTTGAACAGGTGGAAACGATGAATTGTAACCCAAGTATCAAAATCAGCAGATTGGGTGGAAAGAGTTCACCCGCACATACCTAGGCGTGGATGCCTGAAGTACCTTGACTGAGTCCAAGTCGGCGTAGTAGAATCCCGTAAGACTATCGGACGCAGGGCGTCTAACCACTTTGACAGTCAAGCGAAACAAGTACTCCTGGAGTGATCTGGGAAAACATCAAACATCACACAATCAGTCTCAGGGTCAGCATCCTCGTAAGACTGTCGACGCAGAGGCTCTGCTGTACCTTCCCGATGTTAGTACCGGTCGGAAATGGAAGGGTTGCGATTGGGTACCCAGGTTGCAGCAAACTGCAGGGACAATCGCAACGTTTTCTCCAAACTCTCGCGGTATGTGCGAGTTATCAATTTCCAGACAATCAACTGACTCAGATACAAAGGACAACAAAGACTCCAGACCACAATCAAGGAAAGAATGAATTGCAAACCAAGCATCGAAACCAGCAGATCGGGTGGAAAAAGCCCACCCGCACATACCTAGGCGTGGATGCCTGAAGTACCTTGACTGAGTCCAAGTCGGCGTAGTAGAATCCCGTAAGACTATCTGACGCAGGGCGTCTAACCACTTTGACAGTCAAGCGAAACAAGTACTCCTGGAGTGATCTGGGAGAACATCGAACATACAATCAATCACAGGGTCAGTAACCTCGTAAGACTGTCGACGCAGAGGCTCTGCTGTACCTTTCCGATGTTAGTACCGATCGGGAATGGAAGGGTTGCGATTGGGTACCCAGGTTGCAGCAAACTGCAGGGACAATCGCAACGTTTTCTCCAAACTCTCGCGGTATGTGCGAGTGATCTGTTTCCAAACGATCAACTGACACAGATGCAAAGGCAAGCAAAGATTTCAGAACATGATCCATGAATGACCGGGTTAGAAGTGGGGTGTCCACTCGCTTTGGCATTCGGTTGCATGCAACCTCTGCCAAAGAGGGGCATCTGTAGACACCCCACCTTCGGCTACACTGTTGGTAGAGATAGCTGGTTGAACGGAGGACCATACCCCCAAATCCCAAGTCCAAACTCAGCCAAACTCACCCTTGTAAGCCCCATTCCATAGCCCAGTTCAAGCCTGAACCCAGTCAACCCAGTCCTAAACACCACCCTGAAAAACCCCCCATAAAAAAGTCCAGTCAAAAAGACCCCAAAAAAAAGTCAAACTCACTGAGTCAACTCGCTGAGTTAACCCGCTGAGTCAACCCGTCGAGTCAACCCGTCGAGTCAAAACACCGAGTCAACCCGTCGAGTCAACCCGTCGAGTCAAACCACCGAGTCGACCCGCTGAGTCAACTCACTGAGTCGACCAGCGAGTCCAACAGCAGCCCCGAGGGAACGGCCGTACTCGCTGGAAACCGAGGAGCGGCCGTACGGGCGGCCCATGGCAGGCCGCCCGGACGAAATTACGAGAGCTGCCACTCTCCGCTGCTATAAATACCCCCCTCCCCTTCTCATTTCAACATCCATTCGAGGCCATTCGAGTCCATTTCAGCCCGAGAGCTCTGAGTCCATCTCTCCACCCTTTAGCCCATTTTTCCACCAAGGAGAGCCCGAGTGAGGAGAGCCTAGCCCTGGTCCAGCCCAGCTTGACCACTGGTCCAAGCCTCTCAAGCCACCCAAGTCTTGATCCAGCCACTCGAAGCAAACCCTTGCGACACCTCCGTCCACCCAGCTATCATTCATCCAGCATCATCTCATTTGCATCTAGCATAAGTGCAACATTTACTTTTCTTCCAACCCCCCTACTTCACTGCAAGCACTTTGATTCGTCAAATACACTGCATATGTCTTTATATTAAGCACCTGTCAGTTCGAGCGTATGCTCTGGGCTTGCCCGTTGTTGGAACCTGCCCATCAGAAACTCTTACTGTTCAGACCTGCATTCACGTACATATCACTATAAGCACTTTGAATATTCAAGCACACAGCATGCATCATCTCGCATAAAGCACCTGTCAGTTCGAGCGTACGCTCTGGGCTTGCCCGTTGTTGGAACCTGCCCATCAGCAACTCTTACTGTTCAGACCCGCATTCATGCATCATGTCATCTATGAGAATGTACGAGGATTAAACTAGACTTTCAAGTATCCGATCGATTCTGTGAAGTAGAGACCGTACTTCGGTACGGGCAGTGTGTGGGGTGCTTAACCTCTTCCCACCCTGTAACCGTGATCCCTTACCTTGAATCTCTGGCCGCAGATCAAAAGGAGTCATTTTAGAGGAAGGAATCTTCGGATCCCCTTCTCTAACGTTTCTATGAGGTCTAGCCGACTGTAGATTCGAAATAACTGGCTAGTGGCGACTCTGGTCTTATATAAACTCACTTAAACATATCCAGCTTAACACGACAACCAAACGAAGCCCTCGAGAACGAGGCAAGCCAGTGGCACAAACGGCGATTTCGCACTCACGCATCCTCATCTCCTTCTTTTCCGAAAGGAAAGGGGAAGGGAGAACGACGTCGTGTGGGAGCGCGGAAAAATCGGCAAGGGTCCACAATGACCGAAGAGTTCCAAACTATTACACAATACTTGCTTGATGCCCTACCCATCCAAAAATGGCGTCCGCCAGTTGGGCTACTCAGGTACATACCACTGCAGATCGGTCTTCCCAAGGTCACCCGTTCAAAATAACGGGCGGGGGCCTAGAGTCGTACCTCTCAGTTAAGAACCCTGACAGTCTAAGCCCGAATCTCCGTTAAAACATGGGATAGACATCCGACTCGTACAAAAGATGGATCAGTTCATAACAAAATACATCGGTCTCCACGGCCGCGAACTCAAAGACCATGGTCCCTATTGACTTAGTCTTTTGCCTTTTAATCAAGGGTCATCGATCATTCAATGTAATTAAGGGCTCGTGCCAGATCAAGACCTATAATGTAAAAGATCTCAGAATCTCTAAAATAAAATTCGCCTTACGATATCTTTCTTTGGTATACTTTTGTGAATACTTTTGATTGTCTATAAATGTTTCCAATACTCAGAACTCCAGAGTAGAGCTGTTCAAAAAATCGACCAAATCGATAAAACCAACCGGACTGAACCGAACCGATCAATTTCGATCAATTTTCCATTCTATTTCGAGTCGGGTTGGTTTTTTTATATTAAAAACAGAGAACATCGGTTCAGTTGTCAATTTGTAAAAATTATAAACTGTTTTCAACCGAATCGAACTGAACCGACTATATATATATTTTGTATTTATTATGTATATGTTACCTCTACCTCATTGCCCACATTAATAATATCTTATATATCCACACTGTCCGTTTGTTTTCTCAGCCCATCTTAGGAAGTGTTCCAAAAAATTAATCAGATCCAAATCTCATGTGGGTAGGAAAATTCCTACCGTTGAATTTTCTCCAAATCATATATGCTAATGTTTCTGTGGCATCTGTTGAATGCAAGATGTTGGTCGGTCTGATCTAAACCGTCCTTTGTTTCTGTATTGGGTGGTCTGCTTGAAGATTGAACGGCCTTTTTCATGACGAGGCCAACATTTCTCATGGGTGAGATGCGGTGCCCACTAGAGACGTTGGCACATGGATGGGTCTGACATACAATTAGTTGTAGATGATCATCACTCATTTTAACTTTTGGAACTCATTCATCAAAACGCTAGGGCTTATTGTTCAGCAATCCAAACCGTTGAAATGATGTTCCTCACCGTGGATGATCCTTGAACCAAATGATCAGTGGATTGGAATGACCTTAACCATTCCATAGGTGGCCAAGAAATAGACGGCTAAGGAAGAAAACAGGTTAACCGTTGCCACAGAAGTTTTGGATCAAGCTGATATTTGTTTTTCCCATTCATCCATGTCTTTGTGATGTTATGTACGGTTTGTATGACAAATAAACATCACCGTGGGCCCTAAGAAGGTTTCAATGGTGGAAATCATTATTTTCACTGTTTCTTTTGGTATGGTCCACTTGAGCTTTGGATATGCTTCAATTTTGGGCTCAACCCCTAAAATGAGTGGGAAAAACAGATGAACGGTGTGGATAAACCATATACATTCACAGTGGCCCAATTGAGTTTACCAAGTACAATGAAAGCGTACCCATTTGCAAGCAACGGACCGGATTTTGGGCGGAAGCCTTCGGCACGTAGTTCCTGTGATGGGAACTTAGGTGGGGCCCACCATGATGCTTGTGATAAATCCACCCCGTCCATCCGTTCTGTGAGCTTATTTTAGGACGTGCGGCCAAAAATGAGCCGGATCCAAGACTCAAGTGGGCTGAAAACATGAGGACTAAACGTCTACAGTTGAAAAATTCGTGGGGCCACAACAGTTTTGAATCAGGTTAATATTTGTGTTTTGAGTTCATCCTAGTAAGAATGACATTATGATCGGTATGGATGGCCTATAAACATCACTGTGGACTCAGGGATGTTTCAACGGTAGGAATTTTCCTACCGGCCTTTTCCTTTAATGCGGCCCACTCAGTCTTGAATCCAGCTCATTTTCTGTCTCACGTCCTAAATTAAATGAGCTCACATTGAGGATGGACGGGGTGGATTTTTCAGAAACATCACGATCGACACACCTAGGTTCCAACATAGTAACTTCGCAGGCTTCCGCAATCCCTTCGCTCGCCATTCGCGAGATTCTCCAAAGAAAGAGAAACGAGGAGAGAGGCTCGCAGCATTACAATACGCTCGAGATGCAGATCTCACACACGGCTGGGATTTGCGCGTATATAGCGTACGCAAGCCGTGAGTGTGTGAGATCCAACCATCTTCGGAAATGGGCATCTGATTTCAGGCTGTTGCTTTGCTGGCAATATGCGACTACTCTTTTCCCTCAATCTCCACCGTCCATTGATATACTCTTATAAGTCCAATCAACCAGGGTAGACTCTTAACGCACGGTATCATTTCTAATTTCTGCCATCGAAATGAAGGTCATTGAAGGCTCGATTGGTGGCATTCATATGATGAACCACATGAAGTGGGTCCCACTGGATGCAATGTCCTGGTTGGACTCCAGAGGTCTGCCTGATCGAAATAAATCTTTCATAATGTCCTCCGGCCATAGCTTTCCATCAGGTGGGCCACATTGTTGAGTCCTCCGGCCAAAAATCAGGCCATTTTACCCAGGTGGCCAGCCTGGATTTTTTTATCAGAACATCTAAACGGCATGGCCCACCTGATGGACAGCTGAGGCTGAGTCTCACTCAACCTCATTATGGACATTAATATTCGTTGCAATGTTGGAAGAACCATTTCAGGTCTGAACAAGCCCTCAATGTGGGCCAGGTCCAGTTTAGAAACAAGACCGCAAAAGTGGGGTCCATTTTATGTGATCCAAACCCCTGAAAAATCCACAAAAATCACTCAGCTGGCTTCAGTACTCATCAGGTGGGCCACACTGCCAAAACCAATAGAGGGCCAATGGTGTAACTTAAACGTACACGTCTTGCCAACCTAATGAGTGGATAAGCCTCACTTTAAGACCGGTGGTAGGTGTGGAAATCTTCTCTGCTGGGCCTGTGAAAAGGTTGGACCTAGCCGGGGTTAGTACTCTAAGACCTGGTCCTGCCCTAATGGGCTGAACCTACCCCAGATCTTTTCGGCGGGCATTTCTAGAGTTTACGGCAAGGATTGCCTGGGAAAGGCAATTGCATGAAGTTCCTGTGCTAGGAAGCCAGGTGGGGCCCTTCATGACATTTGTGAGAAATCCACCCCTTCCATCCCTCTTGCCAGCTTATTTTAGGACATGATACCAAAAATGAGGTGGATCCAAAACTGAAGCGAGCCACACTAGAAGAAACATTCATATGGCCACAAAAGTTTTGTCTCAAGCTAAGTTTTTGGTGCTTTCAGTTCATACCTTTGGGAATGACCATATAAACCGTTTGGATGGCATATAAACATCAAGGTGGACCTAGAAAGATTTCAACTTTTAGCATTTCTTTCTCCATGTACATTTGTGTTCCTCATTTTTTGTCTTATACCCTAAAATGTCACAAACATGAGGGTGGGCCCTATGTAGCTTCCCAACAGAGTAACCTCCTTCAAAGGCTAGACAATCTACGTGTTGAAACCTTCTTAGGGCCCACCACAATGTTTATTTTTCATCCAATATGTTTATGAAATCAAATAAAGTTAGATGAAGGGAAAATACAATAATCAACCTGTGGCCCTTTAAAGTTTTCAGCACTGGGCATTCAATCCCCACTGTTTCCTGCAGTGTGGTCCACTTGAGCTTAGAATCTACCTCAATTTTGAGCTCATCCCGTAAAATGATCCAGCGAAAGGGATAGACGGCATGGATAAAACACATACATCATAGTAGGGCCCATAGAGCTTAGACTGAGGGTAGACTTTGCCCTGCATCAAGGGCCAGCCTCCCTGGCCCATTCATTTTAGGTTATTGGAAATATTCGGTCTATGATAACAAAGTGCTGTCCTATAAAGAAATAGGAATATTTGACAAGGGTCTTTAAATTATTCATTCTTTCCTTGCAACGGTGGGCCACTTGATGATTGGACCATGGCATTAATCGCTAGCCGTGGCTTGGTCCAGCCCCCCACCTGGCTTAGATTTTAAGCCTAAAACTGCACTCAAACCAAGTTTAGGAGCACAAGCCCTAGCCATTGCCGCACCTGATTTAAACAGTACCTGGCCTGTTCGTGAGGCTGGTCCAACTGTGGATGGCCCATATAGTTTGAAGGATCTAATCTGATCTGATGGTACGGCTTGGTTGGCCATTTTGGGTTCTAACCTTCCATTTTTGAGCCATTTTGGGTTTTAGGTCTGGACATGATTTTGTTAGTGGCCCCAACACCAGCTAGCTAGCTGGTGTCAAAGCTTTATAGCTAGAGCTGTACACAAACCGAGCTAGCTCGAAAAGATCGAAAAGCTTTGTAGGCCCACTATAATGTATGTGTTTTATCTCCCATGTCTATCCATTTTGCTTGTTTGTTTTGGGGTTTAATCTCAAAAAATGAGGCAAAACCAAATCTCAGGTGGACCTTTGAAAACTTTTTAGGGGCCATAGAAATTTTAGATCAAACTAGTATTTGTGTTTTCTCCTCATCCGGATCTTTGTGACCCTATCAACAAATTGGATAGTAAATAAGCACTACACTAACTTAGGAAGTTTAGTTTTTAATTACAAATCCATATTATGGATTGCCTCTTTTTTCCACTCATACCCTGAAATAAGATATCAAAATGGATTTCCATTGTGAATAAAACACATACAAAGTTGTAGGAAGAGGATTGCGTCCCACCATCTCCGTGTAGGGACCCACCGTGATGTATCTGTCTAGCCATTCATCCAATTTCTAAGATCATGCTAGGGCATGGGCTCAATTGATTTCTAAGATCATACTAGGGCAAAATAGATTTCTAAGATCATGCTAGAGCATGGGCTGACTAAACTCACTTGTAAAAAAATTTAAAAATATATTTTCCATCCCACATCCGAAGCGAACAAAGAAAAGAGAGATGAACTTTCTACAAAAGCGAGTGGGGGTGTCAATGGGCTTTGAGCTGCCTTTAGGCTCAATTTTAAATAGCTTTAAGCCTGACTTTTGGGTTGGGTCTATCAGGCTTGACCTCTCTGTAACACAAGCTAGGGTGGTCATTGAGCGCTGTGGAAAAAGGTCCGTTCGTCCAAACCACGTAGGCTCTCAATGGATCTCGATACCTTTATTATATTCCACATCACATGATCCTAGTCATCCAACGGCTTGGATCTAACGTAAACACGACCCCCATCGAAAGGAGGTTATTAGCGCTTCGGTGCATCTCATAGTGAGGAATTTCGTTCTCGGCAATTTCTCAGCACGAGAAATTAAAACCTGAATTTTAAAAATATCGCAATAACATTGCTTGATTTAATTCCGAGATAATATACGATATTTTCCGCCCTGATATAGCTGAAAGCTAAGAAACAAAATACCGCTCCACCTTCAATAGAAGAGGAGTCCGTCCCTTTAGAAAGGAGACCCAAGCTCGGTGCTATGTACACCCCGCCATGATCTATTTGTTTCATCCATGCCGTCCATCTGTTTTTCGAGATCATTTTATGGTATGAGACCAAAAAATGAGGTAGATACAAATCTCAAGTGGACCACATCATAAGAAACAGTATTTAATAAATGCTCACCATTAAAAACTTCTTGGAGGCCACAAAAGTTTTGGATCAAGCTAATATTTGTTTTTCCCCTTCATCCGGGTCTTTATGACCTAATCAACAGGTTGGATGTCAAATAAAAATTACAATGGGCTCTAGGAGAATATTAATGGTGGACATTTAATCACTGTTGTTTATCTATGGTGTGGTTCACCATAGATTTAATTCTGCTTAAATTTTAGATTCATGCTCTAAAATGATCTGGAAAATAAATCCACGGTGCGGACACCACTGACACTAAGCCACCTGGCTGGTGGTGGCCTCACTAACTGAGCCAAACCGCCTCTTGAAAAAGGCCACGTGGTAAAAGTCACACCAAGGTATTTCCAAGACATGACACGTGGGCGAGAATAAAGTCCAAGGAGTTTGGAAAGCATGGACTGCCAAGCGGGCCGGAAGCGGAATTGCTGGTGTACCCTACACAACAGACTTACTTGGCTGGTGTATAGAGTTCAGCTACGTATTATATGCAAACCGTCTGTTCATTATGAGAGATCGTTATAAGACTTTTATACCAAAAGTGAGATGTATCCAAAGCTCAAGACCTTTCCACACAAGTTTTGAATCAATTTGATATTTGTTCTAACCCTTCATCTAGGTCGGTATGAACTTATGAACAGTTTTGATGTCAAATAAATAAATATCATAGTGGGCCTAGGAATATTTTAACGGTGATAATCATTGCCCCCACTGACTTTTGTGGTGTGGTCCACTTGAGCTTTCGATATGACTCATTTTTTAGATAATACCCTTAAATTATCTGGCCAAATGAATGGACGGTGTGGATATACAAAATATACATCAAGGTAAGCCACACACGGTAGAGTTAACATCCACTAAGGGTAACAGCTAATTCGCTCCCGTTGTCGGTATGCTAATCAACAACATTCATTTCATGGATCATGCTCCAGTAGCTCCACGTAGCTGATGACATGGCAAAATCAGGATTTTGTGGCAGCCGCCCCTTCCAAGCTTTGAAGGGACGCGGATTTCTTGGTAAGGCAAAATCAGGATGTTGTGGTTGTCGCCCCTTCCAAGAAGGGAGGCGGATTTCTTGGTAAGGCTTTCATCTTATTTTAGGAAATAGTACAAAAAAAAAAAATGAGCTGGATCCAAGATTCAACTGGGCCGGACTAAAGGAAAATGTGTGTAGGGAAATTCCTACCGTTGAAACCTCCCTAGGGTCCACAGTGATGTTTATTTGCCATTCATACCGTTCAGAACGTTAGTCCTATTGGGATGAACTGAAAACACAAATATTAGCCTCGTTCAAAACTTATGTCGCCCCATGAATATTTCAACTGTAGACGTTCAATCCTCACATTTTCAGCCAACTTAAGTGTTGGATCTGCCTAATATTTTATCTCATGTTCTAAAATGTGCTCACAAAATGGATGGATAGAATCGATTTCTCACGAACATCACGGTGGGCCCCACCTAAGTTCCAGCACAGTAACTTACTGCAAAGGCTTCCGCAGGAAAACCCCGTCCGCTTTGAAGGGACAGGACACGGCTTTTCCGTGGCTCATGGAGGTCGCTAAAGCCAACGGTTCCAAATGATTATCACGTGCCAAGCATGTGACCAAAAGGAATGGGCAATGAGGTAACTGCATACTAATACCTTTCGAGATTTTAAAATCTTTCAAAATTTCTCTTAAAATTAATATATATATATATATATATATATATATATATATATAGAGAGAGAGAGAGAGAGAGAGAGAGAGGAATGCTCACCGGCTAACCATCTCTCATGAGTTGCTGAGAGATTTCTTAGGGCTCATCACAAGTAATGTGTCCCTAAAATTTAAGCCGTCCATGTGATGCAGCACTCTAAGAAAACTTCGCGCCCAACTTTCAACTTGGTTCACAAATCTGATGGGCCATGGCAAATAAACATAGTTTCCTCCTTTGATTTGCCTCTCTTTCTTTTCTATGGCCCACGAAAGTTCTAGATAAAGTCGAAATTTGTGAGATGCAGGAGGTAGGTATTGTGAGATTTTTCACCCATTGACCACTATTATTGTTTGGAATGCTCCACCGCCAGGGAATAAAACCCAGCAGGTGTAAAATTTGTGGTGCGAACATTATATATGTTTCTGGTCCAAACCATCCATTTGTTTTACCGGCTCATTTCAAGTCATGAGGCAAAATATAAGGTAGATCCAAAGCTTAAATGGACCACACCACATGAAACAGGGGAATTGAACATTTGTCGTTGAAACCTTCTTGGAGGCCATAGAAGTTTTCGATCAAGCCGATATTTCCGTCCATCTTTCATCCACCTTTTGTATCACCTTATAAATAGGTTGGATGATAGATGCACATCTTTGTGAGCCCTAATCCACATTTCAGCTTTCAACAGTAGATGATATTATTCCCCTTGTTTCTTGTGGTGTGGTTCATTTGAGCTTTGGATCTGCTTCATTTTTTGCCTCATGCCCTAAAATAAGTTAGTAAAATGTATAGACAGCATGGATTAGACATATATATATCATGGTGGCCCCATGTATTTAATGGAACACAATTCTCATTTAATAACTACAAGCATCACATCACGATTTTTAGGGGTAATGACACCCTTAATTTCCTTCTCTACGAAACAAGGGTGAAAAGTAATCATTGCTTATTTGCACTATTATTTACATTTACAAGGGAGAAATACAAATGGGCCTTAGTATGCTCATGAACAGCCTAGCCCAATCTAGGACCACTTTGCACATGCTAATTTTTTTAAATAAAAAATTCTAATTTATTTCAATTTAAGTTATATGAAAATTTGCAAATCGAGTTCTAAGTAAATTATCAAATCATACATTTCACGTGTACTTCTCATCATCCAAATGGTCAAAATCTCATTTCAAGGTGTTAGATGAGCTGTGTCTCACTTGCTATCCCAGCTAGAAGAGGCATAGGGGTTTCAACAAAAGGTCTCAGGAGTACTAAAGAGACACACTAACACCATTGGTGGGTGGGTGCATCTTGTGACTAATCATGTGGGTACGTTATTCAGCTAACAGCGTTGCATGACTAACAAAGAAAAAGAAAAAGATGTTAGATGAGCTATATATTTCTTAGAGATATGGGCATGAGCCAGATCAAGCCAGTCAACTATAACCCCAAACGTAGCTTAAAAATGTTTGCACTTTTATATTTTTGGCTCAGGCTCATTATAGGCCTAAAATGCATATTCTAATATGACCTAAATATTCTTCTTGCCCAATACCCAACAGAATCAGCCTAACCCATCTATAGCCCTAACTGGAACTACACATAGGTGTATGCTACCCACAGAAAAATGAAACCATTTACCTTATTGTAGATCATTGAAATGCCTGACTTATCTAATTTTTAGAATGTCATCTTAGATGAGTAGACATAGTGTTTATACCGTATTACATGCAATCCTTAAGCTAGCCCGTGGTGGCATGTTCTCCCTAGTTAAATTTTCATGATTGCAATCAATAGTAAGAAGAGAAGTCGGTGCATGCTACACACATAAAACAAGCAAAAGAAAATGAGTTTAATGTTAGGCAGCTCATGACTAACATTATATATATATATATATATATATATATATATATATATATATATATATATATATATATATATATATATAATTTTTTAAGATTAATTGTAAAAGAAAAAAATATTCAAAACTACTAAATCATGCACAGAATGGATGTTTAAAACTTAAGATTATTTAATAATTTATAGTAAATATTTTTAACATATTATTTTTCGTAAAAAATTTCCAATAATACCATTGAAAAAATATAAAAATCCAAAAATCTTCCAATAAATTAAAATTATAGGGGTATAAAATGAATTATTTTAACTTTTAAAAAAAAATTAGAATCACAAAAGGTGAAACAAAATGCTGATATTTTGAAAATCTCATAATATTATTATGATAGTATCATTTGTTTTTACTGAAAAAATAAAAAAAGGATTGATATTTGTTACATAGGATACACTTGAACTGCTGTTTACCAAAGGCAGCCATACTAGAGAAGGCAATATATAAGGTGGGTGCCAAACATGTGCAGGTGGTGGGCCTACGCTCCTGTCCGCTGATTGCTGTGGACATTAGGTCAGTTCGAGGTCTGACTCAGTGGCCCACCAGAGCACCAAAATAATTTTATTCTTCACTCTATTGATGGAAATTATGGATTTGTCCCTTTTTCACTGTACACATTGGGTGGCGTTTCTCCTTTCAGACTCAATGAGTCCTGCTCGACTCATCCGAGTCAACCCAGACTAGGTCGGACTCATCCAGTTCAACCCAGGAGTCAGAATTGAAAATTGAGGGTGATTCGGAGGAATCCGGATCGATCCCAAGAGTCAGAAATGAAAATTGGGGGTGACTCAGTCCGAGTCGGACTGATTCACGGGCCAATAATTATAACCCAAGCCGGCCGGATCCACACCATTGGATTTGTTTATTCAGTGGGCCTGTCATTCTAGACCGTTGTTTTTTCTTCCAATGTGAGGATCTTCCTAATGGGAGAGGTATTTTGGGAGACGCGACTTCCATGTACACCTAGGATACAGAAATCCCTTGAAACCTTAGGCTCTGTGGGGCCCACTATAATGTCTATGTTATATCCACTGCTTCCATCCCTTCAGCCAGATTATTTTAAGACATGAAACCAAAAATAAGGCAGATCTAAATGTCAAATGATCCACACCACATAAAACAGTGGAAATGAAAATGTTCACTGTTGAAACCTTTTTTGGGCCCACCGTGATGTTTATGTGTCATCCGAGCCGTTCCCACTAGGATGATGAAGGGAAAACACAAATATCAACATGATCAGAAACTACCGGTGTCCCCAAAGAAGGTTTCAACGGTGGGTATTCAAAACCACCGTTTCTAAGGCGTGGCCCCAGGGGCGCGGATTTCCTGCGAAAGCCTTGCGCGGGAATTTCCTGCACTGGGAACCTCGGTGGGGCCCACAGTGATGGTTTTTTAAAAATCCACCCCGTTCATCCGTTTTGGAAGATTATTTTAGGACACTAAAGCAAAAATGAACCGGATCCAAGACTTAAGTGGGCCTCACTAAAGGAAAAGGTGGGTAGGTAAATTACTACCGTTGAAACTTTCCTGGGGTCCACAGTGATGTTTATATGACATCCATACCGTTAATAACGTCACTACTACTGGGATGAACTGGAAAAACAAATATTATCCTGATTCGAAACTCCTGTGGCTCCACAAATATTTCAACTGTAGACGTTCAAATATCACGTTTTCGGCCCACTTGAGTCTTGTATCCGGTTCATTTTTGCTTTAGTGTCCTAAAATAATCTTCCAAAACGGATGAACGGGGTGAATTTTTAAAAAACCATCACTGTGGGCCCCACCGAGGTTCCGAGCGCAGGAAATTCCTGCGCAAGGCTTTTGCAGGAAATCCGCGCCCGTCTACTTGATTATAGAATCTGCTTAATTTATTTTTTAGACCACGTCCTGAAATCGGGCTGACGCAATCGACTGTCGGTCTGCATATAGCACAAACATCGCGATTTAGGGACCCACAAAGCTTACGGTTTTAAGAGAAGTCGCGTGGTGCGATCACCAAGTCATGGCCCACTTGTAGAAACCGACATGCTCGCGTCAGGACCCTACGCTTATTCCTGTGGACAAAGCACAAACCTTTTTCACGGGTTTCGTAAGCGCTTACATCAGCTCTGGCTGCGCCGTTCATAAAAGAGGGTGCGGCTTAGGTACTACCCCCACCGGTACATAGCTAGAGACGGACGGTCAGCTCTGTGGGGCCCACCTTGATTCCATCTACTATGTTCATTTATTTTAACATATCATTTCAGATCATGAGTAAAAAAAAAAAAAAGGTAGATTGAACATTCAAGTGGACCACTCCATATAAAGCAATGGGGATTGAAGGCTTACTGTTGAAAACTTCTCAGGGCTAAGAAGTTTTGGATCAAGTTGATATTTATGTTTTCCCTCCGTACAGGTCTAGGTGACCTTATTAACACGTTGGATGGCTAATAAACTTTTGGTGGATCCTAGGAAGTCTTCAACGGTGAGGATTCAATCCCCAATGCTTTGTGGTATGGTTTACTTGAGCCTTCACTCTTCTTACTTTTTGGGCTCATGCCTTAAATTGATCTGTCAAAAGGCATCGACGATAAAACATATGCCGCACGGTAGGCCCCACAAATCCCTTCACTCTGAGTTGCGCTTTTTGGGAAGCGGATTTCATCCCACCGTGGCAGATAGACCTGGATGAAGAGAAAACACAGGTATCAGATAGATTAAAAACTTATGTGGACTGTAAGAAGTTTTCAACCGTAGGCATTCAATCCCTGTGGTTTCCTTTAATGTGGTCCACTTGAGCTTTGATTGTGCCTTATTTTTTAAACTCATACTTTAAAATAATGTAGCAAAATGAATGAGCGGCCTGATAAAATATATACATCCAGGTGGAACCACAGGGCTCTCGCCAAGACCGAGTCCGTCCTGGCGGGGTAGGACACATTCCGCATCTAAGTTGTTAGCTGGATAAGCCGCACCGCCAGAGAAAAAGCGCCACGTTTGCATCGGAGGGTCCGGACTCTATGGGCACTACCATGGTGTATTTATTTCATCCATGCTATATATATATATATATATATATATATATATATATATATATATATATATATATATATATATATATATAGTCTCTTGATATACATTGATACCACCAGATTATATTCTCCCATGGCCTTCCTTGGGTGTGAGCTATGAGTGTTCCTCCATCCTTGCCCAATATAGTAATATTTTTAACATATTATTTTTTGAAAAAAAATTCAATAATATCATTGAAAACATAAAAATCCAAAAATCTTCTAATAAATTAAAATTATAAGGGTATAAAATGAATTATTTTAACTTTTAAATAAAAAAAATTTAGAATCACGAAAGGTGAAAAAAAAAATGCTGATATTTTGAAAATCTCATAATAATATTATGATAATATCATTTATTTTTACTAAAAAAAAAAAAAGGGGGGTTGATATTTGTTACAATAGGACAAACTTGAACTGCTGTTTACCAAAGGCAGCCATACTAGAGAAGGCAATATCTAAGGTGGGTGCGAAACATGTGCAGGTGGTGGGCCTACGCTCCTGTCCGCTGATTCCTGTGGACCTTAGGTCAGTTCAAAGGTCTGGCTCAATGGCCGACCAGAGCACCAAATTAATTTTATTCCTGGCTCTATTGATGGAAATTATGGATTTGACCCTTTTCACTGTACACATTGGGCCCTATTGCTTTGAGAGACTCGATGAGTCCTGTTCCACTCATCCGAGTCAACCCAAACTAGGTCGGAATCATCCGGTTGGACCCACGAGTCAGATTTGAAAATGGAGGGTGCTTTGGAGGAATCCGGATCGAACCCAAGTGTTAGAAATGAAAATTGGGGGTGACTCTCAGACTGATTCATGGGCCAATAATTCTAACCCAAGCTGGATGGATCCACACCATTGGATTTGTTTATTCAGTGGGCCTGTCATTCTGGACCACTGTTTTTTCTTCCAATGTGAGGATCTTCCTAATGGGAGAGGTATTTTGGGAGACGCGACTTCCCTGTACAATGTACACCTAGGATACAGAAATCCCCCTGAACTTAGGCTCTGTGGGGCCCACTATAATGTCTATGTTATATCCACTCCTTCCATCCCTTCAGTCAGATTATTTTAAGACAAGAACCCAAAAATAAGGCAGATCTAGAACTAAAATGACCCACACCACATAAAACAGTGGAAATAAAAATGCTCACCGTTGAAACCTTCTTTGGACCCACCGTGATGTTTATGTGATGTTTATGTACCATCGGACCCATCCCACTGGGATGAAGGGAAAACAAAACATCAGCATGATCCGAAACTACTGATGGCCCCAAAGAAGGTTTCAACGGTGGTATTCAAAACCACTGTTTCTAAAGGCGTGGTCCACTTGAGTATAGAATCTGCTTTATTTTATTTTTTTAAGACTACGTTCTGAAATCGGGCTGACGCAGTCGACTGTCGGACTGCATATAACACAAACATCGCGATTTAGGGACCCACAAAGCTTACGGTTTTAAGAAAAGTCGCGTGGTGCGATCACCAAGTCATGGCCCACTTGTAGAAACCGACATGCTCGCATCAGTACCCTACTCTTCATCCTGTGTACAAAGCACATCCTTTTTCACGGGTTTCATACGCGCTTACATCAGCTCTGGCTGCGCCCTTCAGAAAATAGGGCGTGGCTTAGGTACTACTTCACCGGTACATAGCTAGAGACGGACGGTCAGCTATGCGGGGTCCAACCTTGATTTCATCTCCGATGTTCATCTATTTTTACATATCATTTTAGATCCTGAGTTAAAAAAGAAAGGTAGATTGAATATTCAAGTGGACCACACCATATAATGTTGAAAAAAAAAAAAAGGTTTGTTTTGAAAATAATTTTAAAAGAAAAAATAGGTGCTGGTTTTTGTCCCATATCGACTAGGAGAAAGAATTTTTACCTCTTTATAAGTAGGGTGTTGTGCACCTTACTTATTTATGGTGGAAGAGAAGGAGAATGGTGGCTTGCACCACGCACAAGCTTGATCTCGGGCTCGGGCTCGGGCTAGGTGCGAGGTTGTGGGCACGTGAAGCAATGTGGCTGTAGAGGTGCTAGTGGCGCACTTGGCACTTCGCAGGTGCGCATCGTGTCGTAGATGGGTAGCGACCTCGCTGATCGGAGCGAGACTGGTGCGAGTCGCGGTGCAACAGAGGCTAGGTAGTAGGTCAGGTGCTTGGGTCCGGAACAGAGGAGGTGTTGTGGGTGGGAGGTTTGACAGAGAGACATCTCTGCTTTTTATAGAGAGTTGCAGAGCTAATTAGAGGGACCTGTGTAACTGCTTATACAGTAACAATCCAGACAATGCAATAACAGCTGCATGTGGCTAGCCCAATAGTCAGAAACAGCTAGTCATTGAGTCTAAACAGCCATCATGCAGGTGCGTAACTACCACATGCACAACAGCCAGAAACTGTCATAAACGGCTAGTTTCTCATATAGTAACGATCCAAACAATGCAATAACAGCTACATGTGGCTAGCCGAACAGTAAAAAACGGCTAGCCATTGAGTTTAAACAGCCAGCATGCAGGTGCGTAACTCCCACATGCACAACAGCCAGAAACTGTCATAAACGGCTAGTTTCTCACAACAGCCAGAAAACGGCTAGTGCCATTATGGCTCTGGACCAAAACTGTCAGCCACCCTTGCCTATATAAACCGAACAGGTTTGGTTCATTCCAACACAACAACAGCAATCACAACCTCGAATATTGAACCAGCACCCATCTGAGTCTCTTAGCCTCTCGGTTTGGCTGAAATAAACCAAGCCACTTAGACCAGTGTAGTGGTCTGTTGTTGCCGGAAGAAGACTGTCATTCTTTTTCTCTCTTTCTTTTTCAATATCGGCCAGACTGTATTACTGAGTTCCATAGTGGTTCCTTCGTTTCTTGCTGAACGCAGAAGCACATAAGGCTCATCGTATCCTTAAAGCAATCCGCCTGCAACCTATCAGCAAACTTAAAATTATATTGAGTAGGGGCGAATTACGCTTTAAGAACAGCGTGTTTTCACGTGCTTCAGCCTGTCCTTATTTCTTGATTTTTCCAATTAATTTATTTTCTAAGATCAGAAATTTTCTCAACATATAAAGCAATGGAGATTGAAGGCTTACTGCTGAAAACTTCTTAGGGCTAAGAAGTTTTGATCAAGTTGATATTTTTGTTTTCCCTCCGTACAGGTCTAGGTGACCTTATTAACAAGTTGGATGGCAAATAAACATTCAGTGGGTCCTAGGAAGTTTTCAATCCGTGGGAATTCAATCCTCACTGCTTTGTGTGGTATGGTCTACTTGAGCCTTCAATCCTCTTCCTTTTTGGGCTCATGCCTTAAAATGATCTGTCAAAATGTATGGACAGTATGGATAAAACACATACGACTACAGTTGTGAGAAATGAGAGGCTTGTTGTCGGAGAGCGAATCGCGTCCCACCCGGCAGGCTCTCTAAAGGTCCACTGTGATGTATGTATTATATCCACACTGTGCATTTATTTTATAACATTTTAAGGAATGAGATAAAAAAAAGAGTTAGATCCAAAACTAAAGTGGGCCACACTGTAGGAAGCCGTTGAAACCTTCCTAAGGCTCACCATGATGCTTATTTGGCATCCAATTTGCTCATAAGGTTAGATAGACTTGGATGAAGGGAAAACACAGATATCATATAAATAAAAAACTTGTAGACCGCATGAAGTTTTCAATGGTAGGCATTGAATCCTTCTTTTTTTTTTTTTAACTCATACCCTAAAATAATCTAGAAAAATGGATGAGCGGCGTGATAAAATATATACATCTAGGTGGGACCCACAGGGCTTTTGCCAAGACTGAATCCGTCCTGGCAGGGGTAGGATGCATTCCGAGTCTGCGTTGTTAGCTGGATAAGCCGCACAGCCAGAGAAAAAGTGCCACCTTTGCATGGGAGGGTTCGGACGTGGTTTGGCCAGTGGTTGGTGCTCTATGGGCACCACCATGGTGTATTTATTTCATCCATGCTGTCTATTTATTTTTTAGATCATTTCATGGTATGATTCAAAAATGAGGTAGATCCAAATCTCAAGTGGACCACATCACAGGAAATGGTGTTGATTGAACACCAACACTTAAAAACTTCATGAGGCCACAAAAGTTTTGGATCAAGCTGAGTATGACCTAATCAATTGGTTAGATGTCTAATAAATTTTAGAGTAGGCCCGAGGAAGTTTTTAATAGTGGACCTTTAATTATTATTGTTTTCCTGTGGTGTAGTCCACCTGAGATTTAAAATCCTTCATTTTTTTTAAAATTTTATTATTATCAAGCCTCAAAATGATCTATATGTGGATTCCCCCTTAAAACCATAGGAAGTTTGTGTGTTGGAAATCTAGGTGGGGCCCACCATGATGTTTGTGACAAATCCACTCTGTCCATATGTTTTGTGAGCTCATTTTAGGGCACGCAATAAAAAAAATAATCTGGATCATAGACTCAAGTGGGCCACATTAAAGGAAAATGTGGGTAGTGAAATTCATACCGTTGAAACCTCCTTAAGTCCACAATGATGTTTATATGCCATCTGTTGATGCTGGAAATTCGTCAACAGATGAAGATGAAGATTCCTTCGTATTGATGGATGAATGACGTTGATCTCCTTCCTTGAAAGAAAGCTGGACCCTGTAGAAGAAAAAGGAAAGCAAAGAGGGGTGGCTGGGGTCCAGCCGTTAGCCCTCCGATGCCTAAATGAGAGCTTGAAGGATTGAATCTATACCTTTTGATCAGTATTTGTATCGTACCTTGATAATGAAGAAGACGCGTCAATTTATAGACTTAGGTTGCAGAGTTGTATTCCCTTTTGAAGCCGTGATTTCAGGGGAGGGATTCTCGGATCTTTGGGATTTCCGGAGCTGTCCCGTGATCTTTGAGGATCTTTCGGCGGGTTGGTTAGAGATCTCCCGAATTTCCTTCCCCTTATTGCGCACAAACTTAGAGAATTACGGAAACAGAATCAGGTCGCAAGAGAGGTCGACCTGGCGAGGTCGTTCTCGAGGACTACCTTTCTTCTTTAGATCGGGTCGGTCAGATCTGACGACCTGTTTTTGAGTTATTCCGTCTGTCATCAGATCGGCTTCGAGCTGAGCGAGCTAAACCGGATCCGACCTCAGGTCAGCTCGTATTCTCTTCGTGACGGTGTCGAGGTCAGCTCGTATTCTTCTCACAACAGAAGTCCCCCCACTCCCGAGTCTAGCTCGTCTGTCTCGGGAGTAGCTTGATGAAGAAGATACGTCGATCTGACTACCCTTAGTGTTTTACAGCTGTCGCGCTGTCGTGCCGTCATCTCAACGGGCGGGAAAGCGGCATTTAATGCGTCGTTCAAAAAATCGAGGCGTTATCATTCGCTTGTACGGCGTATCAGCGCCCAACAGAATATTACCGAACGGGGTGGTGCCACGTGCCTGGGGTGGTGCGTTACTTTTCTTACGCTTCAACCGAGAGCCGCCACGCGGGATCATCGCATTAAATGCCAAATAATCCTTCGGATATAAAACTCAAGAGTTAGCGGATTTCGGAGAAATTCTCCTCTTCTCCGATTCTGCTTTACTCTCTCTTTTTCCTTTTGAGTTCTCCTTCTCCATTCTCTGTCATCTTTCATCCGGCCGGCGTACCAATCATTTAGGGTACGCTCTTCTCATCCTTTTAGAAGACCTTCTTCCTTTTTTGTATTTTTCAAAATGTCGGAGACCTCCTACTCTGATGCCATTCCGATGGTGAGGTTTGGGGATTCTGAATCGGACCCACCTCTATCAGAGCATCAGGAGATGGAGCCCAGAGAATCCCATTCCAGGACAGCCGATCCTGTGAATGAAGAGGAATCTGGCGTTCCTGAGCCAGAAGTTGGAGATGAGACGGCTCAGAGAGATTCCTTCGAGTTGGACGGCGTGGTCTCGCAAATTACCCAGAGGGAACTGGATAATGCGAGGAGGAAGTACGGGATCCCGGAATCCGTTGATCTTAGGATTCCGGACCGGACTGATAGACCGAGCCAACCTCGCCGGGGAGAAACCGTTATCTCCCTGATGCATCTAGAGGCCGGGCTTAGGTTACCCCTGCACCCCTTTGTGCGAGAGGTCCTTAACACCCTAGGCCTCGCACCGAGTCAGCTCCAACCTAATGGCTGGAGGTGTATGGTGGGATGTTACATTTTGTGGCAGAGAGTAGGAAATAAGGACCTGACCTCGAACGAGCTGTTCTCTATGTACAGTCTCAAGTATCTGGGAGGTCAGGGTCTTTATTACCTCTCTTCTCACCCGGGCCATGGGGGCTCGATAGTGACCGGCCTACCCTCCTCGACAAGAGTCTGGAAGAGGAAATGGTTTTTCGCGTCGGGGGATTGGGAGGCTCCGTCGGATGAGCTTCGCCCTCTGGAGCATAGGGTCCGAGCTGATTTTGCTTTGCCAGGTCGAGCTGTACTTAGAAATTTTTTTGAATTTCTAATGCTTTTCATTTATCCCTCCTTTTTCTTATTCTGACGCGTACTTCCTTATCTATGCAGCCTCGGTGGCCATCAGAGTAGCGCTATCTGCAATCCAAGAGAGGCAGATCCGAGCTGCACGGGAGTACCCGCTTGTAGAAAGGAACTTCCGCAGCTTAATCACCGTAGAATCCGTCCTCGAATCAGGTCGGTAATGTAGATATTTACATTTTACTTGTCAATTTTTTCCAAGTATTGTGTCCTGACACCTTTCTTTGTGTTTTGGACAGGCATGGCCCCGAAGGCGGTTTCTAAATCCCGCAGAATCCCTGCTCGGCTCATTGAGCGCGGGGAGAGCTCGGTGGAACCTCCGAGCAAGAGGGTGGCCACGGAGGCTCAGAGGCAACAAAGGTTGCCTCAGTCCTTCGTATGCAGGTCTGGTCAGCCTCAGGGTTCATCCCCCGCAGGGGGTGAGCCTCTGGTTGCCCAGTCCCCCGCTCCCGGGGTTCCGGTTGTCAACGTTCCGGACACCTCGGATTCCCGGGGAGAGCCGTCGTCGGGCCGACCCGCGACTCGTGCCAGCTCCTCTGGTACTCCGACAGCATCGACTTCAGCGGGGCCCGCTCGCACCCCTGCTGAGGTCAGGTCGTCGCGCCCCCCTCCGGCTCCCCAGGCCACTCGCCCTGCGGCTGCTTCTGGGGCCGAGCAGCGTGAGGACCAGGTTGACATGCCTCCGATAACGGAGCAGTTTGCGACCTGGAAAGAGGGGGTTAACGCCTACATGGACGTTAACCAGAGCATCCCTCAGGATCTGAACTCACTCGCGTCGTCAGATCCTGACCAGATAGTCGGAGTCGCCATTAAGAGCAGTCTCAGGGTAAGCTGACTGCCTCTTTCTCTTCTTCTTTTTCTTTATTCATGCCACTGTCGCATTACTAATTGTCGTAACTTGTTTTTTGTAGGACTCGGTCTTGCTGATCATGATTCGCCAGAAGATGGCTGAACGGACTCACCAGATGCAAAAAGCTCTGGTTGCCGCCTCTTCTTGGAAAAACAAGACTGAGGCGATGAAGACTGAGCTGAAGAAGAAGCTGTCTGAGCTGGCAACGGCCCAGACAGAGCTGCAGACGGCCTAAGCTGAACTGCAGACAGCCCAGTCCGAGCTGAAGGTGGCTCAGTCCGAGCTGGAAGTGTCTCAAGTACAAGTCCAGTCTCTGGAGGAGGCGATGAGGGAGACCTCAGCCAAGGCCCAGTCTGAGGGTAACAAGGTCGAGTCGCTTGAGGCCGCTCTCAAGACAGCCGAGGAGGAGAAGGTGGACCTAGCCCGGCTCTTGAAGGAGGTCCAGATGAAGGCTCTGGCCGATGCAAAAGATGCAGAAGCCAAGTATGAGAGGCTGAACGCAATTTCTGAGGAGCTGTACAACCATGGTTTCCAGGATTGCAGACGGCTCATTCTCAAACACTTCTTCGATCTCGACTTGACTCCTGTAGACAACGATGAAGATGAGGACGAAGTCGCGAGGGAGGGACCTTCAAAAGGGGCTGCGGCCAGGCCATCTAATGCTGCCGAAAGCTGAAATACTCTGAATGTATTTTTTTTTTGTATCAATGTAAAGAAAACTTTTTACTTCAATGCAAGCCCTTCAAAGGCACCTTTATTCAAACTGCGTGCACAACATTTTTTCTCTTTTACGCATACACGAGTCTTGAAATGACTAAGGAATTCCTTGTAATCAGCGAAGTACATTAACATAAGCTCGACCATTATATTGGAGTAGATGACCTAGTCGTAGGGCTTCGGTAGTAGTATGGAAGTCAACTCAGAACGTTAATACTGCTAGGCCGAGCAGCTGTTCACAACACTTAGGAAATTTTGAAGCAATTTTATTGAATCATCACCTTGAAACACCTATTTCATATGAGACCCCGCTTGCTCATGGATAGTAGATCTTCAGATGGTCAGCGTTCCATAGATAGGAAAGGGGTCTGCCGTCTATGTCTTCGAGCCAATAAGTACCAGGACGACGTGAGCTGAGTACCCTATACGGCCCTTCCCAGTTGGGACTGAAGGCAGCGATTTTGTCTTTAGTACTGACCTTTTTAAGAACCATGTCGCCAGCTCGAAACCGCCGCTCTTTTACCCGGGAGTTATAGTATCGCCTAACCCGCTGCTGATAGGCCGCTAATCATATTTGGGATGCTTCGCGTACTTCATCGAGTAGGTCCAAGTTTGCCCGTAGTTGTTCTTCATTTTTGTCAGGTCGGTGTTGGCTTGTCCTGCTCGTGGGCATCCCGACCTCTACCGAGACAACGGCTTCTGCTCCAAAAGCCAAGGAGAAAGGCGTTTCCCCGGTTGTGGACCGAGCCGTGGTCCGATAGGCCCAAAGTACTTCGGGAAGTTCGTCAGCCCAAGCGCCTTTCTTCTCCCCGAGTTTTGTTTTGAGGTGATTTTTGATAATCTTGTTAACTGCCTCGACCTGACCGTTGGCTTGCGGGTGGTAGGGAGAAGAATACACGTTCTTGATACCCAGACCTTTACAGAAATTTCAAAAAATTTCGTTGTCGAACTGCCGCCCATTATCAGTCACAATTGTATTCAGGATCCCAAATCGGCACACGATTGTTTTTCAAATGAAGTCTGTTGTTCTCTTCTCGGTAATGGTGGCTAGCGGTTCTGCTTCTGCCCACTTCGTGAAGTAATCGACGGCGATGATTACGTATTTCACCTGTCCCTTTCCCGTCGGAAGGGGGCCAATGATGTCGACTCCCCATTGAGCAAATGGCCATGGTCCAGACATGGGAGTGAGCTCTTCGGGTGGTAAGTGAGGAATTGGGGCAAATCGTTGGCATCCATCGCATCTTTTAACAATTTTCCGGGCGTCGTGCTGGATGGTAGGCCAATAATATCCTTGCCTGATCACCTTTTGCGCTAGTGCTCGGGCACCAGAATGATTCCCGCAACAGCCAAAATGGATTTCGCACAGCACGTAATCAGCTTCCTCGGTTCCCAAACAACGCAGACATGGAAAAGAAAACCCTCTCTTGTAGAGGATCCCATCGATCAGAGTATACCGAGTCGATCTATATCGAATGCGCCGAGCTTCTTTTTGGTCGTTGGATAATTCGCCCGTCTGTAAGAACCGGATGATAGGGTCCCTCCAATCTGGGGTAGCTGCCACTGGAAAACCTCTGTTGACTCGTTTGTCGATATGCTTCGTTGAGGGAGGAACTCGATGGGAACCATCCTACCGAGCTCGTCGTTGTCTGATGAGGCGAGTTTTGCGAGAGAATCCGCATTCATATTTTTACTCATCGGGATCTGGACAATTTCATATTGATCAAATCGTGACAGCAGCTCTTGAGTTCTTATTAGATACACGGACATTTTCCCTCCTTTCGCCTGGTATTCTGCGGTCACTTGCCCGACCACCAATTGAGAGTTACTATGTATCTTTATAGATCGGATCCCTATTTCAGAAGCGAGGCGGAGACCGGCTAGAAGGGCTTCATACTCAGCCTCGTTGTTCGAAGCTCGGAATCCGAACCGGAGAGCGCATTGAACTTAGATCCCGTCCGGCGCTGTCAAGACGAGACCGGCTCCGCAGCCTTGTGAATTGGAAGATCCATCAACATGCAATAACCAGGTTGGTGCGCCATAGTTATTTCCTGGTGACGGGTCGGATTTGGTGTTATCTTCAATTTCGAGAGGTTCGGTCAACTCGACTATGAAATCAGCGACAGCCTGGCCTTTGATCGCAGCTCGAGGTCGATACTTTATGTCGAATTCACCGAGCTCGACGGCCCATTTAACGAGACGACCTGAGGTTTCAGGGTTCTGTAACACCTGTCGCAATGGTTGATCGGTCAGCACAGCTATCGGATGTGCCTGGAAGTATGGCCTCAACTTCCGGGCTGAGGTGATTAGAGCCAAGGCTAGCTTCTCTATAGTCGGATATCGGGTTTCGAAATCGAGCAGGGCTTTGCTGACATAGTAAACAGGCCTTTGGATCCCCTCGTCATCCCGGACTAGTGCCGAGCTGACCGCCGCAGGTGAGACTGCTAAGTATAGGAGCAGTTCTTCTTTATGCGCTGGTTTAGCCAACAGTGGCGGAGAGCCGAGGTACGCTTTTAATTCGCAGAAGGCTTGCTCACAGTCTGAGGTCTAAATCATCTCCTTACATTTACGTAGCTGCTTGAAGAAGGGGAGGCATCGATCTGTAGCTTTCGAGACAAATCTATTGAGTGCCGCAATCCTTCCTGTGAGCCGCTGGATATCCTTTACCGTGCGAGGCGAGTTCATGTTGAGAAGTGCCTGAATTTTTTCGGGGTTAGCCTCGATTCCTCGCTGGTTTACTATGAAGCCAAGGAACTTTTCCGAGCTTACCCCGAAAGCACATTTGCTGGGGTTGAGCTTCATTTGATACTTCCGTAATATTTTGAACGCAGTGCGGAGGTCGCAGACATGATCCTCTGATCGTTTGCTTTTCACGAGCATATCATCTACGTACACTTCCATGGTCCTACCGAGCTGATCTGCGAACATCTTGTTTACTAGTCGTTGGTAGGTTGCTTCGGCGTTTTTTAGCCCGAAGGGCATGACTTTATAACAGTAGAGCCCCCGATCTGTAATGAATGCTGTCTTTTGCCTGTCGAGAGCATGCATTTGGATCTGATTATATCCAGAATAAGCATCCATGAAGCTGAGGAGCTCGTGCCCGGCAGTTGCATCAACGAGCTGGTCTATCCGTGGTAGAGGGAAGCTGTCTTTAGGACAGGCCTTGTTCAGATCAGTGTAGTCCACACAGACCCTCCATTTCCCATTGTTCTTTTTGACGAGGACAACGTTTGCAAGCCATTCTGGATAGCATATTTCTTGAACGAATCCTGCCTTGCGCAATTTTTGTACTTCCTCTTCGATGATCATGTACCTTTCTGTATTGAAAGAGCGCCTTTTTTGACGGATCGGTCTGATAGTTGGATCAACGTTTAGTCAGTGGACCATCACTTCTGGGCAGATTCTGGGCATCTCTTCATGGGACCACGCAAAAACGTCAATATGCTCTTTTAGGAAGGCGATTAGATTCCCTCGCACCTTGCCCTCCAAACATGACCCGATCTTGATAACTCTGGTCGGGTCGGTATCTGTTAAGGGAATGTCGATTAGCTCGTCGGCGGGCGACCCGCGCTCTTTCTCTTCTTCCCTTAGGTCGAGAGAGGTCGTATGCGAAACGGTTGATACCGTGCTCCTATTCTTCCCCCGCAGGGAAAGTTCGTAGCAACGACGGGCTTCCTGCTGATCTCCCCTGACTACGCCGATTCCTTCGTCGGTTCCGAACTTCATTGCAAGATGATAGATGGAAATGGCGGCTTTGAGAGCTCGCAGGATAGGGCGGCCGATAATGGCATTATAGGTAGAGGGGGTGTTTACGACAAGGAAGTCAACCATGATTATTCTCTGGTTTGGTTCTTCCCCGGCGGTAACTGGCAGAGTTATCTCTCCTTCAGGCATGATGCTGTCTCCTATGAACTCGGTCAACGCTGTCTTGACCGGTCTCAGTCGGGATCGGTCGATCTTCATTTTTTCAAACGCCGAAGCGTACAGGATATCTGCCGAATTACCCGTGTCGACCATCATCCTATGGAGTTTTTTATTGGCGACGACCATCGCAACGACAAGAGAGTCGTCATGCGGATGTACGACCCCTCGAGCGTCCTCTTCGGTAAAAGTTATCATTCGTGAGGTTACCTTTGCGACCTTTGCAGGTCGGCTGGTGATGTTAACAGAAGGTGTCGGTAAGGGTGTCCTTCCTTGTCGCACGTAGTTTTTGCGGGAGTTCTCGGTGTCTCCGGTGGTCGGCCCTCCGAAAATCATGTGGATTTCTTCCATAAGGTTGTTGCTTTGTTCCTCTGTTAGGTCAGTGACCCGACCTTCATCTCTTCGCCCGTCCGAACGCTGAGCGATGTAGTCTTTCAAGAAGCCTTGCTGGATGAGGGCTTCTATCTGTCGCTTCAAGTCAAAGCAATCCACGGTATTGTGACCGTGGTCTTTGTGATATAAACAGTACTTCGATTTCGACCTTCTATTAGGGTCGGTTTTTATCTTCGCAGGTCGTTCGAAATTGTATCTTCCTTTTTCTGCTAAATACACTTGCTTGATGGTTTTATTGAGTGGCGTATACTTTTCGAACCGCGGAGCAGGTGGTTTCGCTCCGTGGCCAGTTCCGCCCCGAGCCGGTGACCTTCTCTCCGACTTCCGCTCCGACCTGCGTTTTTTCGAGCCGCTGCTATCCTGACGATCTTTATTCTTGGTCGTTGGTCGGTGAGCATTTATCAGCTCTTCGACGTTGATGTGTTTAGCAGCTCGATCCAACAACTCGGCCACTGACTGGGGTGGCTCCTCCCCAACAGACCAAAGAAACCTTCGGTCTCGTAGCCCTCCGATCATGGTATGTAATAACACATCTTGTGAAAGATTTTCAATTTGCACTGCTTCGGAATTGAAGCGCGCGAAATAATCTTTTAGGGACTCATCTTCCTTTTGCTTGATTGCTGCAAGGTGTGTCGAATGCTTTCTCGGGTCGGTGCTCCCGATGAACTGAGTGGCGAAGGCTCGGCTCAGCTGAGAGAATGAGCTGATTGTGCGGGGCTTTAGGTTACGAAACCAAGTCCATGCCGAGCTTGTCAAGGACAACGGAAAGGCCTTGCACATGATGTGTCCGTTGGCCCCGAGGAGATCCATGCGGACTTTGAAGTTTTCTAAGTGTTCCGCCGGATCTCCTATGCCAGAGTACTGCTTCAACTGGGGAACCTTGAACCCTTTGGGAAGGGGTTCTTCACGAATCTCGTCGGTGAACGGTGACTTAGATGAGTTGACCAGCGCGTCCACTGCTATTGGAGCTCGACCTCGCTGTGCTCTCTGAATGTCGCCCATTTGTTCCCGCAGTTCCCTCAGCTCGGCCTCCAGTGGGCCTAAGTTGTCGTCTGCCCCGTTGCTGACTTCATGATCAGCTCGTTCATGCGCGAGACGAGCTATTCTTTGTCTTTTGAGTCGATGTCGCAGATCGTTGGCGGGCAAGTCCGTCGTTGGTCGAGACCTAGCCTCGGTAGATTTGCTGGCGGTGTCGCTTTCTTCGACCGGGATGGGCTGCTGAGAGCATTGTGACGGCCGAGTCTGGTGAGAGTGCTGGGATTGTTGAGGCTGAGAGTGGGTATGCCGAGGCCCCTCACGATCTCTGCTATTCGCCATAGTCGGATGGGCCAGACCGGTTAGCAGATCTTTAATTTCATCCAGTCTCTGGTCCACATAGTCCAGTCGTCCATCAACTCCCCCTAGTTTGTGGTTGACACCTCCCACCTGTTCTTCGAGAAGGGACAACCTGACTCCTTGGTTGCGAGATCTCTGTTGTCTCCCCTGCTGAGCAGGAATAGGAGGATTCCCATCGGACTGGATGGCGGGGGTGTCGGAAAACGAACCTTCATTCTCATATATTTGATCGTCTGAAGGTCCAGCGATCGCAGGAGCTTTCCCTTTGTATTTTCTCTTTCTAGCCATTGCAGAAGAGAAGGAAGGTGCAGAGATTGTCTTAGACAACTGGGTGAGAACACGGACTTCTTAAAAGAAGAAGGCGATTTCCCACAGACGGCGCCAATCTGTTGATGCTGGAAATTCGTCAACAGATAAAGATGAAGATTCCTTCGTATTGATGGATGAATGACGTTGATCTCCTTCCTTGAAAGAAAGCTGGACCCTGCAGAAGACAAAGGAAAGCAAAGAGGGGTGGCTGGGGTGCAGCCGTTAACCCTCCGATGCCTAAATGAGAGCTTGAAGGATTGAATCTATACCTTTTGATCAGTATTTGTATCGTACCTTGATAATGAAGAAGACGTGTCAATTTATAGACTTAGGTTGCAGAGTTGTATTCCCTTTTGAAGCCGTGATTTCAGGGGAGGGATTCTCGGATCTTTGGAATTTCCGGAGCTGTCCCGTGATCTTTGAGGATCTTTCGGCGGGTTGGTTAGAGATCTCCCGGATTTCCTTCCCCTTATTGCGCACAAACTTAGAGAATTACGGAAACAGAATCAGATCGCAAAGAGGTCGACCTGGCTGAGGTCGTTCTCGATGACTACCTTTCTTCTTTAGATCGGGTCGGTCAGATCTGACGACCTGTTTTTGAGTTATTCCGTCTGTCATCAGATCGGCTTCGAGCTGAGCGAGCTGAACCGTATCCGACCTCAGGTCAGCTCGTATTCTCTTCGTGACGGTGTCAAGGTCAGCTCGTATTCTTCTCACAACACCATCCATACTGTTTGTAATGTCATTCCTATTGGGATGAACAGAAAACACAAATATCCACCTGATTCAAAACGTTTGTGGCCCCGTGATTATTACAACTGTGGACATTCAGCCTTCACATTTTCATCCCAATTGAGTCTTGGATACGGCTCATTTTTGGCCGCGCGTGCTAAAATGTGCTCACTAAATGAATGGACTGGTTGAATTTCTCGCAAACATCGTGGTGGGCTCCACCTAAATTCCAACATGTGAAAGCCTTAGGATATCCTCGTCTGAAAGAGTCCATAGTTGAAACTCACACATGACGCTTTCTTATTAGCGAAATTCCCAGCAAAGAAAAGATGTGATTGATGGGACGGTCTGCTGTTAGCAATGAGCCAGACCCTTATTAAGGTTTTCTCATCAGTGCTGAGTCATATGTGACAACCTACAACCTACCAACCCATCTCTATAGCTTTCCAATCACATCTTACCACCACATCCACATCACCACATCAACAATAACGTGATAAAGGCTTCCCTGGTCAATCATATGAACACGGATTTCCTATGGGCCCACTAGGACGTTTGTGAGATATACATCCCGTCCATCCGTTTTGTGAGATCATTTTAGGACGTTGGATGAAAACTGAGCTGAATCCAAGACTCATGAACGTCCTAAAATGAGCTCTTGATAATGTCAAGAAGGTATAGATGAAGGGAACATTTAAAGACCAGATTGATCTAAAACTTTTCTGACCCTCAAAATGTTTCTAATTATTACTCGTCACTTTTTCTGTTTGTACGGTCCACCTTAGATTTGGATTTCTTATAATTTCGGGTCTGAGTCCTAAAATTAGACTGAAAAATAAATGAACAATATACAAAAAATACATCAAGATAGGCTCCACACCGTAGGCGTGACACCCACTAAGCTGTCACGAGCGTAACACCTAATCAATTCTCCTTTATGACGAACCACCAAGGTGGACCTTACCATGAACGGCCTCAAAAGCAATGGCTCTCATATTATCATTCTCTCTTCTGTTTTAACGCTCAACATTCACTGTTGATGAACGACTTCTGCAATTTCTGCCCCATTTTCCACACAAAGTGGGACCCACTATGTGAGTGGTCAGGTCGATACATCTCCTTTGTCTTTTCGAACATAGCCTGGTTGCTGGAGAGTCGCTGTTTTATTAGTCCATCCGCACGTATCAAGAGCAAGTACATAACAACTCGTCGACGGAAGCCGATTGCGTGGTGTACCAAACACCACCAACTTTCCTAGTGTATCCAAAGCTCAAGTGGACCACATTGCAGAAATCTTCTTGAGGTCACAGAAGTTTTGGATCAATCTATCCACATCCGTATGATCTTATTAACAGTTTGGATGGAAAATAAACATCATGGTGGGCACGATGAATTTTTTAATGGTGAGTATCATTGTCCCCACTGCCTTTTTTTGGTGTAGCCAATTTGAGATTTTGATATGATTCATTTTTGGGATCATACCCTAAAATGATCTCGTCAAATGCATAAACAATGTGTGGATATATTAAATCCATCATTTTGGTCCAAATAACCTTGATCTTCTTTGGATAGTTCATACGTTCGTGAGGACTGACGCGCTTCTACCAGCCCATCCGCTTCCCTCATCAACACACGTGACAAATCCAGTCCGTTTATCAGTAAGCCAAAGAAAAACTATGATTATTGTAGAAAATCTAGAATGATGTACATGTGTGGCCCACCTGCCGTGTTGATTTTTCGGAGCAGGATCCATCCGTATCCCAATCTTAAATAAATAATAAATAAATAAATAAAATTAGGTACTCTGATAGTATGTGATGGATGATACGCATTAGCAGCAAAGCAATTTATTTATCAAAAGTTAACTTTGTTTATATACCCTCTTATTCTCCACATCAAGGGCGGTCCATATCAAAGGTGGCCCACATGATGGACAGTCCACTTTGAAGGTGGGACCAAACGATGGATAGTCTACCTCAAAGGTGGGCTTCACATGATGTGTAGTGGACAATGAAGGTAGGACCCACATGATGGACAATTTACATTGATGGTGAGCCCCACATGATCGATGGATGACCCATGTCCTGATAGGTTTTATACGATGGACCATCCACATCAAAGGCCGTCCCCTAATGATAAATGACCCACATCTAATGCAAGCCCCACATGATGGACAACCCACTTTGAAGGTGAGGCCCACATGATTGATGGTCCACATTAAAGGTGGGCTCCACATGATAGAAGGTGGGCCCCACAAGATGGACAGTTAACATTGATGGTAGCCTCTACGTGGTGGATGACCCACATCAAGGTGGGCCTCATATAATGGACGATCTATATCAAAAGTTGTCCCCTTATGATGAATGGCCCACATCCAAGTGGAAGATGGACAACGCACTTCAAAATTGAGCCCCGCATGATGGACAATCCACATTAAAGGTGGGCTCTGCATGATGAACGGTCTGCTTCCAATGTTCAACATGGTGGACAACCCACATCTAAGGTGGGCCCCCATGAAGGTGGATTGTCTATATTACATGTATGCCTCATATGATGGACTGTTCACATCAAAGACAGGGCTAGGTAGGCCCAACATAATAAACAATCCAGGTCCACATGATGGACGGTGGATACTCCGATCTTGGTTATATGACTTAGTGACAGTGGATTCCTAACCCCATTTAGTGTATGCTACGTGTACAAATTGCCTGCATATCAAGTGTCATCGCATACCGAGTATCATATCTCCCCTCTTAAAATACATTCAGTCCCAATTGCACGTTATGCGTTTGTCTGGAATAAAGCATGAATCATAAAATAAGAGAACTGGCCGTATACAACCTTGTGTGCTAACTTAACATACAACATCTTTATTTGTGTCTTACATATTGCCTGTGTATAACATCCAAGCCGTAGAAAGGGTGGAATGAATCATAAAGATCACCTGGGATCAAAATCAGAATGGTCCATCCATTAGAAGTCCTGAACCAATGAAATAATAATGCAGCCAATGGTCTGGATCAAATTACCTTTCTGGCCCACCTGTAGAATGGATTGTCCCAATTTTCGCTCCAGGTGATCTTCATGTTATTTTCCACCCTTTTCACGGCTCAGATGTTCTGCTAAAATATCACATGAGTAGAAAATAAAAACATATATGTTAAGTGACAAAGTCTTATTTGATTCTAAACGGATGTATTTTATTTTGTTTTTTTTTAGAAAAAAAAAATAAAACATAAAAAAACTGCTATTTTGTAGGGAGCTGTATTTCCGGACAAAGGATCCAAAGATGGGTGTTGTCATGACCTCTACCATACACGTGGCAAATGTGTACATCAAATCCCACCACCAGATAGTGGGCCCACTATATATGCATGAAGTCACTTTGTTAGGACAATTTAAGTATTGGTGGACCACCCATATCAAATTTATAAATTAACATAAAAAATATTAAAAAGAAAAATTATAAATTAACTTGAAAAATAGTAAAAAGAAAGATGGGTGGCTATGGAAAAACTCACACTCTGAAAAGTACTCATACTGAAAAGAAATTCTAGGAAACAAGTTTCTCGTTGTGCTGACTCAAAACCCAATAGAGTGAGTTGACTCGACTCAGTTTATATGGGCCCGTTTGGATGCACTTAATGAAAAGTGAGTTTTAAAAAATGGGGTGTTTAAAGCCCCTTTTAATTCGCTAAGCCTAAATTGGTTTTTGATAAGTTAGCACTTTAGTGCCTATTTTATCGAGCAGGAGATGAGATGGGATTTGCAAAGTACATCCAAACACACCATATAAACCGCAGTTCGGCCAAAAGTTCCGTTAAAGGGTGCGTCCAAACACTCCCTAAATCCGATAGTAGTTTCATCATCCATCTCGCGCGGCTTGGGTGGATCCCTGACTGTGGGGCCCACCTTGATGTATGCATATTACATCCACAACGTCCATCCGTTTTTCCAGATCATTTTAGGGCACCATTCAAAAATTGAAGCAGATCCAAATATCAGGTGGGCCACACCACAAGAAATCGTGGTGATTGAATATCCACCATTAAAAACTTCTTGGGAGCAAATTGGCCTGTTGGTAGGAAAGATGGCAGGCACCTTGCGTGTAGGTGATCAGTTTCTCTGTTTTTTTCTTTATTTCTTTTTTCAGATCATTGTTGTGGGGCCCACCAAATTGATGGTCTGGATCATTAACTGCGTAAGTATCAAAATACGAACCACCATATGTATGGTCAGGCAATTGAGGCACTACAAACATAGATGTCTCAGCCACAGGGGCTTTCTTTAACCAAAAGAAGAGTTATATGATACTCAGGCGCTGCACCTCATACACCGGAAATTAGAAATTGTACACGTGAAAAACATTGACTCAAATTAAACCAAAATCAGATCATTTGACTGATCTTAACCTTGATTAATGGACACCTGTTAGTTGAAATAGGACCATTGAATATTTTTCCATTTGGGGTTTTTGCAAATTCACACATTAATAATAAGTATTAACAACTACCCACACAAAAACATATTATTTACAATTACCCACGTCATTAATTTTTCAGTATTCCAAATACCAACATTCTGCTAAGTTAAGAAATAACAGAAAAATACCAATATAGAATATGCTATAAAATTTTCCTCCTCAAGAATATAAATCATTTAATTTTTATCTGCATAAAGCATGCCATAAAATAGTTTTAAGTGGGTTTTTTTTAAAGTTTTTAGAGAGAGAGAGAGAAAGAGAGAGAGAGAGATTTTAAAGTAGTGCTAATTTTGTTTTTTGTTTTTTTTTAAATATGGCAAAAAACTTAACCACCATCAGGAAATATTAATGGCAAGTGGGTATTTGCCAATACCTTTAATATTTTGTAGTTATTTGCAAAATCCCCGTTTTATTTTTAACCATCCGATAAATTTTCGCCAATCCGATGGTTAGATAATAGAGTGAGCTTCATATTCAGTTAAAGATGCATCTAAACTGAGAACCATAATTTGGAAAGATTACTTTAAAGCATGTTTTTGGAAAGTTTATGGTTTATGAGTAATTTCTAAGTGCATGTGAGTCATCCATCACAAGCTACAAGAGTATCAAAGTTTTTCTTTTAAAAGAGAGAGAGAGAGAGAGAGAGAGGAGGAAAGATGATACATGTAATTGCACTTTATGGATCACTGTGCATGCACATAATAATGTGTCTTTTCTATACTATTTATTCTGTATTTAAGGTAGACAGTGGGTGGAAGCTTTATCCCTCTATTAGTTTTACAAGAAGGGGGGAGTTTAAATATTCAAAGAACATAGGGTGGAATTTAAAAAGGATAGGAATATTTTAGTGATTTAAAACTATGATCGTTCATCAACATATGGTTAAGATTTTGCTTGCAAAAAATCTTCAATGGTTATATATTTTACCCATAAAAAGCTATTTCGGTTGTCCATCTCTCTCCTCCTTCCATGTCACTTCCACAATGCAATTGCTCCCACGGCATGATACTATAGTGGTTGGTTTAGTACTATTTGTTTTGTAATTTGCCCTATATTGGCAACATGTGATCCATCCTTACCATGTTTAATTGGACAAGAGTGTGCGCCAAAAAGAGCTGCCTTCATAGACAACTTTTTGTGTTTTGTTTGGTAGCTAGCTCTTTACCCTCTCCTTTACTTGGGATAGACCCAGGATAGACTTTTGAATTAAATGAACAACACAATGAAATCAAGAGTCTCTTTGTGGCTTGGTCAAGTAAATCCTAACCATAAAATTTATGTATTTTCTTTTCTAGAAACTAGAAAATATCAGGATCCATAGGGCTAATAAACTAAAGGGATATTAACAAATTACTCCATCATTAATTAAGTAATTACATATTGGCACCTTTTTTAAAAAGGTTTTCAATAAGCTACCCCATTAATTCAAGTAGAAGTTGGGGCTTAGGGGTGCAAGCACAGGGTGGGCTGCTCAAGTGAGCCCTACCGTGATGTTTGTATAAAATCTACCTTGACTACCACTAGTGTCACCCCATTTAACCCATGGCCCAAAAATCAACCCCATCTATGATTTATGTGGACCACACAATTGAAAATAATGTACAAGATAATGTTCATCCACCACATTGTTTCCCCTGGTGTCACCTACTTGAATTATTGATAGGTCTAATTTTTGGGCTCTAGCCCTAATTTTTTGTTTGAAATCTAATAGTTGGAGTGGATTTTACGTAATTGTCATGGTAATCCTGTCAAAATTAAGGGAGGGCATCTCTCTCCAAATGTTTCCTTTGGCATCGCCCACTTGAATTACATTTCAACCTAATTTTCTTATCCCTATAACTAATGTGGGATTATACGTCTAATTGCCAAAGAGGATCTTTCGTAAACATGTAGGTGGGCCCTTTAAAAAAGAAGGTAAAAGTTTTTAAAGAGAATGTGTCAAGTCCAACCAGTTGGACCACAAGTCATCATCCACCCAGTGGATGACTTCCAACCTATTGATCGAATCAACATCCCTCGCTTCCAATAGGTTGGCCCGTAGTAAGGATCACCTAATGAAAAATCAGCCCCATCTAATCATTTAGTTTGGCTAGATCATAGAAAACAATTTTAACTATTGATAAATAGCAAAATACAAGTGAGGTCCACTAAATGAGTAGATGTGACTAATTTTTGTATAAAGAAATCATCATGGTAATTCCAACCTATGGGACGGGTTAGATGTTGCATACATATGAAAGGTTGGAAGGTATCTTTCGGATGGACCGTAATTTAGGGTCTAACTAGTTAAGACGTGTGACCTTCTCTTTTTCCAGCCGTGTGGAGTGATAGATCTAGCAATTGATTTTTTTAAGGGGCCCACCATAATCTACTCTAACCATTATTAGATGTGTAATCCTACTTTAGGCTTAAGACAAACAAAAGATAGTTGGGAGAGAGATTTCCGGAGAAAGTAGTTGGGAGAGAGACTTTCACCCTTGATTTTTACAGGAACTACACATGATGATTATATGATATCCACTCCAACCATTAGATTTCAAACCAAAATTTATGCTTAGGGCAAAAAATTTAGACTTATTTGTGATTCAAGTGGCCTACACCAAGGGAAATAACATGGAGGGCGAGTATTGCCCTCTACACTATTTCCAATGGGGTAGTCCACCTGAATCATGCATGGGGCTGATTTTTTTTTGCCTTGATTTTAACATGGGGTGATACATGTAATGGTCATAGTGGATTTCATATAAACATCACAATGGGGCTCAACCAAGCTACTGATCCTTTATGGCATGGCCTAACCCAATCACCTATAAGAAATATAATGGAAGGTATTGGGATGATCGTACTTTCAATTAGTGGGGAAGCTTATTAAAAACTTTTCAGAAAAATATACCAGGTTGTAAATACCTAACTAATGAGGTACTAGTTTGTAAATTTTTTAAAATTAAAATAGATATTTTAAAAACTTTTATTTTCCGCTACGTTTAAAATAGAAATTTTAAAAACTTTTATTTTCCTCTACGTTTTGAAAACCCTAACCCAAAACACCGCCCAAGAGGGCCAAACCATAATTAAAACTTTCTCCAAGGCTTAATTAAGGGTCAAATATTAATTAAATACACCAACTAATCCCCACTCATGATCGTGCATAATCTCAGGTGTGGTCCACCTGAGATTTAGATCTTTGTCACTTCTGGGCTCATGCACTAAAATGAGCTGAAAAAATGGATAAAACACATGCATCATGGTGGGGCCACAAAACCTTTCCTGCAACGACCTCTCAGTACTCGACGGGTCACTACCGAATCCGATTCCATCTCTCATCAGAAAAGTCCTGATTTTGGGTTTTATTTTTTAACCCACAAAAGCTTTATTTTATAAAAAAAAAAATTGCAGAATATTCCAGAAATCATTATTTAATTTGTTACCCATTTTAAAATACGTTAATTTGGCTGCTTCTGATTTTTTAAGGGGTGCCTACCGATGCAATGGATCTTTTCTTTTTGTATTTCATTAAAAGCATACTCTCTAAAAGAGCACTTACAAGTTACAACCTCTCAACCATTTTTCATTTTTGCACAGGTGCCACTTCATTGGAACATCTGAGTCGCCAGAAGAGTGGCCCACCATACCATGAACGCAACTCAGAGAGAAAATTGGAGCAATCCAGTCATCAGGTACGTTGAATCGGACTGTCGACGGCCATAACTTGATTTCAATGGTGTAGCCGCCTGATGAATGGGCCATCCTAGTTTTAGTCCCAGGTGGTCTTCATCATGCGGCCCACCTTTTTCTGGAGTCCAATGTTATACACAAGTACCACATCAGCACAGTAAAAACATTGTATGTGATCATTTCTTTCTTTTAAATGGTCTTGGAAATTGTAGGTCCTGAGGGTCACGAGATCCTCGCAATTGTGATGCATGATATAATATAAAGGAGTTATATATATAGAGCTGAACACGAGACAAGCTTGCTCGGTTATCTCATTCGTTTCAGCTTAAACCAGTTTGATTTGGCTTGGTTTGAAGGTTGGGTTCAAACCAAGCTGAGCTAATTTTCCAAGTTTGAAAGGATTTTTAAGTTGAACTTGAGCTAATTTAACCTTGATTCGACTTGGCTTAAAGTTCAGCTCGATCGCGACTTGATTCAGCTTGACTCGTTGAAAATGTATGTTGTTTAGTCCCACATCAGAAAAGAGTAAAGAAATGAGAGGTGAAACGCTTTATCAGTGTCAATGAGCTTTGGGTTGTCTTTGGGCTCGGATTTTAAATAGTTTATGCTCGGCTTTTGGGCTGAGCCTATTAAATTTTTGTTTTTCTAGACTTCAACTTGGTTCAAAAGCTCGGTCAAGCTAGCAACCCAACTTGAAGGCCAAGCTAAGCTGAACACAAGCCAGGGTGGTCATTGACTGAGCAACTTGGCTTGTGTACATCTCTAGTTATATATTATACTCAGGCTTCATAGTACATTTGATACATAGGCACTCAATGCTTGTACATGTGGCATACAATGACTCAAACAGACTAAACCGTGGAATCCACTTTCGTGAAGTCAATCCCAAAAATTAGAGTGGTTGAACAATCTTTTTATTCATAGACACTTGTTTTTGGAAGTAGGGTATTTTAACTGACCAATAAATGTCTACCAATCCAATGTAAATTTTTTTTTCTAATGATACATCTAATCTTGAAGCATAATTTGGATGATTTATTTTAACTTAGTTGTAATTTCTGAGTGCCTGTGCATCAACCACCAAACTATCAGAGTATCCAAAAATTCCTCAATAGTGTCAATTATAAAAGAGAAATGCTCACACAAAACCGTAAATTATCAAGTTTTTCTCTATACATGCTATGCAGACCATGTGCGCTACAAGTAGATGCATGTGCACCATTTCCTCTCGACTTGTTTTATCTTAATATCATGTGATACAAAAGTAAAAATAATATTATAATAGAGCTCATGTGGGAGGTAGATAAGATAGACTAGGTAGAGCGGGAATGTTGCACATGCATCTTTATATCATACCTGGTTTCCAAAACTTATAATCGAAACCCTTCATCAAGTACGACCTACCATGGATTAAACATGTTTAAAAAATCACACACTGAATAATCCTAAGCATCAAAGTGTTGGATTATTTGGTTGAAATCAAGCAGTTTATAAAACAGAAATCTAAAAAGAAAATAAAGAAAATGAGATAGAAAATTTATAGAATTCAGTTGAGACATGATGGAAGTCATTCGGTTTGAAATCAAATTTGCTCCCCTATAGTGACTCAAGTGCAATAAATTCTCAAAGCAATCAACTTATAAGATACAACAACTATGACTCGGTCCAACAGTGCACGTATTATACGCGTGCTCGAACCACCTATAGTTTAACCTGAATTTGTTGAGTTTACTTAAAGATGAACTTATTGTCAAAACATTCCTTAAAGACAGCAACGCTAGAAAGAGTTTTGAAGACGAACAAAGGATTTTAGTTGTGTGCAAAATGAAGTAAGAGAATCTTTATATAGACTCCAAAATGATGCCTTAAGCACTTTGTGAAAGTACACATATATACCTCTGTGCAAGTAGACCTGCAGCCACAGCCTAGCCGGTCCTATCCCATCGCGATGCAGCTCACACGCACTCGAACTCGGCGCAAATCGGCACATGCATGTGTGGTCTATAGTATATATTAGAGGTCATTACAACCATTTTGTCAAAACATCACATATGTATACTAATTATAAATATTAAAGTTGATTTCAATGAATTTATTGCGGTCATTTTGTTAAACATCACATGTGTATATTAATTCGAAATATTAAAGTTGATTTAATAATTAATTCAAACTCTTATAAATATATTATATAATTTCAATGCATTGCTACTTTTGAATTATAGAGATTTTGAATAATAAGCTGCCAAACACATTCAAAATTACTATTAACTCCGGGTCACCTTGACTGAGGATCCAGCTATTTGAAATCCAAGCTCTCAACTTCTGCCAAACCTACTAAACTTTGGATCCGAATTTCCAAAATCAGATCGATTGAACAATCCTAACCTCTGATTTGTGGGGCCATTTTCACCAAACACAGGCCCATTGGATTTGTCATTTTTGACCGTTCAATAAATGTCAACCAATCCTATTAGTTAGATAATAATAATAAATAAATAAAACATCCTTTTTTTTGTTTATATTACATCCTAATGTGACTCATAATTGGGACGGCTTAACTTACTTGTGTACCAATTAATTCTTAAGTAATTTCCAAGTGCCTGCGTATCAAACATCACACTCTATCAGAGCATCAAAGCTTTTCTTTAAAGAGAAGTCCTATGGCAATTTGGACACGAATTCATTCAATCCGCGGCAGCTTGTATTTGCTTTGACTCATGTGGGTCAAGGACGATCACATGCGTGTGTTGAAACAGGAAATGATACGGTGGGGACGGTAGATCCATCTCTTTGTTGAGAGCCTTCAAACTATGCATTTGTTGCTTGCATAGTTTGAATAAATTGCACAGTAGGGAGGATTTGACAGTTTTTGTATGCCCAGACCGGTCGGCCGATCGGTCTGCAAGGGGCTCTGACCGTTCGGCAGTGAGGCAGCGTGGTGGTCTGTTTTGTTTCTTTCCTGATTGTTTCTGTGCATGGTGCGACCTGTCGGCTGTGCGCACGGATTTCTTACGCAGCTCGCAATAGCGCGCAAGATGTTTCTATTTCGGGTATTTTACCTATTTAAGGAGTTGTAATCCCGACTTAGATAGTATCCTAAGGTATCTAAGGTTTCCTAATCATGTTAGGAAGAGGGGAGAGAGTTGTGTAAGAGAGAGAGCTTGAGTTTTCTCTGTTTTCCTTGCTTGTGGGCTGTCAATCTCTGTAATCTTCTGATATTCATAGTGGATTGCTTTGCACCGTAGTTTTTTTTACCTATTGATGGGTTTTTCTACGTAAATTTGGATTCTCTTGTGATGAATGCTTGTGTATAATTGATTGCATTTTGTTTATTCTTTTTATTTCACATTGCTTCACGTTTCAGCGTTCCCCTTCCGCTGCCGGTTTTCCCAACACTCTCCACAGTATACGTGGCAGCATGATGTGTAATCCAGACCATCTATATAGTGGACCATTTCATGATTGCCTGATGCTTCAAAGATTTCCCCAATCATAACTGCACAAACTGTCAACCATTGGCTATTTTGGTTTCAACTGTTGTTTTTATGGCCATTGATTGGGTGGATGGATCATCTTATCCGTGTGTTTTTTTTAATCATTTCAACCTATTGTAAAAGCAAGTAGATGGAGGGTTCTGATTAATATGGAGAGGGAGCGAATTAGCTGTTACCCTGGTAACATATTAGTTGGCGTTACCCCTACCGTGTGGGGGCTACCTTGATGTATTTGTTGTATATCTATACCATCCATTTGTTTTTCCGTCTCATTTTAGGATGCAATCAAATTATAAGAAGATCAAAATCTCAAGTGGGCCATACTAATAGAAAGAGTGATGAATAACCATTAAAAACATTTTGCCGGCGCAAAATATTTGGATAAATATGATCTTTTTAATTTCCCTTCATCCCGATCGACTTGACATTATCAAGAGGTTGGATTTTAAATAAACATTAAGAAAATGTTACAATGGGCCCTTTGGAATTTTTAATGCCGAGGCACTCAATCAACAATATTTCATGTGGTGTGGTCCACCTGAGATTTGGATTTGTATAAAGTTTTGTATCCTATCCTAAATTGGTCCATAGAAACGGATGGACGGCATGGATATACAGAAAAACATCAATGTGGGCTCCATGGTAGGGGTAACACCCACTAAGCTGTTACCCTGGTAACACCTAATTCGCACCCATGGAGAGATAGCTCTGCGGTATTAGGTGAGGCCCTGACCATGGGCCCACCTCGATGTATGTGTTGTATATCCACACCGTCCATCCGTTTTTCCAGGTCATTTTAGGGAATGGTCCCTAAAGTGAGGCAGATCCAAATCTCAGATGGACCACACCACAAGGAACATAGTGGTCATTTAACGGCCACCATTGAAAACTTCCTAGGGCCCACTGGAATGTTCATTTGCTATCATGAAGGTCTTACGCAAGCACTCGACAATTGTACACGTGGCTATTCGTAACTCGAGTTTAACCGTACAAATGGTGGGACAAATATTTACAGCCCATCGCCCAAAATCAAACATTGAAAATCTTATTTCCAATCAATGGACACTGGTTTATTGAATTAGGACCGTTAACCTTTGTCAATTTCAACCATCCATTTTATGTCAAATAATCAAACATTCTGAATAACCGATGGTCGATTAATGCAATATTTGTACGGTCTGAGATGGACGGTTTGATTGGCGTTGCATGTAGACCGCATGTAAACAGATCTAGAATCGCGCATTTAAAATCGCAGCCATCAATTTGATAGTTGCCATCCAACGGATGAAACCTTTTTATAGACAACGGGCCCACAATCATGTTCCAGCCAGGGAATAGATTCGACAGTTCAAACATGAAATTGTTCTCCTCAAGGGTATTGAAGTCAATATACAATACCGTTTAGCCGTCCACATGGAGTGGTCATACGGCAATCCAGACCGTCCAATTATCTGACCTGATTGTGGATTGAGCGTAACCCAAGAGAAAAAGTATGAAGATAATTCTAACCATTTGATTTTGATCTTGGAATGTGGACCACCAGATCTTTTACTTTCAGCCATTTATTTCATAGCCTTCAGTTGGATTGCTTCATCAGCGTGATTTTACACTTATGCTTATTTTTCAATGTGCCCCATAATTTAGATGGCCGGGATGGTCGTACGTGAATGACACGTGGAGGGGATGAATGACCATCAATGGATAGATGGGGTTAAAAGACGGACGGCCCATGAAACAAAAGACTACATTGGGCCCACCCTGATTTCTGTATGACATCTACTCCGTCCATCAGTTGACCCAGCTCGTGTTAGGCTGTGAACCCAGACTCTGTAGGGCCCACCGTGATTTAAGTATTTCATCCACTCCGTCCATCCATCTTAAAAGATAATTTTAGATTAAGGAAAAAAAAACGAAGGATATTGAAAGTTCAAGTGGACCACACCACAGGAAACGTACGAACTGAATGTCTACCGTTGAAAAATCATGGGAGCCACAAAAGTTTTGGATCAAGCTGATATTTGTTTTTTTTCTTCTTCTTCATCCCTGCCTGCCTATGTGATCTTATGAACAGGTTGGATGACAAATAAACATCACTGTGGGCCCTATGAGATTTCAACGGTGGAAATCATTATTTCTACTGTTTTCGGTGGTACCCACTTGAGCTTTGGATTTTGGGCTCAACCCCTAAAATAAGCTGGAAAAACGTATGAACGGCGTGGATAAACCACATACATTCATGGTGGGCCCAACTAAGTTTACTCAGTACAATAAAAGCGTACTGAGTAACTCAGTACGCAATCCGATTTCCTAATTATTGTGGGCCTCACCCAGCTTTTATATGCGTACTTGCAAGATTACAGTTGCGCGGTGTATGGTCGCTATCCGCCGCCTCCCATGCCAGGCCCCTTATCAGCCGCCTCCCATGCCACGTGTACGTTCACGGTCCACCAGTTTTTTCATATAAATCCACTCCGTACATTAGTTGAGAACCATTATTTTAACCGTACATACAAAAGATCATTGAGATTAAAGGCTTTGATAGGCCACAAAAATGGGAAAAATGTAATACTGCTACTAAAACCTCTAAGTTCCCACGGTATGGCCCACCTAATATTTGAATCATGCTAATTATTATATTTTCACTGAATCCTTGTGATTTACACCCGATTAACGGTTTTGATGAAAGATGCACACCATGGTGGACCCACACACATAAACCCATGGTTGGCAGCCCATCCCCATCGATTTCCCTGTGGTTTGGCCCACCAATGCTGCTGATCTGGATGATTTTTTTTTTCTCAACGGCCTACAACAGAGGATGAAACCTGATGGATGGAGTAGATTTTACATGCATCAACACTGTGGGCCCCATAGAGGTGTTGTAGGGGATTCCGGTGTATAACCCAGATCACAACTCACACCCTTCTTTATGTACTGTAGCTTTCTATCAATGTACAGTTGGACGTTGACCGTCGGTCATTAATTGTTGTGGCGTATAATTACTATTCCAATCAACGGCTAGGATCATCTGAAAGGAATGATGCTTTTTAGATCATATACTATCTATGGCGGGTGGGTCACACCTATTGATCGGTTTCGATTGCAGTATCAGTCCCCCCTAGATTATGCAGAGTGCAATTCAAATTCTCTCTAAGGAGAGATGCCAACCGTACGATGCGAACATGATACACGTGTGACAGATCAGGTACATTCATCCGACAAATCATTAGTTAGGCCGCAGCTGTACGTGAAGGAACTGGAATCCTCAGTAACCCCTGTTTTACAGAGCAGGCAAATCACCTTATCTCCGTGGGCCCATGGTGAAATCCACACCGTTCATCAGTTGTGCTACTAGTTATTAGTCCCTTAAGCCAAAACTCATCCAGATCTACAACTCAAGTGGGCCACACAACAAACAACAATGGGATAGGACGCCAACCATAGGTTTCTTTGTGGGGCCCACCATGATTGTAACTTCCATCCAACCCGTTCATCTCGTGAGCTGTACTCAGAATGAACCGACACTCATACACGCCACAGAGCTTGAAAGCAGTGGTTTTTGGAGTGATGTTTTACATCATTCCCAGAGGTGTGGCCTACCTGAAAGTTGGATCTGTCTGATTTTTTGCATGTACGGTGGATGTCAGGCGACACAACTGATGGACGGATTAGATCTGACATGCAGAGGCAAGATGAATATCTAAGAGCCTGTGTATTTAATCCGCGAGCATGTTGGAACCCACCACGTTGTATAGCTAAAATCCACTCCGTCCATCAGGTACTATCTCCACCTTAGAATTTCAGGAGGTCTATCATGATGATGAGTATCTTTCATCAAACCCGTTAATCAGGTGTAACCCACCATTATGAAGTAAAAATACGAAAATCAGCCCGATCCAAATATCAGGTGGGCCATCTACTGTGAACTCATATGTTTAGCCATCAATTTCATATTTTAACGGCTGATCTTTTGAATGAAAGGTTCGAATACTGGCTTCTATCTGATGGGCAGAATGGTGGGCCCGGATAAAACAGTTCATGTATCTGGTATTCCCACGTGTCCTCTTTGTCGATCGCTTGCGTCCATCCACGTAGTTTCGATAGTGGTGAGAGATTCGTGGAAACTACAATCTCGAGGTGAGCACGCACAAACTGACCGCTAAAAGGTGACACGTGGTAAACCTTCCCTAGTCCCGCCTTCACCGTAGGAAATCTCTCTCCCGCACTCCATACTCCATATATACCAGAAACCGTTCCTCCGGTATCCCATCTCTATCTCTCCCCCTCTCAGAAAAAAAAAAAAGAGAAAATGGAGAAAAGCGCTACCCTGACCGGGATCTTGAAGCAGGCCGCCGTGGAATTCCCGTCCCGGCGGGCGCTGTCAGTTTCCGGTAAGTTCGATCTGACGCACGCCCGGCTGCAAGAGCTCATCGAGGAGGCTGCCTCCCGCCTCGTCGCCGCCGACGTCCGTACGGGCGACGTCATCGCCCTCACGTTCCCGAACACCGTCGAGGTACGTCTCCCTTGAAAAGCTAGTCCTGTGGAGTGCTTTCTTTATATGGTCATGCGGTTCGAACGGCGTGGATAGCAGGATCCAGCGGTGTTTGATCTCGGTAGGGAGCAGATAAACTCGGTAGCCCGCCGGCTGTGAAACCGTCTTGAGTTCTTTCTATGTTAGTTTTGCACAATTTAAAACGCGGTGAGGACTCATCTCCGCACATGACAATGATATACATCCATCCTGACTATCCAAACTGTGGGTCCCATTTTGGATGGAGCATTTCTCTAAAATCACACCGATCGAGCAATGACAACCATCCAATCAGTGCCTATCAAATGGACGGTTATTGTCATATAAGTCGTCCAAAGTAGAACGGGAAAATCAGACGGTTATAACACGCCGTGGGTCAGCGATTTGACCTAGTTGTTATTTCTGTACAAATGTGCCACGTGTACGGTCGATGACTTCTTCCACCATTTTGGGCCTTTTCACCTTCTTTCGCAATCGTCCGATGTTTTACGATTTGGAAACGGTAGTCCGCGGAGCCCATCTGTTCTGTAGATCCATCGGTTTCTGTGCGTCTCTCTAAGACGCGGGATCTAAGATGTTTCGGTACTCCGCGGTCTACCAAACCACCAGCGTTTTCCTGGAATGGTAAATTTCGGACCACCGGTCCTCTTTTTTGGCGCTTTCCAACTCTTGTATTTTTGTGGCGAAAAAATTGCGATATTTTTCTTTAATTCGGATATTTTCTAATTGCGGCGAGAAATTGATTGGCCATCGTATTTTCTCGTATTTGTCGTGCATCAGTTCGTGATAATGTTCTTGGCCGTGATACGCGCCGGAGCCGTAGCCGCGCCGCTCAACGCGGCGTACACGTCGGAGGAGTTCGAGTTCTACCTCTCCGATTCGGGATCCAAGCTCCTCCTCACCTCCCAGGAAGGCAACGGAGCGGCTCAAGCCGCTGCCTCCAAGCTCAACATCCCACACGCCACCGCCTCGCTCTCCCATCCCAGCAGCTCCATCGCGCTCTCCCTGGCTCCCACCGACTCGGTGCTCAACTCGGTCTCCCTTCCCGCCAACGACCCGTCCGACGTGGCGCTGTTCCTCCACACGTCGGGCACCACGAGCCGGCCCAAGGGCGTCCCGCTGACTCAGCTCAACCTCGCCGCGTCGGTCCAGAACATCAAATTGATCTACAAACTCACTGAGTTGGACTCGACCGTCATAGTCCTGCCACTCTTTCATGTTCACGGCCTGCTAGCCGGATTGCTCAGCTCGCTCGGCGCCGGAGCCGCCGTGACCCTCCCGGCCTCCGGGCGCTTCTCGGCCTCAACCTTCTGGGTCGACATGAAGGAGTACGGTGCCACGTGGTACACCGCGGTCCCCACCATCCACCAGATCCTCCTCGATCGCCATATCAGCCGCCCCGAGCCGGCCTACCCAAAGCTACGGTTCATCAGGAGCTGCAGCGCCTCGCTGGCGCCAGCAATCCTTGAACGGCTCGAGGAGGCGTTCGGCGCGCCAGTGCTGGAGGCGTACGCCATGACGGAGGCGTCGCACCTGATGGCGTCGAACCCGCTGCCAGAGGACGGGCCCCACAAGGCAGGGTCGGTGGGGAAGCCGGTGGGGCAGGAGATGGCGATGCTGGACGAGAATGGCGTTGTGCAGCGGGCGCAAGTTAGCGGGGAGGTGTGCATACGGGGGCTGAACGTAACGAAGGGGTACAGAAACAACCCTGAGGCGAACAAGGCGGCCTTCAGGTTCGGATGGTTCCACACAGGTGACTTGGGCTATCTGGACGCTGACGGATACCTCTATCTCGTCGGACGGATCAAGGAGCTCATCAATCGCGGAGGTGAAACGACTTAAACTCATCCTCTCCGTCGTTTTCTGCTTTTTTTTTCGCCTTTTAGCACTTTTGGGCCGTTCGTTCCGTTAGCCGTCTTTTCGAATTGTTTTTTTCCCCGGTATTGTCTGCGAGTTCCTTTTTAGATGCGTCGCGTGTCAGGCCACACTGGGCCCACATCAGAGTGGTTGGATTATCAGGACCGTCCATTTTTTTTTATTGTGCACTGGATGGGACACACAAGAACAATGGATGTACGCTTCTGATCATTCAACTACTTTGCATGTGACAAAAATACCCCTTGGATGATGGTCTTTTTTAAGCCGGAAGTCTGGGTTTTCTCTTTTGGGGTTTTTTTTATTAATAAAAACAGTACCTAAATGTTTGGTTTTTTAATTTTGGTACCTTTTTTCTATAGACTGAACAAAATCCCTGATTAATTTATGTTAATTAAAAGAGATTTCCATTACCTATTAATTAATAAAGACTGCACGCGGGCACTAACGGTCCGATTATCCAGACCGTTGATTATCTAGAGAGTAATCTTTTTTCTTCTTGTCTTATTCTCTCAGGCGAGAAGATATCTCCCATAGAAGTGGACGCGGTACTCTTGTCGCATCCGGAAGTTGCGCAGGCCGTGGCTTTTGGTGTTCCCGACGACAAGTACGGCGAAGAGGTGAGAATACATTTCCCAACTAGATACCCCAGGTGGGGCCCACCTAAATCGGTGATCAAGATCCAAGTAACAAATCCCAGCTGTTTAATCCCTGGCCTGCAATTTGATGGCTCGGAATAATCCAACACTATCATTTTTTTTGGGCGCGGATTTCCTGCGAAAGCCTTGCGCAGGAAGTTCCTGCCTGGGAACCAAGGTGGGGCCCATAGTGATGTTTTTGATGAATCCACGCCGTCCATCCATTTTGGGAGCTCATTTTAGGATATGAGAACAAAAATGAACGGATCCAAGACTCAAGTGGGCCTAAAACGTGAGGATTAAACGTCCACAGTTGAAATATTTGTGGAGCCACAGGAGTTTCCAATCAGGATAATATTTGTTTTTCCAGTTCATCCCAGTAGTAGTGACGTTATGAACGGTATGGATGTCAAATAAACATCACTGTGGACCCAGGGAGGTTTCAACGGTAATAATTTACCTACCCACCTTTTCCTTCAGTGAGGCCCACTTGAGTCTTGGATCCGGTTCATTTTCATTCTAATGTTCTAAAATGAGCTCCCAAAACGGATGGACGGCGTGGATTCATAAAAAAACATCAGTTGGGGCTCCCACCTTAGTTCCCAGCGCAGGAAATCCGCGCCCTTTTTTTTTACCATCGAAAAGCAGCTCCTAGGTTGGTGGCATCCACGTCAGCAAGCTGGTATGAGGGATCATTATTTTATCATCTGGTCCTACCTCGTGAACTGAAAAGCCGAATATGCTTGGGCATCTGCTCGTGTCCAAGGAATGCTGATCCGCATCCAATATAAAATATTACCTAGACCATCAGATGGACGGGGACGGGTGCAAGGACCCTATATTCGGCCATTCATTTGGTGGGGCTTGTCTTGAAAATGATAGGTCCCACTTATCATATTGTTACACGTGTATGCTGGATAATGGTCTGATTATCCATATTTCTACATGCATCTAACCGTGTGACGACTGGGTGGGCCTAATTATTTGATGAATGGTTCATATCTTCCGTCCACGTAATCCGGTGATATTTTTTTTAGAGAAATTCACTAACAATGTCTCAAAATTATCTGGGCGTTAAGGAGAAAAATTATTTAAAATTATTTAACAATGTCTCAAAATAGTAGGCAACACCCTACAGTAGAGAAGTCGTATTTCTTTCTTTTCTTTCTTTCTTTGTGCATGAGTGCGCATAACGCACTTGTGATGTTACCTGTTGACTGAAATGAAAGCATTGTGCGGTGGACCGTTAAGTCCGCCCCTCGATGGGACGTGAAACGTCCGGAAGCGTCACGCGTGTAAACTATCCACACGTATTCGCGATGGGGCCAATATCCACCTGGTGGGTTGCGAATTCCCTGCCATCCTTGAACCACAAGCTGCGTGGGGGCCCACTGCAATATTCGTGTGACCTACCGTGAAAAGATCAAAATCATTATTTTATGTGTAGAATTTTTTCACCTTTCTGCCTAAAGTCGTATGAGGCAGCCTATCTCACGTAATGCATGTGTGAGTGAATCACGACTATCGTGGATTCCACGACAGTTCAGTCGGCAGGTTTTGCTAATATCACGCGCGTGTTCAGCCACGCCACCTACACGCACGCATGCGTACCGGCATGAACACGTGTCAGATAATAAACGAATCTAGATTCCACCATTTTTTGTACCTGTGTTTTGAAAGCAATATTTCTGTCTGGCCTTGACAGTTATTGGGATTTTGGAGAACACCCAAACGCGGCCTTATTGAGATATTTATTTTGTTTGCTTTGATGACAGATAAATTGCGCGATCATACCGAGGGAAGGATGTGAGATAGACGAGGCGGAGGTTCTGAGGTTCTGCAAGAAGAATCTGGCGTCTTTCAAGGTACCTAAGAAGGTCTTTATCACCGACTCCCTTCCCAAGACAGCCACGGGAAAGATCCAACGTCGAATCGTAGCCGAGCACTTCCTCGCTCAAATCTCAGCCGCTAAAGTTCCCAAATTCGGGGCTTAGAATATAATGAAGAAAAAGATTATATTTAAAAAAAAGAAAACGGGTGGAAGGAAGATGTTTGCTTTCGTGGATGTATTAATGAAAATCATGAATATGAATGAGAAAAAGAAAATGATTGATTTTATTTATTTTTATTTTGTATTTCAAATGACTATATTACCCTGTCAAGATATTTGGAATGTGTCACTTCAAAACTCAAGTGGGCCACCTCACAAGAAACGGTGAAGATTGAACGAACGCCCACCAATGGGTTGGATCATGTATGAACGGCCAGAATTAAGAGCACTCGTGGCCAGAATTTGGACAGCTTACTTTGAGCTAGTGGCTGCCACCTATACATTTTCTTAGTGCCTGCGTATCAACCACCATTCTCTGTCAAAGAGTCAATCCACGCGGTTTCTTAGCCCAAGATTCAAGCCACCGCCAGGATGGGATTAGGTGCGGCCCTTACCGTGGAGAAACCTCCTAGGGCCCACTAGCAGGCGATATGCTTTGCATACACGCTTCAAAATAATGCTTCTCACCTGATGAATGATGTGGATTTACATATACAAACCATCACCATCACTCTCTTGAGATGCATCCAAGCTTCTTCTTCTTTGTGTTTTTTTCATTGATTCCTTATGGGCCTCTCATAGGCACACATGACAAGGGCATGGTCTCACATCCTAGAGCTGTCAATCAGATGTCCCCACTGTCAGAATTATAGGCTACACATGGCATTTGTAATGCAGGTATGAAATCATCAATTTGGAACCAGCGTGAGGGTGGACCCATGGAGGTGTGGTGTATCTTTCTTTTCGGCCAAAAAGGCATGTAGATGATTAAGTTAGTGGTGGGTCCATCAATGGGTTGAATCGGTTACCAACCAAATACTTATATAAGGTGGATTGCGTGGACCTCAGTAGCGTGTTGAAGTGGTAAAACTCTGTAGGCCCGACCATGACGTATGTCTTTTATCGACACCATCCATCCATTTTGGGCATGAGCCAAAAAAATAAGGCAGATCCGAACCTCGGGTGAACCTCATTGCAGAAACGGGACAATGACATCCACTGCTGAAACCTTCTTAGACCCATGATGTTTATTTGCCATCCAAACTATTGATAAGATCATACAGACTTGGATGAAGGGAAAACACAAATATAAGCTTGATTCAAAACTTCCATGGCCTAGGAGTAGTTTTTAGTGGAAGGCAGTCAATCCCCGCTGCATTATGTGTTGTGGTCCACTTAAGGTTTGGATATGCCTCATTTTTAGGCTCATGCCCTAAAATGAACTCGCAAATGGACCGCGTGGATATAAGAGATACATCATGGTGGGCCCACATAACTTTGCAACGTCAGCACACCACCGACGTCGGTGGTGTCTCCAAACAATCCGCTTCCCTATAAGAGGTGGCTCATCCTCCTCTCCCATCAGCTGACGTCAAGGCCTACTCAAATGGACGGTGGAACTGGGAAGAAGATCCAAAGTTTTGAGGAAGATTCCTACAAGCTCAAGATCATGGCAGATTCAGCTACACCTTTCTTTTATCTTCTCTACATGATGCATTGTCATCTTGGAATGCCACTGCTTCACACGCACCAATCAGGTGGTGGTCCACGCTTTCTTGACCGTTTCTTTCAAGTGCACACTTGGGAGAGGCTTGGTCCCACCGTCTTTCGCGTTGATAGAGTACTGGCCATGCTTTTACTTGACCACTCACCTGGTGGGCCGTGCTTCTCCTTTAAAGTGCTGGCGACACCATAGAGATCATTTTGGCACTAAATCAGATCAGCACTTATTGGGTGGGCCACAGCCGAACATTTGAGTCATACCACCGGCTGTCAATGACTTTGATGTCGTCTCCAAGGTGTGTTCGTCACCTACTGGGCCCACTTGAATGAGACCTGTTCGAAATCTTCCCTTCATGGTTATTGTTATGGGTAAATTCGGGCTGAGCTCGAATATGGAAAGCGTCCCACTGGGGTTCATCTACAATGGTCATGGACCGATTATTTAAGAGAGGAAGCTAAGTCAGGCCTCGGCCCACTCGGGCTCGGCATTCAGCCTTCTCGACCTTGGCCCTCATCTCGGCAAGAGACCGGGCCTCATCTGCCTTGGTTTGAATAAAGCTTATCCCTCCAGATAAGGATAAGGATAACCATTGCCCTCCAGATAAGGTTAAAGGATAACCACTGATCCAGATAAGGATAAGGATTATCCCAACTTAAATCTCTCCAAGTAATTATCTATAAAGAGGACTCCCACTCTCTCTCGAGGTAAGCAATCCACCGCCATTAAACCTCTAATAGCCTTCTCTTTCAGTATCCATACTGACTTAGCCATCGGAGGGCCGTAAGTCGGGCCAACCGGCGGCGGTCCTAACCTTTGTCAGTGGTTGCAGGTCCCTCAATCTACACCATTTATCTCTGAGTGGAGATCAGACGACGAAGAATCAAACTTGGTCCCTGACCAACAGCTGTTGGCCAATTTTTGGCATCAACAGATTAGCGCCGTCTGTGGGAACGACTAGATCGTTCACTTGATTATTTCTTTGTCATTCAATCGCTCTTTACCTCACAAATGAAGTGGCTCCGCCATATACATTTGATTCTTCCACGTTCCCATCAGATTTCACTACCGAAAAAAGGAAAAAGGAAAAAAGGGTGAAAGATCTGAAACATCGTGCAAACTCCACCGTCGGATCTCCCTTCCCTTGCAGCCCTTCCAATAGGGTCATGTTCGTCCCATATCTCCTGGCCGCTACCAACCCAAAAGCATCGGCTACCTTCTTGTCAGGGCCCACAACCTTCCAGTAGCATTTATACTGTGGCATGGTCCATGTCTCGGATGGACAAGCAGAAGCTTCCAGATTAACAGACGGTGGCGATTGTGCTGGTTGTGGGGCCAGTGCTGAGACGGACACCTTGCTGCCCGGAGATTTCGGGCAGAAGGACATGGGCTGGGCAGGCTGCGAGAGAACCGCATCCACCGCGTACATCTCCAGGGCGCCGAACAAATTGAACAGAAGCTTGATGCCCCGGGCAGGCCCTGCTGCTGCCATACATTTACCTGACGCCCCCTGCCCGCTGCCCGGCACGACCTGGACAGTGCATCGGCTCAGATCCGGGCTGCCCTTGAAACTGACCGCGTAGCTACCCAACCATGTAGTGTTTGCCTCCTTCAAGACGGTTAGCTTCCCGTCGCTGCCCGGACACATCACCGCTACCTTAGCTCCGAAGAGTCAGTAGTCGAAGAAGGGGGTCATCTGCCCGTCTTTGCATTGGTCGCAAAAGACGCAGCCCACGACAATGGCAACTGCCCGAGCTTTCTCTACACCCGCAGACAGCAGAAGAAACAGGAAGACTCATGGACCCAGAGATGAGGATGCAGCCGCAGATGAGATGCTTTCAGACATCCGCTCAGCAGCTGTAGATCCTATACATTCAAGGGGTGGTCGAAAGGGAAAATCCTCAGTTACGGAACAGCAACCATCAGGAAAAGATTCTCGCGGGGCCGACCCATCTGAGCTAAATCTGCAAAGAAGAAGAGCAAAGAGAAGGAACAAACGACTTCGAAGACTCCTAAATGTAAGTCCAGACGGTCTAGTTTGGAGGATACAGCCACACATCCTGCCGCACTTCTCCTCACATTCAAATCCGGTTTCGATTTGCCTTCCAAAGATGATCTCATCACAATATTCAGCAAATTTGGGGAACTGGATGAATCAGAAACAGAAGTGTTGAAGGATTCAGGCTGTGCTGAGGTCATCTTTGTCAGGCGCTCCGACGCTGAAGAAGCCTTCAACAGTTCAGAGAAAAACTGCGCTTTCAAACCCGCCATAGCTGATCCCGACTACGCTCATCCTTCGCACCCCTATCGACTCCATCAGCCGCATCAGGCACTGGGCCTGGAACGATTCAAACCGGTCTGGCCGGTTGGTGAATGACTTGCCGAAGAAGCCATCAAACAGTGTGTGGCCCCCATTGCTGCATCTCAGCACCTTCCTCGCACGTGTGAAGCAGCCTCAACTCCAGGAGCTCGTCACCGTCCAAGGCAGGCCCCTCTTCATGCATATGTCCCTTACACGTGCTCCATCTCCCATATGCACACACGTCCAGCAAGAGGAAATCATCTCCAGCCGTCCACCATTTCAAGCTTCACACGAGCTCCAATAGATGGATCTCCTCTCCAACAGCTGGACAATATCCAGCATCAGCATGTGGACCTCATAAATCACGTCCAACATCCAGTGATGGTGGACCCCACAACGCCCACGGAGAAGATCTCAACTCCAATCTGCTCCAATCCAACCAATGGGAGCTAGTCACCAACATCCGGCCTCATAGTGGACACCATCAGTACCCATGTGTATCATCACCGTCCATTCAAAATCTAACGGCAGTAGAGTGTCCACCAATCCAAGCAACATCCAGATTGGTGGGGTCCATACCAACATTCGTCGTCTAGCAATGGACGGCCGTCCATTCCCCAACAATTGGGTCTTACCTGATGAGCAGGTCTTACCTGATGAGCATCCTAGCTTTCAATCCAGCGACCCCACTGTCCATCATCCGGAAACTCCTTGCATGAGAGCAACCTCCATCTGATGGCCAGTAGCCCATCTTCACCGTCAGAGAAGATCAACACCATCCAACTTCTAGTAGATTCACCCCACCGTTCAGTAGGGCAATCATCATCCAGAAGCTGGTGGACGACCAGGCCTCACACGTGTGCTTCCGTCTCACGTGATTAGTTGGAGCCAATCCCATCCAACGTCCAACAATTGCGGAGCCTTGCACCTCCATCAGCAACCGTCCGAGACCAGATGAGCCGTCCATCCATTCAAGTCTGCAAAGGAGATCTCAGATCTACACTGTCAACAGTCCAGCAAGGATGGACGTCTTCAACGTGTGAAACTCTTAAAGGACCTGCTGCATCCCAACTCCATCTTCAATCAACAGCCCAGATCAGCAAGGTGGACACCTTCAACACCAGCGCCAAATCATTGTGACCTCATCAACCAGCAGTCCATCACTCCATATCAGTGGTCATTCAACCAATATGGGCCCATCGACATCACCACCATCGAACTATTGGACGTCCTACCTTATCCAAGTGCTACCCTAACTATTGGACATTCCAGATCTCAACTTCACTCCATCCGCCATCAAGATAAAACGACACTTGGACACTCAGTCCAAACACTCAACCTCGGGTACTTGGGCACACAGCTTCATCCTGAAGGTCCATTCTGAAGATGAGTACGGCCATGCACCGAGTATTGAAATATATTTGTTTGTTACCAGGAAATGGGCCTTGGCCGCCTCGGGCACACCCATCAGGCCTCGGCCTAAAAATATGGCATTCCCTCGGTCCAATACTCGGCTCGGCCTTGGCCCACTCACTCTTAGATCGAAATTCAGCCTACTCGGCATCGACACTTGTGCTTAGCCTTGGGCATAGGGCTGTAAATGGGTCAGTGGACCCGATGGGATACCCAGACCCAACCCATTTAGACCCGACCCAGACCCGACCCATTTGTTAAATGGTACGGGTCTGGGTCCAAGAATAGACCCATTTGTTAAACGGGTCTGGGTTATATTAGGCCCGACCCGACCCGACCCAAACCCATTTAGTAAGTGGGCGGGTTTGGTCTATGTTACAAGGGACCCGTCCAGCCCAGACCCGTCCAGACCCGGTTTTAAGCCTTGTAAAATGCTTGCATACTTGATCCAAACCCGGACCCATTAGACCCGGCCCATTTATAAATGGGTCTGGGTGGATCTCCCTCTACCAGACCCGGACCCATTTATAAATGGGTCTGATGGGCTGACTTAGACCCGACCCGGACCCGCCCATTTAGTAAAAGGGTCTGGGTCTAAAATTTGGACCCAGACCCGTTTAGTAAATGGGCGGGTTTGGTTTTGGCTAAACCCGCCCCGAACCCGACCATTTACAGCCCTACTTGGGCACACGCACGCGCTTGTCACTCGGCTCGACTTATTCAGCCTCATCATTTTGGCACACGACCTTGGGTACTTGCCCTCGACCAGCCTTGGAAATTCGGCCTACTCGGCCCACTTGCCCTCAGATCGACACTCGCCTCAGGTATCTGACAGACGTCTTGAAGGCTTCAACAGATGACCTCTGCATAATCCAGATGCGAGTACGGTCATAGTCCAAGTGTTAAAATATATTTGTTCGCTATTTAGAAAGCTACGCACAAGGGTTCGATCCCATCGCCTCGGCTCACCCGCCCAAGCTCGGCAACAGGCCTCGGCTTTGTTGGCCTTATCACTCGGCTCATCATTTGGCGCCCGTCGCCCTCGGATCGACATTCACCTCAGGTATTTGGCAGACGTCCTTGGCATCGTCCTGAAGGCTTCGACAGACAACCTTCGCATAATCCAGATGCAAGTACGGTCGTGATCCGAGTATTGAAACGTATTAATTCACTTCGGTCTCATCGCTTTGCCTCATCCATGCTTCAGGCCATGATTCGGGCATTCATTCGTGATGCTTCATCCTTAAGAAAAAATATGAAGTCAAGACACTGGCCCATAAGGGCCATCCCCGCAACTATATAGCGCGGCAAAATCTCTCCTCTAGGAGACATGGCAAATCTCCAGGTCAGCAAGACTGACCATGACGAGATCAATCGCCTTATTGCCCTAGACCAAGAGTCGAAAGACCGACCTGGGCAGTCGGAAGAGTCCTAGACCAAGAGTCGAAGGACCGACCTGGGCAGTCGGAAGAGTCCTAGACCAAGAGTCGAAAGACCGACCTGGGCAGTCGGAAGAGCCCTAGACCAAGAGTCGAAAGACCGACCTGGGCAGTCGGAATGGACGAAAGAGTCGGACCAAAACGCGAAGTGTCCAGAAGTCACCTCTATATGTCGACTCGTATAATTGGCAGAGCCTACGGGCCACCCTACTATGCCGACTTCATGCAGTTGGCCAAATTCAAATGTCAGCTCATCCATTTCTCTTTACTCTCAAGCCGAGCAAGTTAGGCTCGAGAGTAGGAGGCTTTTGTTATGGGTAAATTTGGGCTGAGCTCGAATATGGAAAGCGTCCCACTAGGGCTCATCTACAATGGTCATGGACCGATTATTTAAGAGAGGAAGCTAAGTCAGGCCTCGGCCCACTCGGGCTCGGCATTCAGCCTTCTCGACCTTGGCCCACCTCAACTCAACATCTGGCCCTCATCTCGGCAAGAGACCGGGCCTCATCTGCCTTGGTTTGAATAAAGCTTATCCCTCCAGATAAGGATAAGGATAACCATTGCCCTCCAGATAAGGTTAAAGGATAACTACTGATTCAGATAAGGATAAGGATTATCCCAACTTAAATCTCTCCAAGTAATTATCTATAAAGAGGACTCCCACTCTCTCTCGAGGTAAGCAATCCACCGCCATTAAACCTCTAATAGCCTTCTCTTTCAGTATCCATACTGACTTAGCCATTGGAGGGCCGTAAGTCGGGCCAACCGGCGGCGGTCCTAACCTTTGTCAGTGGTTGCAGGTCCCTCAATCTACACCATTTATCTCTGAGTGGAGATCAGACGACGAAGAATCAAACTTGGTCCCTGACCAACAGCTGTTGGCCAATTTTTGGCATCAACGGTTATGATTTCAACTCCAGACAGTGATGATAAAAATCATCCGCGCAGCATAAGTCTATTTTGGTGGCCCATACAGCATATATTCACAACTTCCAACTGTTCGATCATTGGACCACTCAACATGTGAGCGACCATAGACTCACAACTTCAACGGTTCGATTATGGGCTTTGTTCAACATAGGTCTGAGTCCGCCCGCCCCTCAAAGGCCAAAATAATCGAGCCTGAGCCCAGCCTCAAATGTTTATGCCCAGCTTGAGCCGGAGCCTGAGTGTTTAGAGAGAGAGAGAGAGAGAGAGAGAGAGAGAGAGGACCTGTTTAAGGCTCATTGCTGTGACGGCCACAAGCCGTGGGGGTTGGTCTGGTTGTTTGGTATCTATAAGGCAAGAATGACATCAGATGCTAGGTGGATCCCAGCGAAAATACAACAATTTGGGTGGAGGCCATGATTGAAGGAGCTTGTGAAATGATCCCAGCGAAAATACAACAATTTGGGTGGAGGCCATGATTGAAGGAGCTTGTGAAATGAGAGAGAGAGAGAGAGAGAGAGAGAGAGAGAGAGAGATGGGCGTGTGGGTTGGAAGTTTGAAGACGAGAGAGAGAGGTCGTTTATTCAATGGACCTCAAACAAATGGACTAAGTTAAAAAATAAAATTGACAGTGTATGATACCCCGACTTAGCAAACCATGTATCTTAAACTAAAAGAGATGACTTAAGAGCTTGGAATCTTAAGAAGCCTACCTCGTCCAACCCAAAACCTAAATCTACACTACTAAGGACTAAGGTTCCATTGAGCGAATTTGGAAGGCAAACTCCACCTGGATGGAGAACATATCTACACCTAAGGCTATTTGACAATCTAACAATGCAACGGGTCATATCAGAATTGGAATTAAGTTGTTGTATGAACAAAAGTCCACATAGGCGGCAATAATATTGCCACCAAAGCTCGTTTAAGCAAGTTTGGGCATACAAAGGATCACCACAGGGTCGCCAAGGCAAAAAATGCGGCCCAAAGCTTTGCAAATCTAGGAAGATCCTAGGATCTCTCTAAATATCTCCCGAGATAGCTACAGAGAAAATTAAACTGCTGGGCAGCAATATCTAAGGGTAAAACAATCATTTTAGAAAGATGTAAAATTACTTATTTTACTACTTATCACAATAAATATATGATGCCATATGTCCCCCAACCAATCAAATCACTCATATGGCATGATTAAGTAGACACCCCACTATGTGCGAGACGACCATTTGCAGTAAGACTAAGACTGTATGACTTGTAATTTTCCTCCACACCAAGCTCAAAACTAATCCATTCAAGCCCAAAAACCCTATAGGAACCTGTACTAGCTAAACTCAATCCAAGGTAGCCCAGAACCCACTGCACTTGCTACTTAGTCTTCTTAAGGTGGTATAACAGGCCAAACGATCTCTGGATAAGGTGTTTTATAGTTCATTGGAAATATTATCAAATTATCTTTTAAGCAAGCACAAGATAACTCAAATCCAATTAATATTAAGAGAGATACAATCAATTTATTAAATCAATGTATTTAAAATTTGCAAGTAATGAAGGTCACACCATCAAATGACTTTGGCCTCATTTTCAAGTATCGAATGGTTTCCAAATGAGGTAATTCCAATCTCATTGGAAATCTTATCAAATTATCTTTCCAAAGAACACAAGAGCACTGAAAAGAGAGTTATAATGAAGGAAATATGTAGCGTGCAGCATTTGGAGTGCCGCATGGCATCCAAAGAAACTTTTTTAGTTATTTTGGAGTACCCAAGGTAGACCCTATTGATGTCATATAGCATGCAACACTCCAAGTGCCGCATGCCACGTGATTGGAACTCTAATTTCAAGGAGAGTTAGGTGGGAGAGAGGCTTTCACCCAGGGGAAGTGCAGCCAGAGAAGAGCTCATCCAAAAGTCAACTCTCTTCTCAAATGCCCTTGGTTTTCTTCAAATTTACATATCTTTCTATGCCAAAGGGTAAATAAGGGGATATTGTGTGGCATTAAGCTCCTTTTAGTCAATGAGAACTTTCATGTGTTATTTTTAACTTTCACCTAACCTCTAATTACACATTTGTCATCCCTCCAACTATAAAAAAGGACCTCTCTCTCTCTCTCTCTCTCTCTCTCTCTCTCCACACACCAAAGGGAGGGAGAGAGGAGAGAGCCCCACTCACACCTTTCTTATCTTTAAGTCCTTAGTGTAGACCAAGTAACCTAGCCCTTTGCGTAGACCAAGTTTCTTAGCTCTAACCAAAACTCAAACCCCTAGACTAAACCTAGCCCTTAGCTTACCTTAGCCATCCAACCTAGTCACTACTTATTTAGCCTAGCCCTAGCCTAGCCCATCTAGCCTAAGCTACTCACCCAACATAACTCATCCAAACCTCTCCAACCATCCCACCCAAACCAACCAAAGCCACCCATTCAAAACAACCAACCAAAACCACTCATCCTAACCATTGAACCTAGCCAACCTAGCTAACCTAACCCATTCAACCCAATCTAGTAGTTCCAAGCCATTCATCCAAACGCTAGATCGCATCCAAGCCAATTCAACCTATTCAAAGCTATCATCCAACCAATACAAGTCATTCCAATGGTCTAGATCTTGTAAAGTAGGGTCAAGGTTAAAGATATCTGATCATTTCTTTTATGAAGAGTGTTGAGTCTTTTCTTTCCTCTTTCACATCTCCATTTACCAGTCATCTCACATGGCATATTTACTGTTTTATTTTAGTTCATCTATAATTAGTTGTAACACTTCTTCCTTCTCTAACCCCCTACTTTTCTAGGTGTTCTTTGAGCGTATGCTATGTGACTTGCCAGCTTCCTAAATCCTGTCACATAAAAAACTTGAGACTACCTATTCTCATTTTCCTTTCCTTTTAGTTCTTCTTCGAGTCGTTGGGAGGAATGCTTTTGCATTCTCTCACTTCCATCTTAAAGTCGAGTTCTAATAGCTAGTGGGTACTTTCCCATGCTTGAATAGTAGAAATTAGGTCCATTCCTCCCTTTCATTTTCAGTTCTTCTTGGATATGAGTCGTTGGGAGGAACACCTTTGTGTTCTTCACTTCCATCACTAGGTCGAACTCTAACAATCACTGTGTTCTTGTCTGTAGTGCTAGCACTTATCCTTTACATTTGGTACACTCGAATAAAGTAGCTTTTAAACTCATAAATTTCCTAAAATTCAGTTAATCTCGCTAAGTAAAGACTACACTTTATGTTGGAAAATAAAACGATGCTTAACCCCTTCCCTCTCTATGACCAAGGTCCCTTACTTGGAATCTCAGGTTGCAAATCAAGAGTCGTTACAAAACAAGGAGTCAGTATAAATTCTAGGGTCTAGCTGATTGTGGAATTCCAAGATAACTAGCCAGTTGCAACTCCAAGTCAAATTGATCATATACACATCAACCCACACACGCCCGAAAATTGAGGAAAAACATGAGCTTATAAATTGCACTCCAAGTTGTTATAATTATCAGAAAACTAGGCTAACCTCTATAAATAGAGGCCTCGGCCCTCACGTTTCCACGTAATAAGACATAAGAGAGAAAAAAGGCATAAGAGATACACAAGAGAAAGAGAGACTTACTTGGATGCCTAAAGAGTGAGAGTGCCTGTAGAGAGTAAGAATAATAGTAGATTGAGAGTGGAGTTAAGAGTTGAAGGATGATTTATTCATCTAAACCCTCCAATCCAGTCAATACTAATATCCAAGCCATCTTTAAGGTTCAAGATCGACGGAGTAGGGTCGAGATATGGGATCTGCAATCATGTCTTCTTAGAAGGTGTGTCCTAGCTCTCCTTTCCTCTTTTCATATCTCCACATGCATGGGCGTCAATCTAACTGTCCATTTTTAATTTCTTTATTTATATTACACATCCCTTTTCTCATACTCCCATTGCTTATCATTCAAGTGACTTTTAAGTATATGCTCTGCACCTTGCAGAACTTCGGTTCTTGGTGTATTAGAAATCAAATGTGATCATTTGATTTGGTGCTTTACTTTTATTTCCTTATTAATATATAACATTTGCATTCTTCCTTTTCTTTTTTCTTTTTTATGACTATTATCACCCCAAAATCCTACCTTAGGTTAAGACATTGTGATCTCCTTTGTGATGAGTTAAGTGAGTAGTGGTTTATTAGTCAGTTTCTGACGTCGTCTACAACCGACTAGTTAATCTAAATAAGGTCATTTATAATCGCAAAAAATTCTAAAAGTCTTAAATTCTGTAAAGTAGAGACTGCATGCAAGTGCGGTGGAGAAAAGTGCCTAATCCTTTCTTTCTCCATCACCAAGGCCCCTTATTTAAAATGTTTGGTCGCAAACCTTATCTAGGAGTCATCTTAATAGGGGGGTCTTCGATTCAAAGACCCAAGGCATTTTTATGGGGCTAACCAACTATAAATTCTAGGCCTTTATCAACTATTAGCGACTCCAAATCTTTCAAACACACTATTTTAAGTCTTCACTGTACCCTTTCAAAATTGATTCACAAAACAAGATACATTTGGGTGTGCTCCACCTCCGCCAATGAGATGACATTCAGAAAATCTCATTCCTTTATCGGTGGTCTGTTATTGAACGAAAACACAAAAACTTGTAAATGACTTTACTAGATGGTTTGGGTTCTTCTTTTTATAAAGATCATGCTCAGATAGGTCTGCTTGGGAAGAAATTGATATAAGGAGAGGAGATATTAAAAACTCCACTTTTAGAAGATAGGTTCTTCTTTCTTCAAAAGATTAAGCTTAGATTTGTCTTTTGCCAAGAGCTGAATTTTGAGCCCACTTTTAAAAGGCCAAATAGTGTCCAAATGAGATAATTCTAAAGTTATTCAAAATTTGTTAAATTATCTCTCCAACGAACTTAAGATCGCCTCGATCCGGCTTGTAATGAGAAAGTTATAAGCATTTTTATGGGACCGCATGATGCATTACTCAAATCATGATTATTATTTTGGGCCCACTTTTCAAAGGTCATATGAAAGATCGTCAAATTTTCTTTCCAACAAGCACAATATCACCCCGATCTGACCTGTAATGGTGAGTTATGACCATTTTCATGAGACTGTGTGATGCGTAGTCCAAGTCACGATTTGAGCATTGTCCAAACCATGATCAGGACTTTGGCCCACTTTTAAAAAGTCAACAGCTTCCAAATAAGCTAATTCCAAAGTCATTTGAACATTTGTTGAATTATCTTTCTAATGTGCATAAGATCACCATGGTTCAACCTATAACGAAGGAATTATGACCATTGTCGTGGAACAATGCATCACGATCGATGTTTTGTCCAAATCATGATCAGAACTTTAGGCCCACTTTTGAAATGTCAAATGATCTCTAAAAGAGTTTATTCCAAATTCATTTGAAATTTTATTGAATTATATAAGTACAATATCAACCCAACCCGACTTGTAATGATGGAGTTATAATTGTTTTCGTGGGACCACACCATGATGGAAAAATAATATCATGATGTTTTGACCAAATGGTGATTAGGACTTTAGAATCACTTTTGAAAAGGCCAAATGGTCTCTAAAATGAGTTTATTCTAAAGTCATTTGAAAGTTCATTGAATTATCTTTCCAACGAGCATAAGATTACCCTAATCCGACATGTAATGAGGGAGTTATGACCATTTTAGTGGGATTGTCCGATGCATTATTTAAACTACGATCGTTGTTTTGTCCAAATTGCAATAAGATCTTGTGCCCACTTTTGACATGTCCAATAGTCTCCAAATGAGCTGATTCCAAGACCATTTGAAAGTTCAGCGATTTATCTTTTCAACAAGTATAAGATCACCCTAATCCAACTCTTGTAAGACTGTGCAATGCATTAATTTTCAAACCACGATCAATATTTTGTCCAAATCACGATAAGGACTTTGGGCCCACTTTTGAAAAATCAATCAGTCTTCAAATGACCTAACTCTAAATCTATTTGAAAGTTCATCGAATTATCTTTCCAACGAGCACAAGATTACCCTAATCCCACATGTAACTAATGAATGAATTATGACTATTTTCATGGGACCACGCGATGCATTATCCAAACCATGATCATTGTTTTGTCCAAAATTGTAATATAGACTTTGGCCCACTTTTAATAGGTTAAACGGTCTCCAAATGAGATAATTCCAAAGTCATTTAAAAGTTTGTTGAATGATCTTTACAACAAAGATAAGATCACCCCAATCCAACCTAAAATGAAAGAGTTATGGTTGTTTTCATGGGATCGTACCATAATGAAAAAACAACAATCACGATTTTCTGTGATTGTCCAAATTAGTAACTCCTCCGACTTGGAATATTTGTGCTTTTAGTTTGTGCAATAAGACCTTTTTCAAAGCAAATAGGAGATTAGAGCGGATTTTGGTGCGTGTAATTTTGAGTTGGTGGTGGTACGCCGACTTCGGCTAGCCTTGGCTAACACCTTAGCCAACCCAGAACTATCACAACGGCCCTCTGCTCTTTCAACTATCTCCCTTCCCCACATAGCTTGGCCCTTAAATAGATCGAATAAGTCAAATAACGGTTCTTCAGTTATTTGGCCCATTGTTTTGTGTTTTATTTCAAGCTTTTAGTAAAGGTGCTACAATTCGGAGATGTTTTCTACAAAAGGCCCATTAAGGGCAGTTTTTTTTTTTTTTTTTTTTCCTTCCGAAAAAGCTTTTTTTGCGACAATCCTTTATGCATCCAGTGCTCCTGAGGCCTTTCGGAGTTAGGGTACTCATCTTGATCTTGTCGCCTACCCATTTTAGTACTGGCCGATTTGATTCTGTGGTTATCGATGAGAAGTGTTGGGAATTCTTTCAACTAGTTTTTTTTTGTGAGCTTTTAATATTGGTGGAGTCAGGGAATGGTATCTTTATTGCTTTGCGACTTACAAATACTTTTGGGCGAGCAGTCAAGATCAACCTAATCATGTTACACGTTCATCAATTTGTTCCACTGATTGTTTTTAAGTTGCATCATGGAGCCTTCCTGAGCTATCCTCTTGAGGTTTTTAGGGCCTTATAAGGTGGTCAGGATTGGTTTGGGATTGATTTTTATATGAATAATGTATGTTTGAGCATTCTGAAGGCCTTGATAATTTTCATGAAAACAGGTTGGCAAGCCCTTCCGCTGGTTAATACTGTCCATTGGTCGCTTCCCAAACTTACCCTAAATTGTATTTTATCCAACTTGTACTGTCGTAATGTAAGTGCCGAGCTATAAGAATACTTTCGATTAAAGCTCAACTTCTAATCTTAATTAATAGAAAGTTTCTGCCTCCTGACTTGCTCGAGAATAATGATAAAATAATGATAATAAAGTAAAAGGGCATAAAATTTTGAAAAAAAGTGATTATGGCATTTTAATACAGGGAAAAGGGCCAACATTGCCTCTTTAAAAGTGATGATGCGACTGTGGCTCTCCCACGAATAATCGGCTGTAAAAACCCTTTTTCTGTATGGTCACGATCATTGTAAAAGAAAAAAAAGTATATATGTGCAGTACCTGATATTGAAGCACGAAACTTTTGCTAAGTAGCCAATCAATGGCGGATATCTAAGGATACACGGTCAGGATTATCATTATCATTTCCTAACCAGATGGGAAAATATAAACCAACGGTCTAGATTACGAAACCATGGGCCCACTTGTCTCATTAGAAAACGTGTGTATACACTATAAAAATGCTGGACATGTACATATTAATTCCTCCCAAGGCTAATCTCTAAGATACAAAGGGGTGCGTTATACGCACTCCCGTTTCCTCCTCCTCCAGGCGAAAGGAAATCGAGCTTCCGACACTTCCACAGAAACTGTAATCTCTCTCTCTCTCTCTCTCTCTCTCTCTCTCTCTCCGTTTCAGAAGATGGTGCGTTTGGATGTTCCATCTATTAAAATTGTAATAACTAGTTCACTAGAAATGACCATATTCAAGATTATGCTTCCAAATTGCAATTCTATTACTCTTTCATGTTGGATTCTCAATGATTATAACTGCAATTTGAGGGTGGGAAATGTGGTGGCCGGCATCATTGGACGGTGTACATGGGGTTGTTTTATTTTGAAAAATAGGATCCATTTTTCGTTAATCCAGACCATTGGTAAGTTGTGTCCCACCATGGATTAATAATTCCCCCAAAAATTTACCAGATTTCAGTATTCCAGTGAGAAATATTGGACCTGCTTTTTTCCTTTCAATATGGACCGCATATGGAGTGGTTGTAATTTTTGCAGTGTAATCCATCCATGGCGTGACACAACAGGCCAATGATTCAGATTGTCGAACTACAGGCCCCACTCGTCGGAACCGATCAACTGTCTATGAGAAGATGCGGGCCGTGTATCTTGTAATTCTTATTGATGGTTACTATACTTTCTCGCTGTGAATACTGACGGAGGTGATCGAACTGAATGTTTGCAATTCAATTCAATTGTGCATCCAAACACAGGTATTTCAAATGTCCCATGTAGTTCACTTGTAGAGTTGAGTTCTCATTATCTGGCTATGTTTGGCAAAAGGCGGCAGAATTCTGTTTCTGTAGTATTCCCATTGCATCTGATGGAGATTGAAGAAGGTGCGGGAATTGGGAAAATGCGGAAAACACACACCCACATCAGGAGGAATGGACTTCTTCTGCCTAACTGGTACCGGATTTCGCTTGAGCTCATTTCATCTAGGATAAGAAATGAGCTTAATTGCAATTTGGGTGAGTGATCATTGTTTGCGCGATGTTCCCAAACGTGTCGTTCCTCGTGTGAACTGTTTTGCTCCAAGCTGTGGAATCTAGAACCTGAAATATGAGAAATCTTGTATGTACTGATAAAAGAGGGATTTTATGTATCCATGTTTCGAACTTCTGTGGTTTTGGCAACTCATTAACTACAAATCTGATTTGTAAGAAAATCATGATGTGGGTTTTATAAAAAAAAAAAAAAATTGAATTTTGAAAAATATCTCACACACCAATCCCTAGCAAATGTACTGTCTTCTGACACACAGGGTTCCTCAATCCAAACTGTTTATATGATGGGTCCTCACTGTGGTTGGGGGACATCCAAAGAGTCTCCCACATTGAAATCTTCCAATCCTTTGATCATTGAACTATTTTTCTTTGAATATGGACCGTCTCCTTTACAGTCTTTATGTGAGCCATTGATTAAAACGTTTGGATATTCCAATCTTGAAGATTTTTGTGGTGGCCCCAATCATCTGTTTTTCTCATAAGCTACACAGTTTGCATCACCAAACCATGGTCGCACAATCTAAGTTCAACATGTACGGTTCAGATCCATGATTTGGATTGTTTCTCGTTAGAGAGTTGAGTGCTTCGATCCGAGAGGAAATTAGTTTGAACTTACCAATAGTAATACACATTCAACAAGGTACTGTACAAAAATTGAAGACTCTTATGAGCTTACACATCAAATTTTACATTAGACTTAGTACATTTCACTCATAAATGGAATATGGACGGCTTAGGATTTATCATTTCAGCTACTCGGTTTATCAGACAGCTTTTGGAAATTCTCCTTTATGAAGGAAATGTGATAAAGGAAGTCTCTCTTTTCGCAAAGCATTGATTTCATCATCTAGCAAATGAATTTTCATATCTTTCTTCTCAGATGGACTGCTAAAAGAGCTCTTTGATTCTTCAGTAGCTTGGATATTCAGACCTTCTTTATATAGATTCACTTAGAGAATGTACACAGCTTTACTGAATCTAAGTTATCTCTTCACCTTTTACTTGTTTCATTTTTGTTGCCTTCAGGTTGCAAATCTTTTTACCCCATTGATGATGTGCAGCAAAGAGATTTTCTAATCCCACATGCATGTATAAGAGAGCCCATCTACATGCCAAACCATGTGTCAATGTGGCACACATGTGTCAGATCCAATGCGTACATCAGGTGGGTTAGACCATGTAGATGCCCTTGTCCAAAACTCAGGCCAGTCTACTTATCAAACAGTCTGCTATGTTAGAAACAAAAGGATGAGTTGGAAAACTTGGCTAAGATTTTTTAGTCATCAATTTGAAACTGATCTTGGACCTTGCAAACATGTGACACTATGGCATGCATCTGGGCTTAGTGAAGCCCTTCAGCAGATACTCTGCAATTCAGTATGACTTGAAACAAGACTTCACATCTGCCTAACATATTTTGCAATTTTCTCAATTCCACAAATGGTATTGATGAATGTATCAAAATGGAATTTCCCAGACATCTAGCAATAATATTTCTATGAACTGTCTTCTAATCGAGAAATAATTTAGACTTGTTCTCGAAGTAGATAAACAGTGAAGCTACTACTAACTTCTTATGATTTATATATTCCACAATCATTTACTGAAAAGGAGACTCAAATCAGTAAAGACGGTACCTCAATCCATGAACAAACATCTTGGCTCTGATAACTAGGGATGCAACTCAGCGGGTTGAGTTGGGCTGTGTGTCAACGCAAGACTGACCCAACATCAAGAGGACCTGATCCAAATTCCAACCCAAGATGCCCAACCTGAAACCAAACCAAATTCCTACGTACTCTACCCTAAACCGACCCAACTCGACGCAAATTAATGTGACTTTTGCCAACCTGACCTGAATTTGCTAAACTCTGAACCCAATTTAAAATTGGTTTGGATTTTTTCAACCCCAACCTGACCCAAGGACCCTGACAATCCGACCCGAACTTGGGTTGGGTCTGTTGGGTTCAGGTTGACCGGAACCCAAGTTGCAGCCCTATTACAATTTAGTTAAAATGAGATGAACTCATTTTTAAGTGGCACCCAAACTGGCCCTGAGTATTAGGAGATGCCCATGAGCACAAATTCAAAAAAGCAAATTCAGTCAAAGCCGGCTGCAAAGAACTCTAGAAAGGATAAAAATTCCTCCTACTCCGTGGTTAATCATCGGTCTTCATCTCATGTTATAGAAGCTCAGTTCCATTCAAAATCTTGCACTAAAACTAGGCTAAAGATGTATAATATATTTACCAATATTCCACTTGTGCACATGCATTGTTCATTGTTGGGGAATTTAAAAAGAAAAATCTAGTAAGACCAACATCTCATCTCCCCCTTTCAGGTAAGGTTTACAATTATTTTTGCCCAAACTCCAGTACTATGAATTGAATTCACAATGTAGAAAAATAATGTTCCCCAACACATTTATACTTCTCTAAGCAATTTGTTTGTATTTTGATATGAGCATTCTTCTAGAAATTTATGTATTTTTAGGATATTTTGAGCTAATCACTACGCTTGTTTGATACCTTTTATTTGTTTCTTCAGAATTTAGTGAATCCACCTTTTCTTATTGGAGTTTATTTGGTCCAGATGGAGACTGAGAAACCTTTGCAGGATGAGAAGAAATACGCTGCTGATATTTTATCCATAAAGGAAGCACACCTCCGCATCAGCCCATACATTCATAGAACCCCAGTTCTGTCCTCGGAATCTCTAAATTCTATTTCTGGGAGGAGACTCTTTTTCAAGGGTGAATGTTTTCAGAAGGGGTGAGGAGTTTAGAATACTGTTTTCTCCCAACTTACATTTCATTGTTACATGATTATCTTTTAGTTAAGGGAAATCCAGTAATAACACAGTCATACCCCACCTTTTTTTTTTTTTGAAGGGTGAAAATTTATTAAAGGGCACAAAGACCCGAAAAACAAAGCCTGCCATTTTAGTGATCGAAGCTGTTAATCTGGTGGACGTTGTCATGGGATGGGCCATTCACCTATTTTCCTCATCGAATAATCCTAGGCATCTGACAGAAATGGACAATTTCAGCCAATTGTCCATGTTTAACAAGGCTGGATCAGATGGTTAGGATCACTGATGGCAAAGATTTATGGAGTATCTCCCATCTGCCATGGGACCCACCACATGAACTAGGGGTGCAACTCGGGCAGGTTGGGTCAGATTGAGCAGTCAACCAGAGCTTGAGCCGACCTCAAGAGGATCCAACCTGAAACCTGACCTAACCCGAATTTCAACCGAAGGTGCCAACCCGAATTCCTCTATGCTTGACCCAACTCGACCCAAATATATATGATTATTCCCAACCTGACCTCACCTAACCCAAATTTACTCAACCCGGCCTGAACTCAGGTTAAGTCATTCAGGTTTTGGTCTACCCAAACCCAAGTTGCAGCCTTAACATGAGCAAGTTGTGTCGCTAGAAGGTAGGACCCCATGTGTATTGTTTATTGAGCCTAGCAAATTCTTTTATGAACATGATTATTCTTTCCCTTGTCATAGGCATATCGGCTCAGTCAAAAACTAATCTGATACAGCTTCATGTATTGATATCAGTCTATATCGGAGTTTTTTTTTTTTATTTGAATAATATTAAAACAAAAGGAAAAAACATGAGATATTCAATGATCTATCTTTTTTGTGGGTTGAGCATGTACTCAATGGTCCATCAGATCATTCTTTGGTAAGAATGTTGGCTGTTGGGTTGACATGTTGTAAGCTGTGATGTCGAGTCATCTATATCAAGAATTGATATAATATATTATAATATGATTATCTATCAACTATTGAGCTATTTTCTTCATTAAATTGTGCATAAAATTAATAGAATAAATAATATACACAATTTAACAATTAGGCACAAATTCTTGGATTTAGATTATGAGACTGTAAAACTGTAAGAGTACTACCAACTACAAAGCTACGATTCTACTGTTGCCAAGGTTCAAAAGAAACTAATCATAATTATAAAACATAGATAACATTGCATTATCGTGTGTCAAAGACTAAGTGTTTTACCTCGTCTTTTTTTTTTTTTAAGATTCCAAGTGCTCAAGGCACCTCAACATCGTCATCCTCATCAGTTTGTCGTATTGTCCATATCTATGTTGACAATATTCTGTAGGATAGCTGAATAAGTAATTATGTCTCAGCACTAGGTGGCAATTGTTGTTGTGGGTACTGCAAATAATTCCCGTATCGACCATATGAGTATGTTGCCACAGAGTTTGGCCATGGAGACTATAGGATCTTATAGGAAGGCATAGGCATAGGCTCCACGATGTCCTCGTACTCATTATCATCATCATAAGTGTGCATCCTCTGACCACTACCACTCCCACCATCACCATAGTCTCCCCAACTAGGCTCCTCTGAATAATTTTCCATGGCTGGTCATCATAGCTGGGCTCTTTCCACAGTTTCAACTAGAGTGGTGTGGGCCGGATGCGGTCTCGTGACTATCAGACTTGGTCGCACTACTACTAGAGTGGCGTGGCCACTCCTGTCTCACTCTCATTGGTACCACCAACGGGTCCATGTCCATAGCCACCAGTATTACCACCATAATCATCATTTCCACCACTTTCACCGCTATGACTATCAGACTTAGTCACACTACTACTAGTGAATCACTTTGGCCGATACACATACAAAATATCAGTACCGATACAGTGCAAATTTTTAGATCGGACCAATGCAACCCATATTGCATATTGTACTAGCCCATATCGATACAATATCAGGTGTACCGGCCAAAACGCTACCGATATTCAAAACTGTGTAAAATCGTTAGTTGTAAAGGGTTTATTGGCAAAAACTTTACAAGTATTTGTTTGGATGATAAAATTTGCGTGTAAAGTGCTTACAAGTTGTAAACACTTTACAGGTGAACTCACCCTTTTTTTCCATGCACAAAGCTATGTTTCATATCACAAGTTGATACACACTCATGTTGTGTGGGTGCACCATGATGTGTACAGTACATCCGGTATGTCTATCATATGTGTCCCTTAATGCTCTCTTGCAGCCCAAAAAAATAGGTTGATTGATCATCAAACGAGTCACCTGAGGGGGAACATTTGGGATGGGACACCCACCATTAAACATATTCTAGATTCTATGTGAGGCCCACTAGATGGGTACATGGCATCCAATCTATCCAGCATGTGCATACTTTGATGCTCTCCTAGGGCCCAAAAAAATCATGCCCTTTTTATGTGACTGATTTTGACGGGATTTATTGCCCAAAGCTCTGTGTGGTGTAACCATGTAAGCACTTTACAAGTTAGCCAAACACAATCTATTTACCTGTAAACACTTTACCACTTAAATGCCAAGCAAAATAACATATAAACAATTTATATCTGAAATCTTTTCAAGTGTTAAGTGTTTACAACTTAAAACTTTACATGCTTCTGAACTATCCCTTAGATTGGCATTTATACTAAGAATCTTTTCTTTCATGATGTATCAGCGGAGCTTTTAAATTCCGAGGTGCTTGTAATGCTATATTTTCACTTGGGGACGATGAGGCTATTAAAGGGGTTATAACTCATAGCAGGTTTGCTCCAAGCTCTGTAAAGGTTTTCACATACATTTGAACTCCTCCCTTTTTCCGTGTCATTTATTTCTTCACTTATGTTTTAAAAAAAAAAGAATCTGATAACGTGTTCCATATAGTGGTAACCATGCTGCAGCGGTGTCTTTGGCTGCAAAGCTGCGCGGAATCCCTGCTTATATTGTTATACCGAAAAATGCTCCGAACTGTAAGGTTGAGAATGTCAAGCGTTATGGTGGTCAGGTTATTTGGAGCGAACCCACGATGAAGTCGAGAGAGAGCATTGCTACCAAGGTGCAGCAAGAAACCGGTGCTGTCCTGGTCCACCCATTCAACGATGGACGTATCATAAGGTTTGTAGCTTCATTCTATATGATATCTTTTCTACGGAGGAATGCTATTTGCAAGTGCCCATCTCGAAACACCAAAGCAATTGCCTAGCATGTGCCAACATGGTACATGTGAGATCCAGACAATTCATCAGGTGGGCCATTGGTAAATGTTCCACTCATCAAGGCAGCTACAAATATACATTGAATGTGGACTGTCTGTTTTCTCTTTTAACTGTCCAATTTTTGTTCACATGTAGCTCCCGGAAGTGGGCCACCATTTTTTGGGCTACAGTACAGGGCCTGTCTGATGATCGGTCCAGATCTTGTACTTGCAAACCATGTTGTCACGTGTGGGGCACTTAGATTTTGCATTTGCAAATTGTGTTTGCTAGTTGCATTCCTCCTTTCCTATCTTTCTGCCTACAGGATAGTAGCTTGTCATGAGAGGGTCTAGATCAGACACGTGGTATGAAATAAAAAGTCCCTTTGTTAATGTAATCCCTCAATACTGTATAAGCAAGCAGATCCGAAAATAAACCTCCAATGAAATTTGGTTCAGCAACTGTTGCAAAACAAGGATCTAGAACTTTTTGAAATCGAGTCAACTCGTTCCAGTCAACTTGGTTCCGCTGAAGAATGAACAGAGCAGCCCCTTGAAAGATGTATATGTTATAGATGAGTCACAATGCGAGTCGTTTGTTCCAGTTGGAACAAAATAAGTCATGACGGTTTTGGGTCCCAGGCAAATTGCACTCCAAAATCAAGTTTTACACCCTTGGTTGTGAAACCTTACTACAGTGGGCCACCCGGTTTGATTTGATGCGAGATTTTTACTTCTTGCCTTTGTTTTTTGGCAGTGATTTTAGTTGTCTTCGTTCTCTCCCTTTCCCTATATTATTTCAAAAAAAGAAAAAGAAAAAAAATAATAAAAGGAAGAAGATTGAAGTGCCATGTGGCATTAGTCGTGCAAATGATAGAAAACAGCATCACGATGTGAATTAATTGGATGACAATGTCATCCAAGTCCATTGTCCCTGACTGATTTCTACCTGAGCGGATTTACATTGGATAATTTTTGGTTATTTATGCAAGTTCAGCTAGGAATAATTCATTGACGTATATATATATATATATATATATATATATATATATATATATATATATATATATATATATATATATATATATATATATATATATATATATATTCATTGATGAATTAAAAGATGATCATTGCATGTTCTTGTTTTGGATTTCTACCCAACCGTTCTTTAAACAATCATTTGGATATTTTCACCATGCAAGGAATAGTGGATATTATCCTCCATTTGGATGAAAGTGGGATTATTTATTCCTCTTTGATTATATCTTTTGCTCCAGTATTTAGAGAAGCTAATGGGACTGGTAGTGCTGTCAATGGGCCAGACTTGGGCCAGGCAAATCAAAATCTTGAACAAGCCCAGCCCGAACAGCTCAAAATCCACATGGTATCACAACAGTAAATTGGTCTTATATATGCCCCTCATTTGGGCGTAGTAATGGGATGCGTTGGGCCGGGTTTTCTCTGGGCTTTTTCTACCCTGAATTTAAATTTGGACCTAAGAATTAGGGCTGGGCCACCAGCCTGTTAGTAATAAGGCCATCAAGTTCACCTGCCTGTTGAAATCATATTAAGGCTTCTTACCAACCTCTAGCTATGCTCAATAGAAAATTTAGCAAAACCTATCCCTGCATCTGACCTATTTATCAATCAGGCATTAGAACTGAGGCCTAAGCACAACCCACACTGGCCCAAGCCCAAACAGTATCAAGGCCAGGAAGCAAAGTGCAACGGCCTGACCCGGCTATTGCCATTTTCCAGTCCTACCCTCTGTCATCTCTCTTTGCTTCCTTCAAGGTCATTTAGATTTAATTCTCCACCCCACATGCATCAATGAAAGCAAATGAATTGGCCAATTCTCTTTATTAACTCTGTTTACCATACAGAGTCTAGAAAAGCATTAGTTCCATACATCAGTGCAGCTTCATGTACAGAAATATTTCATAAATAATTATGCTAGTTTTGGCAGTGGGCAGGGTACTATATCACTCGAACTATTGGAGCAAGTCCGGGAAATTGACATGATAATCGTCCCGATCAGTGGTTTGTTCAATCACCAAATCCCTTGAATCTTTTGTTACTACCAGCTTTTTCTTCTTCTTCTTCTGCTGCTGCTGCTGCTTCTTATTGTTTTTTCTGTCTTAGTATTATAGGGCCTTACATTTTAAACAAAAATGTAGGCGGCGGTTTAATTTCTGGGGTGGCATTGGCTGCAAAGGCCATCAACCCAACCATTCGTGTTTTGGCTGCCGAGCCAAAGGGTGCTGATGATGCGGCTCAATCCAAGGCTGCAGGAAGGATTATAACGCTGCCTGAAACCAACACCATTGCTGATGGGCTTCGAGCTGTTCTTGGAGATCTTACATGGTAAGGAAAATTGCAGTCCCTTCTAATGTGCAGATCATGGAGCCCTTTCCACCTCTAAACAAAATGACTGGTGACTGGACAGAACTCCTTACGTTGCTAGTATATGCTGGCCTGCATCAGAACATGTTGTCTTAGCAGTGTCCTTAGCCCTTCAGTCCATAGTTGACTTGACTCAAGACTCGGATGAGTCAACTCGGTATTGGGCTTGACCCAGCCTGGATTCAAAAGAGACATCAAATTGCCCCGATGCCTCGGTCAACTCAGCGTGACTCAATCCAAGTCATTTGCCTTAAGAGGGGGATTTTATTAAAAATAAATATGTTGGGAGCGAGACTTGAACCCCAACGTCACCTAAGTGAGTAAACAACCTTAACTAATGAGATACCAATAGCATTGTTGCTGACAGATTTTATTTATTTATTACATATATTGAAATCTAACTATTTTAAATATCTATTAACAATTCTAATATTTTCAGCATATAATAATTAAATGTCAGGTCAAGTCCAGTTGAGTCTTTGAGTCAAACAACCGTCTGAACATTAAGTTGTCAAGTTTTTCGGGTTTTTAAACTATGCATACAACAGGCCCCATCTGCTGATACTGAAATTGATCTCGTTATGGATTGATTCTTGCTAATGGTATTGTCTTCAGCATTCAGTAGTGGCCTTGCAAATAAGAGGTTGGTTAAGAATGAAATAGAAGAAGAACTATATTCGAGGGAAAATTGCTCAAAAATTGCACAGTTGGATTTTCAATGTCCGAGATTTTTTGGGGCTTGATTGATTCATGGTGGGGCCATTAGTTCAATGGTCTAGATTGATAAGCCATGTTTTGTTAGTTTCTGTGATGAAGGGATTGCTCACTTGAAAATTTTCAACTAAGAAGCGCATTGCAATGCTGCTTCTTTAAGATCGTTTATGCCTCCCAGTGGTGCAATAAGCTCCTGTGTATTGTGCCTAGGATTCAACTGAGCCCAGATCCTCAGTGTTTGTATCTGGTCTCAATACTAGGATGATGTCTATCAATTTTTGCACTACGAAAAGATAGATTATCGTCTCTAAACCTTATTCAAGATATAAGAACTCGAACCTCTCAAAACTCTTAGAATGAGTAGAAAATATTTGTGTGCATCTTAAATAGGTTAATATTTGATGTATGTAGCTCTTAAGTGTTAAAGGTCACATGCATCAAACAATCATGGCACATATATTGATGGTCTTAATGTGGTGCATACATACACATCTATATTCAATGGTGGATATATATATGTACTTTATGGAGGATACATGTACACTGTATATTCCAATAATCCATGTATGGCCCATTAATAAGAACGCAAGAGACATCTATGGCCTATACTATGTATTTGAAATACATTTACAACATATTCCCCATTTGTCAGAAGCATGGGCTGAGGTCACAAGGCCCATGTGGGATTTTAATTTCTTTTCATACTTGTGACTTGTGGTTTCAATGAGACATTATTAATTACATACAATCCTTGCTTGAACCAAGGATTGTATGTAATTACTCTTGAAAGATCTTTTCACTAGGCCCAATGTGGATTGTCTTAGCCTTTTCATCTATGAGGCAGGTTCCTCTACTACATTTGTAGAATAAACTTATTTTATGTGGTGTGGAGCCCACTGTGATGTTTGAATAACACCTAATCCATCCATCATGCACGCCCCGATCCAAAACTCAAGTGGGCGACAAAAGTAAAATCCTGCATATAACCTCTAAAATCATGTTGCATGACCCACGTAAGTTTTTTAATGGCCTGATTTGTGGGGTACCTAGTCATCTTGATGTGGTGCGTCTTCTAAATGGATTGAATGGCATATACAAAACACGGGGTGCCTGACACTCTGCCCAGAGGTTTTAATGGCGTCTGTCCCCATCTCAACTGCTCCCTGTGGTAGGACCCACCTGTCTTTTGGATTGGGATGGGTGAACTTGAAGGGGCACACCTTGTGGACCAATTGGATGTGGGCCCCACACCGCTTATTCTTCAAATGCCGTGGAAGAATTGGCCCCTTCGTCTTTTGCCCATAACATCAAACTTCATTATTAGGAAGATCAACATATACAATAGTGAGTCCCTTGACTGACTTGGATAAAGAAGTGTTGAGATCAGCAGCTGATGGTCCACAGACTACTGGAGTGAATTTCTGGTCCACTGCTTCAAGAGTAGGCCCACTCTTGAGAGTTTATTCCTGTACTCTTTTCTGTAAATTTGACTCTAACCATTCGAAAGATGGACTTCAATGTTAACCAATGACCATCTATGATTTCAAATGCCAATGAATGATTCACCATTCAAAAAGAAACACTACCCTTAGATCAATCACTGAAGTTGCTTGTGGACCATGAATTTACATCAGGAGTCTACGGACCATAATATTGATGGATGTGATTGGAAATATTTCAATCCACCTTCTTGGGACCATAATATGGATGGATTTGATCATTCCTGCCCTGGTAATTCATAATGCATAGCATCTAATCCATGGTGCAGGCCGATAGTGCGAGACTTGGTGGACGACATCATCACTGTGGAGGACAAGGAAATTGTACAAGCCATGAGAATGTGCTACGAGATTCTGAAGGTATGCGTGGAGCCTAGTGGGGCCATCGGCCTTGCTGCCGTTTTGTCCCACGGATTCCAACAAAATCCAGCTTGGAAGGACAGCAACAACATCGGAATCATTCTCTCTGGAGGTAACGTGGATCTTGGTCTGCTCTGGGAATCATACAAAAAATGAAGAAAGATCAAAATGTTGTCACCTGTTTTGCACTCTCTTTCCTGTCGCAATGGTAATGAGTTCAGTTACATTCATTTTAACAGGAAAAGCAAAATATAAGAGCCATCGTTTTACTAACAAATAACATTTTGTTTGGACAGTTTAATGAGATGGTTAAGAGGACATTTTTTTCGAAGTTTTGCACAAAAACCCCTTACCATTTAGGGATACTGCAAATAATACTCCCTAGTTCCCGTGTTTATAAATACCCTCCTTTTTGCAATGTTAGACAAAGAGCTCAATTCGGCTATTAATTTTTTAGTTAACTCAGGTTGCATCTCTAACTTTTAGCAGCCTACCTCTCTTTAGCTCCATTCAGTTGGGCCCTCTCTTTCTCGCATCATCTCTCTCATCCACCATCCATCTCTCCCTTCTCCATTCCATCTCCCAGAAGAAGAAAAATCAGTCTAAATACTCAGTGAGTTGACTTGGGGATCGGCCAAATACCTGTTTGAATTACATCAAAACTCACCTGGAAAGGATCTTTTTTCTTTTTCTTTTGTTCTTTTTTTCTTTTGAAACGATGACTCCACCTAGTGAAACGGAAAGCTCAGCCTAGTTTTCATGAAGATCATACAAGATATGAGTTAACTCGCATTCTGAGAACATAGATAATGGCAGAAAGGGGCACGTATTCATAAAACAGTTTGATTCAAACAGGTATTTGGCGGATCCCCAAGTCAACTCACTGAGGCAGACCTCTCTCTCTCTCTCTCTCTCTCTCTCTCTCTCTCTCTCTCTCTCTCTCTCTCTCTCAACTGTTTTATGAATACTATCATTGTAAGCGTATAGGAACCTTTCCCTGTAACATGCATTTGGACTCGTTCAAATCACCTATATGGAACATTCACTATGTCCCATGCCTTTCACATTGGTTGCTTTGGAAAATCATGCGATCCTATGATCCAAACCTTAGGTTCATTTGGCAACATGGAAACGGTGGTAATCGGTGCTTTGGAAAATCATGTGATCCTATGATCCAAACCTTAGGTTCATTTGGCAACATGGAAACGGTGGTAATCGGTGGTAAAATCAAAAGGTAGGGGCGTTTGGGATGGGGCATTGCAGTGGCAAAGGTTCCCGTACATGTTGAAATCCCTAGGCTGAGGAGTAATTTCTAGCCCCATTACCACTGATTACCACTAATTACATCAACATGAAATCAAAGTAAATTTGACTACAAGGTGCGCCACACCATGATGTTCAAGTGAAATTTACCCCACTTTAGTCGTAGGGCGAAAAAACAGCCTGATCCGTGATTCAAGTGAATCATACTATGAATGATGGGATCGCGGCCACGAGACCTTTTGTCAGACTTTGCTCGTGTACTCTCGTGGTTTAACTCTGAAATATAAAAGGTTTGACTTGGAGTCACCATTAGCCAGTTATCTCAAAATTTTGCAATCGGCAACACCCTGAAGAATTTTTAGAGATCAAAGAATTCGATTATTCATTGTTTTATAATAACTCCTGATTTGTGACCTGAAATTTTTTAATAAGAGGCCTCAATGATGAAAAAAGAATGTGTTAAACACATTCTCTTAGATGTACAAAATCGGTTCCTAAAGCTATTTAAAGGGTTCCTAGTTCGTTTTTATGAGAGAGAGAGAGAGAGAGAGAGAGAGAGAGAGCTCCGTGGAGTTCATCTTCAAGTTTCTTCTTCTTCCTGGTTTGTTTTTATGTTTTGTTGTTGTTTTGAGATAGCTATGTATAGCTAATCTCTTAGCTAAGGTTAAGGGGGTAATGCTTCTAATTTAATTTCAATGTTTTAATTTATTTGATTCAATAATAATGGATTGAATGATGATATTCAATTGAATTGATTTGAATTTTACTTTAAAGTCTTTGAGTTGTTTATTTTTGAATTCGTTGTGAACTCTGATTACATCGGATGCTTTGATTTAGCAATTGCTTAGCTTGATTAGATAATCAATCGATTTGTAAAATTCCTACGATTATACGATAGATGATTGAATTTCCTACGATTGATGTCCGAGTGCTTCATGAGAGAATATTATTATTTATCCTATATAATATATCTATTGTGAACGTAAATTCACAATAGTTGATTGTGAAGGAGGACAGGGAATAGTAGGGTTGAACCCATGTCCACCTAGTGTCTACAGGGAAGCAGTTTAGTATTGGAGGCTATGAGGTTGGAACATGTGGAGATGGCACCTCTTGCATTCATCATGTATTATATACATGTTCTCTTTGTTTATAACATGTGAAAATAATGTATTAGGTTTATTTATGGTTGGAATTGGGTTAATCAGGCTAATGATTAACCCGATTCTAAGCTCGTTATGGAATCGATGGGCCCATACATGTCAACGACAATTTGGAGAGCTTTGAAGTATAAAATGTGAGGTGGAGGGTTGTGATTGGTGGAGAGGAGGGGAGTGCCACGTGGCACTCTTTCATTGGACAAGAGGGGTGGTGTGGATGCTAAAAAGAGGGAGTCAAAGGGCATTTCAGAAAACTAGGCACGATCTTTGATAGAAAATCACTTCTCTCCTCCAACAATGCTCACCTCGAATTGGGAAACTGGACACAGCCCCAAAATTCAGGGGGTGCTTTGGTGGGCATTGGGAATACCTCCTTTGGCTTAAACTTAGGTTTGGCTCAGGCTTAGGACTTGGCTTCACTTAAGTTTAGGATTTGGCTTACGATTAGGATTTGAGCTTGGTTATGGGCTTTTTAAGGATTGATGGATATAGGCTTTCACAAATTATACATAGTTTGAATCTTACTGAAATTGGTCATCCAGCATAGAGTGTGAGTGTTTACACATGTAGGAAAATACTTGGGAGAGGAATGCCACGCATATTGTTTCTAAGCGTAAGGTCCACCTAAACCATGGACCAATTGATTTTTGGGGCTAAAAATGAAGTGACACTTGGTGATCGGGGTGGATTTCACATAAACACCACAGTGAGCCACGTGTGAGAATTCATAAAATCAATATCATACATGCAAGGAATGTACCAAATGCAAATTTTGGATTCACATGGAATCAATCTAAAATAGTGTCAAACACAATTGAGGATTCCAATTTCCATGGGTTCCATGATAATTGTGATTTAGATTCCAATTCAAACCGAATCCATGCTGTTAAATGACCCTTACAATCAGTGGCATGAAAAGGCATAGATATAATTGGTCCCGGAAAAAGGTCCACTTAGGACCATTTGATTGTCATGATTTATGCAAAGTGAAGGAGATTTTTATAAAGCTAATGTATGGTCCACATAGATGATATAGATGCTGCGTAGGCCAAATGCAATGAGGTGCATGGAAGGTTTCCATATACCAAGCCAACTAGATCGTTTTTCTACAGTACGTACCTTATGCACCTTTTACTTTTGTCTTTCCCGGCAAAAGTAGGAAATGGCAGCACTGTGGGATGTGTTGTAGTATGTTATTTGTATGAAAGGGTTTGTGAAGGGGAGGCTGTTTAATGATCTCCACCGTCTATCCAATTCTTACATAATCCTAGATTGGTAATGGCTTGTGAGTCAACTGGCCTGTGTTGTAGTAATCTCTGACTCTCCTCAGGTGATCGCAGGTGTGATGGGTTCATGGGTTTTAGGTAGAGCTGTACACGAGCCAAGCTTGGCCGTGTTCGAGCTAGGCTCGTTCAATGAACACCCTGGCTCATGTTTGACGCAGCTCAGCCTGGCTCAACTGAGCTTTCGACCTGAGTTCGAGCTTAAAAAAGACAATTTTAATTAGGCCAACCCAAAAGCCAACCTAAAACTTTTTAAAATCGGGCCCAAAGGCAGCCCAAAGCCCATTGACACCTCCCACTTACTTTCATAGAGAGTTTCAACTCTCATTTCTTTTTACTCACTTCCATTGTGACTAAAAAATATACTTATTCAATTGAGTTAGCCCAGTTGAGCCGAATCGATCTTTTATTGAACCGAGCTTGAATTGAGCTTAGGTTGGCTCGAGCTCGGTTTGAAAATCATTTCGAGTTGGAAAAATGGCTCAGCTTGGTTCGAACCCAGCCTTCAAATTGAGCCGGTTCAAGCTGAGTCGAGCGAGCTAACCAAGCTAGCTTGGCTCGTGTACAGCTCTAGTTTTAGGGTTATGATTTCTGGTGAAACAGGGGCTTCATGTGCATAGGGCTTCCAACCAGTCCAACCTTCACAAGGATCAGCTTTTGAGGGTTATGATTTCTGGTGAAACAGGGGCTTCATGTGCATAGGGCTTCCAACCAGTCCAACCTTCACAAGGATCAGCTTTTGAAGAACTCAGCAATAGCCACTCGTTGAATAGACCACACTTGTGTTTTGCTATTTATTAAGGGCTAGACATTGTTCTATATGGTGCGGTCCACTTGATTAGATGAGACTGGCTTTTGCACTAGATCTTCGTAGTAACCTGTTGGAAGGGTTGGAGTTATCATTGATGTGCTGTGTGGTGCTGAAAAAGCTGTGGGCCCCACCATGATATATGTATTTTATCCACACCACCAATCCATTTTAGGGCATGAACCAAAAATGAGTCAGATCCGAAACTCATGTGGACCACACCATGGGAAGTAGTGGTGATTGAACGCCCCACCATGAAAAGCTTCTCAGGTTGTACAGTGTGGGCCCTATTCCAACATTACAGTAATCCCTACTGTGTGGTCCACCTGAAATTAGTATCTGCCTCATTGTTGGGACCATGCCCTAAAATCAGCTGGCAAAACTGATGGACATCCTGGATATAAAACACATGGATCATGGTGGGCCCCACAGTCAGACGGCACCCACCTTGATATATCAGGGGTCGCATCTAAATCCGCAACCCTGCCGAACAAGTGGACCATCCTGGGTGTGGGCCACACTTGATAAATTGTAGCCATCATACAATCAAAAGATCTGCGTTTAAAAATAAAATGGACGACTGCTACAAAATCTTCAGCTCTAAATTGTCTTTGGCATCCATTTACAGGCCACTGAAAAGTTAGGCTCTCAGATCAAGTTGCCAGATTAAAGAGGCCCACCAAATCAATGGTCAGGATGACTGCACGAGGGCGAAGCACACAATAGAGAAGCTTTTGTGCACCCTTCATACTCAACATTCTTCATCCTCGGACTACTATTGTGGTGGCCCAGGGCATCGCATCACATCACATCACATCAAAAGAACAGCCACAGCAGATCACTGGTTTCAATCGCATCCATGATCTTTCATCAGATCCATGATGATCTGATGGCTGTGATGGGAGAACCAGCAGCAGAAGCCAAAATCCACTTTCAACATTCTCCAAACAAACACTCTCTCAACCCCATTAGATAAAAAAAAAATCTAAACGCCAATTTGAGAAGACGAGGCCCCACACCAGAAGATAGCAACCAAGTAGATTCCATCACCACAACAAACAACGAACAGTCCACAAACCAGGGAAACAAAACAAGCAACAGGATATTGCAAGCAAGCCCTCAGTCACCACAGCTAAAAAGAAAGAAACCTCCTAAAAATCAAACAGAAAACAGGCAAGCTTGTGTAGCAAGTAGTAGAGACCAATCTCCATACCTATTCTATCTGTAGGAGCAAACCATTCTCTTTCCTATCTTCATAGATCTTCCTGAGCTTCCTCTTCCTCTTCATCATACTCATCCTCATCAGCAGTAGCATCCTGGTACTGCTGGTACTCCGACACCAGATCGTTCATGTTGCTCTCTGCCTCTGTGAATTCCATTTCATCCATCCCTTCCCCTGTGTACCAATGCAAGAAGGCCTTCCTCCGGAACATGGCTGTGAACTGCTCGCTAACCCTGTGGAACATCTCCTGTATAGATGTCGAGTTCCCAATGAATGTGGCCGCCATCTTCAGCCCTGTTGGCGGTATGTCACAGACCGTCGACTTCACATTGTTCGGGATCCACTCCACAAAGTAGGACGAGTTCTTGTTCTGCACATTGATCATCTGCTCATCCACCTCCTTTGTGCTCATCTTCCCACGGAACATGGCCGAGGCTGTCAGGTAGCGGCCGTGGCGGGGGTCCGCTGCACACATCATGTTCTTGGAGTCCCACATCTGCTGAGTGAGCTCTGGGACGGTGAGGGCACGGTACTGTTGGGACCCACGAGAGGTGAGTGGGGCAAAGCCGACCATGAAGAAGTGGAGTCGGGGGAAGGGGATGAGGTTGACGGCAAGCTTGCGGAGGTCAGAATTGAGCTGCCCCGGGAAGCGGAGGCAGCATGTCACGCCACTCATGGTCGCCGAAATCAGGTGGTTCAAGTCTCCAACTGTGTCAGAAAAGATCGATCATTCGTAATTGTACAACTTCTACTACACAGTTGATAAAATGACTGTCGTCTTAAGAGTCATGTTGGAAGCAAAACCATGCATTATGGTCATTTTACATGAGAGAGAGATAGCTTACAACTAGGAGTGGTGAGCTTGAGGGTCCGGAAGCAGATGTCATAGAGGGCCTCATTGTCCAAAACCATGCACTCATCGGCATTCTCCACCAGCTGGTGTACAGAGAGAGTCGCATTGTAGGGCTCAACGACTGTATCGGACACCTTTGGTGAAGGAAAGACTGAGAATGTAAGCATCATCCGATCTGGGTACTCTTCCCTTATCTTTGATATCAGCAGTGTACCCATGCCGGAACCTGTTCCACCTCCCAATGAGTGGCACACCTGGAACCCTGAAAAAAAGAAAGAAAGAAATAAAGAAAGAAACATTTAGAAGAACTTCATAACAAACAGATGCCAAAACCCTGTAAATGCCTTCTTGAGTTCAGATCAATCTCATACATAACATATACACATTCTTCAAATGGAAGAGTAGAGATGACTACTCAAAACCCTATAAAACAACATGGATATTGAAAAGCTGATCAACCCCTTGCAAAAAACAGAGCATGCTGCTCCCATCTCAAGCTTATAAAGGCTTGGACTACAGAAGAGGAAGCTACACAGAAATTGCCTCAGAAACGTGCTATCAACTTCCTAAAAAGTCCCCCACAAGATCTTCCCCAAATAAGAGTACTGTTAACACAGCTTCACAGGAAGAGGTGAACCCTTGCCACAAGGACCGAGAGAGAGAGAGAGAGAGAGTCAGTCTCCACACGTCTCCACACCATTCTCTTAAGGGTCTTTCATACAATTTCCAACTTGTGACTACTCACGACAGAAGTAACAAACTATCCTAAAAATCCAACAAAAAAAACAAGAAACAAACTTAAACCGCTAAAACAGGGTAGGGTTCGTGACTAGCAAGAATAGGATTTCCACCAATCAGGGACCCAGTCCAAATAAGGCCAGGATCATTGGTTGGTTGGAGATATGATTTCCACCCACTAGGGATCCTTCCTGATCATACCGGCCTTCAATTGTTTCACATGTCCGGCCATCGACTCTCGATGCTTCAGATGTGCGAGGACCATTGCATTTACAACTATTATGCCCTGGTAATTGAATAATATTTCAGCCATGATACTATAAGAAACATAGTACAAACAACAACAAGAAGAAATACAACACACACCCATGACAACATGTAGCATGCCCCAGGCCACCATAGCACATATGCAAGATTCTAATCCATCAGGTAGGTCTTACGACAAAATACATGGTGATTGGACACTCATAGCTGTCTGATGAATCAGGTCCTTGATCATGTCTCACAATCTATTGGGCCCCCAGTAAAAAATCTCAATGATTGGGCAATTCTAGCTGCCCTCTCGAATTTCATTGCCTGTTAGTATTCATTTTAATCTTCATGTGTGGGCCACTGGTTGGATGGTTCATACCATCCAATCAGTGAGCCATTTTACAATGTTTATCCTCTTCCAAGCCCAAATCCTACTCTTTGATCTTCAAAGGATCACGTACAACTGGCAGCAGCTTAGCTTAAGCTACAACTCATTAACACATACCACTGTTAAAATGTAGATCCACCCAAGATCACTAGATGCAAAAACTTTGGCTAGTCCAATCATCATGGAGGCAACGCTGTAAATCGATCGGCCACTGGTCTGATCCAACCGATGATTGCACACGCCAGATTCCACACCCGATAATCTCCATTCTACATCCCACCTTTCACATTGAACAATTGACAGCCTTCCATTCACACAGCACAGAATTTAGTACGCTCCTGGACACCACGGCTCATGTGAAAGATTCCAATCCATCAGGTAGGCCTTACCACATATGACATGGCCCAAAAGATCATTCCATGATGATTATCAAGTAGGAACAATTGAAGAGACAGTAATGATCCAGATCGAACATAAACATGTGGCCTACCCTATAACTCCTGCCCCCTGATTTTCAGGCCATGCATCTCAAAGAGGGGCCCACCTAAATGAAACCGCATCTCTCATTTATGTAAGGACAGTACAATTCAAATTAATAATTTGCAAGTATCACTCGCCAGCTCAAATCAAGATCACAGCAAGAAGTGCAATCCAAATGTAAAAAACCAAAGCCAGATCCAAAAATCAACACTCAAAACGAGGGGGAAAAAAATTACATCTATACTCTGCAGATGGTGATGTATGGTATGCAGGCAGTAAGAAATTACTCAGAAAATCGTTAAAAAAAAAAAAAAAAAATCCAATGGACTTATTATAAACATTTGTCATGAATCAGAGATTAGGATTGTTAAATCCACCTGATCTGTATACTGTATCTTAAGAACAGTGTTTTAATTTGGCTTAATATATATGCCACGTGTCCTTGTGCCTGCCTCAAGCATCATCCGCAGCCAGAGTATCAAATAATTCCCCAAAACAAAATTCCCATAACTGTAAATAAAAATGATGTTGCGGGAAATACAATTAAGAAATCAACCATCACCGCAAGAATACGGTAAAAAATCAAGAATTAGAAGAGGAAAACAGTACAAAATCCACTGAAAAATCAGCAACCACAACAAATATCAGACATTGTAACAACAAAAATACAGGCACTGAAATTAAATACCATATAATTCCATGAAAACGCCCAGAACAACAGAAATACAGTACAAAATACTAATTACAGCACGAATTACAGCAACACAGTATTGAAATCAAATAATCACAAACATTATGCAGAAAAAATCAGTAAATATGAGCAATAAATCACCAAAAAGTGCAGAAAAATCCCTAAAATGAGGGGCAAATACAATAAAATGAATGCCACAAGATCTACAACCAAAATTCATAAAAATTGAGGAAAGATCACCTTGCAAGCAGTCACAGTTCTCGGCCTCTTTCCTCACCACGTCAAGAACTGAATCGATGAGTTCGGCGCCTTCCGTGTAGTGCCCCTTCGCCCAGTTGTTCCCTGCGCCGGACTGCCCGAAAACGAAGTTATCAGGGCGGAAGATCTGGCCATAGGGACCCGATCGGACGCTGTCCATCGTACCGGGCTCCAGATCCATGAGAACGGCCCGAGGGACGAAACGGCCACAGCTGGCCTCGTTGTAGTAGACATTGACGCGCTCGAGCTGCAGATCTGAGTCGCCTTGGTAACGTCCGGTCGGGTCAATGCCGTGCTCAGTGCAGACGACTTCCCAGAACTTGGCTCCGATCTGGTTGCCGCACTGGCCTCCTTGGATGTGCAGGATCTCACGCATCTTGAGAGGAATGGACAGTTGGGATGGAAGGTGGGGTCGGGTTGGGTCGAGATCGGACGGCGAGACGGAGATCAGAGAGATACAGAGAGAGTGGGGGAAAGAAAAAGTGAGGGGGAAATGAGGGCTGCGAGAGAGATTTATACTTGGGAGATAACGGTTTTAGTTTGCCGTTAGGGGGGAGAAAGGGGGATGCGTTAGATTACGTTAACGGCGTTTCTTTTTCGTGGGAATTTTGAATTTTGAAATGCGGTAGGCAGGCTTTCGGACCGGACGCAATCGGACGCGGATTGCGTCCGACCACTGGTCGGACCTTTAAGCGTCCGACCAGATCAGTGTGGGGCCCAACCTGATGTATCCGTTTATCAACGCCGTCCATTCATTGTCTAAGATCATTTTAAGGAATTTCTCTAAAAATGAGGAAGATCCAACGCTCAAGTGGGCCACACCAAATAGTGAGCAGAATCTGATCACGTCATCACTGTACTGCGCTCTGTAGTGATGACGTCACCAAGTTCCGCAGACTATTTAGAGTGGCCCACTTGAACGTTGCATCTGCCTCTATTTTGGGCTAATATTCTAGAATTATATTGTAAAAGAAATGAACGGCATGGATGAACGGATACATCAGGGTGGGCCCTACACTGATCTGGTCGGACGCTAAAGGTCCGACCAGTGGTCGGACGCAATCCGCGTCTGGTCGGACCGTGTTTAACTTAAATGCTGGTGACTCGTTATGCGTGCCACGTGTGCAATGGATAAGTCACCACCATTTAAATCAGTGCGGCGAACACACACCTGAGTACTCTTGAGTCTTAGATCCCGTTTATTTTTTGTCACAATGCTTAAAATGATCTCACAAAACGGTTGAACGGAGTAGATTTCTCACAAACATCAAGATGGGCCCCACCTAGATCCCAACAGCAGGAGATGCCTGGGAAAGGCTTTCGCGGGCAATCCGCGTCCGATCGAAGCCCAAGGGGCGCGAATTAGGTGTTATCCCGCTTAGTGGGTGTTACCCCTACCGTATGGATGAGATTCTGTACTCCGTACATCTGTTTCTATGGCCCATTTTAGCTAAGATGAGGTTCTAAAATTATGCAGATCCAAATGTAAAGTGGACCATACCACTAGAAACAGTGTGATTGAGTGTCCCACCATTAAAAATTCCAAAGAGCCCATCATAAGGCTTTAGTGATGTTTATTTGCAATCCAAGCTCTTGATAATGTCAATAACGTCTTGATGAAGGGAAATTATAAAGATCAGATTGATACAAAACTTGTGTGGCCCACAAAACGTTTTTAATGGTTCATCACTAGAAAGGTATGGTCCATCTGAGATTGGGATCTTCTGACGGTTTTGGATCACACCCCAAAATGATATGAAAAAACAGATAGACACATAGATATATAACAAATGCATCAATATGGGACCCACACGGTTAGGGTAACACCCACTAAGCTGTTCACGGTGTAACACCTAATTCACGCCCCAAGCCGAAAAGCTAGAAATTCGCACGCTCTTATGGTGCGGAGTAAACTCTGTTGGGCCCAAATATTATGCATATCGAAATCTCAAGTGGACCATGCCACAGAAACAGTGGGAATAATGATTTTCACCTTTGAAACCTTCCCAAGCGCCACAGTGATGTTTATTTGTCATCCAACCTATTCATAAGATCACATGGACATGGATGAAGGGAAAAATCAAATATCAGCTTGATCCAAAACTTCTATGTGCCTCAAGAATTTTTCAATAGTAGACATTCAGTTCACACTTTTTCTATGGTGTGGTTCACTTGAACTTTTGATATGCTTAACTTTTTTGTTCCAGCTTTAAAATTATCTGTTAAGATGGATGGACGGAGTGGATAAAATACGTAAATCATGATGGGCCCCAGAGAGTTTACTCCGCACGCTTAGCATGTGGAGTTGCTCGCTACGCATTCCGCTTCCGCAAAGCCACTTAGGCCAGTACAGGCACAACCCAATTCCGGGTACAAAGATATACCTATGCCCAGGGGTGTGTGGGGCCCATCGAGATGTCTGTGATAAATCTACTTCGTCCATCTATTTTTAGGATCCGTTTGGATACTACCAAATAAGTTACTTTTTTACTAAACTTAAGAGGTTAAGTTATTTTTAGCACTTAAGTTCGTTTGGTAAGTATAATTGAAAAGTAACTTGTCTCTTAAAAATTATTTATCTTAATAAATATTATTTTTAGCTTTTTGACTTTTGACTTTTCTACTTATCTGTATAATGTCATGCTTTTTTTTTTTTTTTTTTCATGAATGGGCTACCGCACTTTTAGTCACCCTCTAATGTTAATTAACCATCCTCCAATTTGGCTCTTCTACTTATCTCTCTAACTCACGCTACATATCAAAGTTCTCATTACTGCTCTCTTACACCGTCCATATCAAATGAGGCCCCACATGATGGACTGTACCATCAGAGGTGGGGCTCACACAATGGACGGCCCACATCAAAGATCCAATCCACCAATCAGGTTGATCTGATCTTATACATCTATCCCAAAAATGGTTCTAGTCCACTCACCATGTGGACCAACTATTGGAAACAAATGAATGGGTTAGAAAACTTCAGCCAAGTCTTCTAGAGCCGTACAATTGTTTTGCAGACTGTGGCCCACCTGACCAGTGGATCAACCTGATTCTTGTACCAGGGCATCCATATAATGGTCCCGTTTTGATGGATGGAATGTATCTCAGATCAATGGTGCTATGCTAGCACATGATGGCATGCACATGAGCTTTATTGCACTAACGTGGGATTAGAAAAGCTCATTCTGTTAACTACGTCAACGCTTTGCTTTTTCTTTTCATGTTAATATGTTGCTTATTATACTTAGATTTGAAATTTTTTTTTTACCAAAGGTTACTTATCAGCGTGTTATTACCAAACATAATATTTATTTTTTGGCTGATTAGTATGCCTCTCACCAAACATACTTACAACCATAATAAGTAAAAACCAAAATAAGTAACTTATCTGATAAATAGCTTATCTTAAGCAACTTACAATCCAAACGGCCGTTAAAGACCACAATATGAGAGGAATACAAAAATCAGGAAGATACAAAACTCAGGTGGGTCACCCCAAACGAAAAAGTAGGAACGGAAGCGTCCACTTTGAAAACCTTCCTAGAGCTGACCAATGGTAAGGATCGCCGCACAATGGGCCCACCGTGATGATCACATGGGATCCGAACCTACAGCAATGTTCGAGATGTATGGGGCCCACCATGATGTTTAAATCCCATCCAAACCGTCAATTTCATAGAACCTTAAATGTTAGGAGTAGATCCCGAAATTCAGCCTGATCCATAATTCAGGTGCGCCACACCATTGGGAACAACGGGAGACATTGGGAAGTGGTACGACCGCTATAGCAACATCCAGTTGGAATGTGGGGTCCACCTTGGTTTTTCATAGAGATGATTCTTAGGATGCACGGTTCCCACTAGTATTTGCACGGATTCCACACACACATCGTGGGTGGTCCCCACACAGTTCAAAAGCATGTGATCATTCGGAACCTTAACAGACTGTTCCTTCTTTTTAAAGTTTAAGGCTGCTAAAGAAGTCCTCGATGGTATGGTGGCTCTGATTCCAAGATCGATGGTCAAGATCTTCCGATCCGAGAGATTTTTGGGACATGATCTATCCAAAGGCAAGATGCAGCGGACGGTTGGTCCTAAACCATGGGCCCCACTTGAAAAAAATTGAGATATTGCGTATTTGTACAAGTGGCTCACATGTTTTGGTGATCTAGACCGTTGATCTCATGCACTCTACTGCACATAGGCTTTACATCCAATCCATCCATCAGAAGGGCACTACTATATGAATTCCCTAGCCCAAGACTCACATTTATCCATTAGTCAGGTGGACCACAGTTTTATAAATAAACGTACGGCTGTGGAAAACTCGGGAAGTTGTCCAACCCACCCACCTGTTTCCAGTATTGAGGCCCACCTTCTGAGTGGGCCAGATGTCTTGCACCCGACATGTGGGCTGTTTTATTCCCCAAACCGTTCGATTCGCAAGCCATTAATCAAATAGTTACAATGTCTCGTTGGAGACGATTTTTGGCAGTAATCTAGGGAAAGTGGGCCCCCCTAGAAAGAATGGTCTGGATGGTCTGGATCACCTAACTTTCGGCATCATTTTAGATCTTGCAGGTGAAGGCGTGGTTTTCACTAAGGTGGAGAGCCTGACATCTGACGAAGCTTCAAAGAGACGTGTGGACACTAATTCCGAACGCGCGCATCTTCAAGCGCCAAACACGAACCGTACGTGTCAGGTGTGTGGGATCTGGAACGTTCATCAGACACTCCCTAAAACAACCGCACGTGTCATATCATAAGATTCAGACCGTCCGGCTCACCAGTTTAGCCATATTTGCACATCGAACGTAGGATGTTGCTTATCATTTTCCATTTCTTTTACATGAGTATGTTCTATCTAATAATTTTAACGGCTAGTTTTTATGATTAAGGAACACCTACCATTTTTAACAGCTTATGAACGTCCCAGATCCTTCACATATGTGCGATATTAGCACGTGTGGTGCTGATTGCGTTTGACGCTTGAAGATGGATCATACCGAAAAAACATTTGAAGGGTCAGAGAAATGTGCTTTTTACTCAAAGGGAGGATATATGTGGGGCCCACCGAGTGCTTTTGTGGTGGTTAGCTTCATGGGTGCGTGAGAGTGAGAGCAGGTGTAGCCATCAGTGGGCCTTCCCTCTGGAAAATCTTGATCATGCCGCCTGTATATCACCACTACCAGAAATCAGACCATCCCAACGATCATAGCCATAAGTTAAAGAGTTTCACGCCACTTAACATTGATTTTTAATCCTGACCATCCATTTGTAATCTGCAAGAGTCCTCCAATCAGTGGCCATTTAACATTTGATGTATGTGTTGTATATCCACACCGTCCATCAGTTTTTCTAGCTTATTTTAGAGTATGACTCCAAAAATAAAGCAGATCCAAATCTCAAGTGGACGACACCATAGGAAACAGCGGTCATTGAACGGTCACCATTAAAAACTTTCTCAGGCCTGAGGTAATGTTTATTTGCCATCCAACCTATTGATAAGGTTCCACAGACCTGGACGAGGGGAAAATACAAATATCAGCTTGATCCAAAACGTTTGTGGCCCATAGAAGTTTTTAATGGTGGTAATTTAATCCCTACTGTGTGGTCCACTTGAGATTTGGATCTGGTTCGTTTTTTGGATCATGCGTTAAATTGATATTTAAAAATTGATGGACGGCGTGGATATACAACATATACAGCAAGGTGGGCCCACGGTCAGGGAAACACCCACTAACGTGTTGATCACAAGTGTTAGATGAAAGAGGACGCTTACTTCCACAGTCTATGCAGCAAAAAGGTTCGTGGGGTCCACCATGATGTATGCGGCACATCCAGTCCGTCCATCATTTGAGTCAGATCATTTTAAATTTGGAAACCCATAAATCAGGCAAATTCAATATTTTATTGGACCACAGCACAGGGAAAAGTAAAGGTGGGGACTCCTACCATTGAACCTTCTTGAGGCCTGCCAGAGTTCTGTATCAGGCTGATATTTTGTTTTTCCTTCCATCCCGATGGTAATCATCTTATTAAAGGGTTTGATGGAATTTAAACATCATGATGGGCCCCAGTGAGTTATCAATGCTGGCGATCCCATCTCCACTATTCCTTCTGGTATAGCCCACTTAAATTTTGGGTTGGCCTGATTTTTTTTTTTTTAATACTTATATAAAATGAGATTTCTCAAATGATGGACGGAGTGGATGACTCAGAAAACCATTACGATGGCCCCACAGATTTTTTGTTGCCTTCCTTCCCTAATAATTTGTACAAAGAGGGAGGTTGCTCTATGCAGCACGCAATTTTAGACGCAGCACACGTGCCATCCTTGGAAAGTTTGTGGGAATTCTGGTCCGTTCATAAGGCGGGCCCCACTGTGAATATTAAAGGATAAAAAATCAGGCCGGTCTACTCATCAGGCAGGCCACGAACATTAGTTTAATGTGGACCACTGGCAATTTTATTTGAACCCATCGTTCTGTTTTAAGCGGGGTGGCCTATAGAACGAGTGGACCTGGCTGATCTTTTGCAGGTCGACATCTTCATGGTGGGGCCCACCTTATATACCATTCAGATGTTCCACACACTATAAAGGTTGGGAGCGGATTAGGTGAGACCCCGGATCCACCAAGGGGGGTGGGACCCCTGACTGTGGGGCCCACTGTGACGTATATGACTACATCCACACCATCCATCCGTATTGAAAGCTCATTTTAGGTTATGATCCAAAAAATGAAGCAGTTCCAAATCCCAGATGGACCATAATACAGAAAACAGTTATGATTGACCATTAAAAACTTCTTGTGGTCCACAAAAGCAATGGATCAAGATAATATTTGTGTGGTCTCTTCATCTAGGGTGTTTGTGACCTTATCAAAAGGTTCAATGGAAAATAAACATTCCGGTGGAATCCATGAAGCTTTTAATGGTGGGGATTCAATCACGACTGTTTCCTGTGGTGTAGTCCACCTAAGATTTGAGTCAGCTTCATTTTTGGGATCATTCCCTAAAATGAGATTTTCAAAACGGTTGGACGGTGTGGATTTAAGACACATACATCACTGTGAGCCCCATAGTCAGGGTCGTGGATCCGGGTCTCACCTAATCCGCTTCATCATGAACGATACGTGTAGTCAGAGCATGACTATCCACACGAATGCGCATACACAGTACGCGTGGCATACATATACCTTGATCCAACCCGTTGAAATCTTGGGACCCACTGCGGATGGAGCATTCTAAATTCATTTTAAACAGAATATGATAATCATTAATTGCCAGATTGGTCGTTACAAAATCAATGGTTAAAATGAAACTTAGTCAAAGGTTCAAATTCAACTAGCTGATGTCGCCTTATCATAGGCTAAGATCGTTCAATCGATCTGATTTTGGGGTTAGGCCCCATCGAGATTGGTCCCGATATTTTGAACGGTTTAGATTGAGTTAAGAATTTTCCACACTAGCAATCATTATGTGCATGGGTTTGGATCGTTGTGTTGTGGTAGAGTATCAATGTTTCAAGGCTATTAAATGGACGGTTAAGAGTAAAATAGGGATGGTCAAAATTCAATGGAAAAAGTCGACATGGTTACTATTATCTTCTCAGTGTTTTTGTTTTGGACGGTCTGGATTGTCGTACAACCATGCCATCTGTACAGTTGAAGAGGCACTATCATTTTTTAAATGGTGCAAAACCAACATAGAAGTCGTAACTAACTCCATACTTAGAATTTCAAGTGCACTTCACTCGCATGAGATGGGCAGAGGGCTTCCCGGAGCACATGTCAACTTCGCACACCAACACATGATCGAGGCCATCCATAAAGTGTATCCCACCATGAGTATGCCGTGTCCAAGAATTAACATAGATCTACTCATCAAATGGGCTGCACTCGTGCATTGAATATAAAACAATCGATCATTTTCTTTAACCGTCTAGTTCTATAATACCAATGTACTGACCTAATGAGCTGACTGGCCTTACTTTTGGGTCATGACACGATCATAGTGAGAGCAGAATGATGAATGGTTCAGATCTTTTACACGTGTGCTACACTAGCATCGTGTTCCCGAAGCCTTTGACCCATCTCATGCGAAGAATACACTCGAATACTGAAGGAACGCGTACAGCCGTTAGATGTGTGTCCCCATAAATCATAGCAGTGAAGGAGTTTAAGGAATTTAGACAGCTGTGAATCATTTGGGTGTCCAACAAATCATAATCGTGTGGTGGGGATGCTCATCTACCTATCTTTCCATGCTTGTGGACAACGTCTCACTTGAGTGCATCCACATCTGTACACGTGACATGTACTTCGAGTACAAACCGCCCAAATAGTGGGACCCACTGTAGATGGATTATAACTTAAAAAAATAGATTGAAAGCAAGATCTTAAATGCAGATTAAAGGGACATCTAATGGACGGTAAATATAGAAAGTAGCAAATGCTCCGTATTCAACGAACAAATGTACACTGATTAGAGATCAGATTCTGGGGATACGACCGATCTAAAAGTGGATCCTACCATTTGGACGATTTAGATTATAAGATAGATGAGTTGCATCCCATTTTCGTATTACAATGCCTGTACCTGCAGATGGACCCAACCTGATTTTTATGGGTCCGGTTTCAATTTTCGTCCCGGTTCAACAATCGGGTCAGGTTGCAGGTTACACATTTGGACCGTGTTAAAATTTGAGTCCATTCAGGTTTGGGTTGGGTCCACCACATTGGACCCAATTAAAATCAGGTTAAGGTGGGGTTCAGACCAGATTTGGTTAGTCATATGCAGGTAAGAAAGCTTGTTTACGCACTGTACACGTGACCAAAGGGCACATGTGTGCACAATCTAATCCACTCATTGGGTGGTCCCAAGCATGTAACGAGAATCTCTTTGTATCCGACCTGTCACATGTCACGGACAAATCCCAACAAGTAGAATGTCACTACATGATGGTACATTTGTACAATAGCTAGAAAATGTATTCATGTAACATAGAAGAGAAATTATGAGACTTCGAAATACACCTTTGTAACATAGGCATACCATGCTAAGAATGCTATAGCACTTTCAGATATACTCATGTGACAAGAATATATAAGCTCCACATTCAAAGTGGCCAGAGATCACAACTAAGTGCAATAATAAGGTGGTGATATCTAGTGATATATGATCGGATTTATTGGACTACACAACTATAGATTTAAAAGCGATGCGCCAAAGAAGAGAGAGAGAGAGAGAGAGAGAGAGAGACTCATTTGGAAACAAAAATATGACCATACACAACAATGTAATAGTGGACTGGCCTTGTTTTAAAAAAGAAGCCTATCAAGTCGAAGTTTGCTAATTGATTAGATCATCAATCTTGAAAAGCCAATGGATTATATGAAGGGCCACTGTCTTATCCAAGTCTATAAAATTAATAATGAATGAAGAGTTCTTAGACCTTGCCAATCTAAATACAACAAAACTTTTTTCAGCTTAACGTTGCCTATCAAATCATTCATTCCACATGGATACTTATCTTAGCTTAACCTAGTTTCATTTAACCTATCCACTTCTGTTCAACACCATGCTGTAGCTAATTTAGATTAACTAATGTAGTTTTAGTTTAATTTCTCACTTCAATCAAATACATCATTGCAGTAAGTTTGATTTAGTTTAGCTTATCATCCACCACCTTGTTATTAAAACCCAAATTCCTATTAATTTATTCGATTTAAGCCTACTGTTCAAACCATGACCGTCTCATAATTATTCAGGCTTTGATAACCATCTCATAATCATTTAGGTCTCAAGGACTGTCAATCGTTCATGGCTGTCTTGTTCTCTTGAACTACTGTCAATGATATTATCTACTTTAAATTACTTTGTTTGTCAATTGTGTTATATCTACATTTAGATTAGTGAAAATCAATACTTTGCCTTTTTATTTTTTGTTTTAACTCTAAATGTTTATTTTATTGACGAACGTGGTCAAGCTATCACTGTCATGATAAAAGTCATTATCTTTAATTAAAAAAGAGCTATTTTGAATGACTAACCATTTCCTTCTTAAATTTAATAATCAGGTCGGGTCAAGAGGAGTTTAGTGCTTGACCCATTTAATAACCAGGCTGCATTTTGACCCCGGACCCAACCCACTAGAATTTGGGTTGGATGATGTACTAATCATGACCGTCCATCCCCTACAGAGGATGATATAAATGGTTCCAAATAAACTTTGTGGAAAAATCCTTACCATCTATCAATGTCCTCAAAGAGATAGTAAGAGAAAAAGAAAAAAGAAAAGAAGAAAAGAAAGATTAGATGTTAGGATTCATCAAAGGAAATGGAAAGGACAGTAGTGATGGCTACTAGTGGAGTCTGATAAAGCAAGTCATGGCCTCCACCAATATAATAGTCCAAGCTGTACTATTACCCTCTGGTGCATCTATCAACTTACAAAGATGTTTGATGTTGCAAAAATGGGTGGCAAAACTGAAAAGTTAGGGTTTGGTTTGAATCATTTTTCACATGAGTTGGATTTAATCGTGTTTTGGTCAATCCAATATTAAACCAGTTGGTTTTGAGTTTGCTAGGGGAGAACCGGCGGTCATGAATCTGGTCCACTTTTTGCCTCATAGCTAAATGTGTGTGCGTGTAGAAAATGATACAATGAGGTCGGCCTCATAGGATTGTGATGTGTGATTGACATCCACGTGCATTTGGTAGATCCCCTCTAGTTTAAGGGATGTGCCAACAATCAGCTGCATCATAACTCATGCCTAAAACATCCAAAAGCATTTTGTGGGGCCCACCTGATTCTTGGAATGGCCTTAAATTTGGTGTGACCCCTCATCCAAGTGGGACACACACCACATCTCATCAGGCCTTATATACAATTAGGAAGGTTTCAATGGGTGGTTGTCCCCTCTTCAACTATTGACTGTGGTGTGGCCCACCTAACTCGTAAATTGGCCTGATTTTTAGGCCCATGGCTCACCTTGTAAGGATGCATCTAATTAATGAAATGGATGTCCATCACACATCGCGATAGGGGCCATAAAGCTCACTGCATGGGAAGCTTCCCATGAGGTCAACCTCACCATTTATATATGGGAAAATGTACCATTGAGGTCGACCTGATGGTAAGCTTCCCATGAGGTCAAGCTATGTGGGTCCCACCTTGATCTATGTTGAACATCCCCCACATCAATCAGATGCACCCTTTCATGATAGACTACAAACTAACTTCTTTTTTTTCCACACAAACCAGCACCCACCCGAAGTGGGATTTCACCACCTATGGGCACTCGAACCTTAGGACCCCATGTTGAAACTCTTGGGAGTCTACCACCTAGGCAAGGATAAAGACCCCGATGGACCACCAACCTAAAAAGTGGGCCAATCAATGACTTAGGTGGGTCATTGGTGGGTGACACCGTAGACAATAGTTGAGAGTAGATATCCACCCATTTGAAACTTCAAGGTCATCTAATGGGCCCATGAGTTGTGGATTAGACATCCCGTGCATCCATTGTATGTGTCCCACTTGGATGAAGGTCATACTAAGTTTCAACCTGATCAAAATCTTAGGTGGGCCCCACCAAGTTGCTTTAGATGTTTTAGGCACAATTTCACATGGTTTCTGGAGGCATGGCTGATTTTTTGGATATCCCAAAACATAGAAGGGGCCCACCAAATGAACAGTGTGGATGTCTGATCACGGTGAGGCCCACATAGCTCAACCTCAAGGGAATCTCCCATGAAGTCGACTTGGTAGTACTATATATATATATATATATATATATATATATATATATATATATATATATAGAGGAATGCTCACCTAAGCACTTCTCTCACGAGAAATTGGTGAACACTTTTTCATGGCTCATTGCAAATGATGTGAGCCTAAAATCTAAGCCGTCCATGTGATGTAGCACCTCGAAAAATCCCAAAGACCCATCTTCCAACCTAATCTAGAACTCTAGTGGGCCGCAACAAAAGTAAGAGGCAAATCAAGGGAGGAAATTGTTTCCTTCTTTCATGGCTCACTAAAGTTCTAGAACAAATTGAAAGATGGGCCCTGAGGTTTTTTAAGGTGCTACATCATGTGGATGGCTCAAATTTTGGGCTCACGTCATGTGTGATGAGCCATGAAAAAGTGCTCACGCGTTTTTGTGAGAGAATTGCCCAAGTGAGCATTCCTCTCTCTCTCTCTCTCTCTCTCTCTCTCTCTCTCTCTCTCTATATATATATATATATATATATATATATATATATATATATATATATATATATATCATCAGAGTTTGATTTTATATTAATCAATATATAGCTTTAAATTTGTGGTTAATATTTTTATATTTTTTTGAACAAAATTGTAATATATTTCTTAATTTAATTTTAATTTTTAATTAAATGGATAAGTGTGTTAAATTGGGGACGATTCTTTTATAGGTAGATTTAGCTGCGGTTGAAATCTTCAATCATCTATCCACCAGGCGCAGCCCTACCCTAACCCAGCTTGGCCAACCCATTTGCCCACACTAACAAATATCATAAATTTGGAAGTTCTTCTGTTTGTCATGCACCCTTTTTAAAAATGCCGTGACTCTTCAACAGGATGCATGGCATGGTTATCCGGCAATCCAGACCGTCCAAATCATTGACCCAACCGTGGTTAGTTCATAAAGGAAAATATTGCACTGTTAAAATAATTTTAACCATCAGATTTCCCCTTCTAATTTGAACCACTGAATATTTTACCATTGAGGGCCATTAATTAGATGGTTAGGTTTTCTTGATGGTGTGATTTTATAGATATGCTCCATTGACATTGGGACCCAGAATTCGGATGGTCTGGATCGAATAATATCAGTGCTACATCTGGCCTCCCAAAAATATAAAATCCAAAACTGAAACCACCAAACGGGATTTTCGACCAAAACGAAAAAGGGTTTGACCGTTGACCAGAGAATTAAAGAAAAAAATAGAGAGACGTGGCAACAAGGAAGTGAATGGAAGCTAAGAGGTTTCAATATCAGCCGTTGGTTTCTTCCTTGAAAATCTCTCTGATTCCCCACCTTTCTCTCCTCCCTCAATAACACAAACCTCCCAAACACCCTTCCCAAAAACAAGGATCTTCCTTCTCTTCTTTTGAAAATCTTCCCTGACCCTTTCTCTCTTCCTCATTTCTCATCTGTCATTTCTCATTGGAAGGAAACATGGTATCTCTCTCTCTCTCTCTCTCTCTCTCTCTCTCTCTCAATCTGCATTTCCATGCATTAATAGTTACTTTTTTAATTTTTGTGACAAAGAAAACGAAGAAGGAAGGAATGGCATTTTTTTGGTTTGATCCAATGCAACAGCTGAGGCCACCTTTAGGCAGCCTAAACCGTTCATCTGGCTTGCTCCATTCTGGATTGGACATATGTCCTCTATCAGGTTATCCAAGCTGTCGGATCGGTGGTTTACGAACTGTATAATTACAGCCAATGGTCCATGTTAGGATAATTCAATCGGGGATTTTTCTTTTGGGGTCCTACTATTTTTTATGCCCCACCATTTGAACGGTTTGGATCACAAAAAGGTGGGCACTACATGTAACAATTGTTAGGTCAAATAAATTGTGATGGATGGTCATCAACACATTCTCGTAGCATTTTTACAATTGTAGACTGATCACCTACAGCCGGCTGGATGCTAATTTAGAATTCTTCCCCCTTTTTCTAACCAATGTGGCATATATGTAGGTCTAACCTGAGAAAAAATGGGCCCCACCATAGAGATCACCTGCCTCAAAGATCAGGCAGATCTACTCATTAGGCAGGCCAAACCTGTGTGCTAGTCTCGATAGTAGGCCGTCCATTTTTTTTATGGTGTGCCTCCCTGATGATTGAACCGCCCTGATTATTGCACCATGTGATCCTCATGGTGGGACCCACCATTTTTCATGGCTCAGATGTGGTACAATTCTGACACATTGGCGGGAAAGATGGGGCTGCATAATAAGCTGGCATGCAGACGGCTGTAGATATTACTTCTCTTTAAAACTCTCATTGCTTGCACTTTCAAAGTTGCATCTTAGTTAAAAGATCTAAACACGCAACAACAGAGATTTATTTGTTTATTTTTTGTTGGGTTAGTACACACACATGCCACCGTTAATACACCCACCCACCCTGTTGGTCACACTTCAATGTTAGCCACCTCCCACGTTGGGAATCAATATCAGGACCTCATTGTTGAGACTTGGTTATCTTCACTCAGTCTACCACTGTCCTAAAGGTGTGGGTGTGCTAACCCACTAACCCAAAACAACAGACTTCAGCGCATCCTCGACCTAACAGTCAATCTGAGCCGTTGGATCTGATCTTTCCGATGCAACCTCCCATGATTTTCATTGAACCATAATTTTTCATGGGTGCATTGGGTTGTACCATTGTTGAAGCCACATGCATCTAAAGGCCCAGATAATCAATCTCATCATCACCACCACCACCATTGCACTGGTAATGTTCTGTTTTTTTTTTTTTTTTTTTTCCAATGAGTGTAGGCGAATTCAGCATCTGGAATGGCAGTGAGTGACGATTGTAAGCTGAGGTTCTTGGAGCTGAAAGCGAAGCGAAATTTCCGATTCATTGTGTTCAAGATCGATGAGAGGATACAGCAGGTGATGGTGGAGAGGCTGGGTGAACCCCACGAGAGCTACGACGATTTCACCGCCTGCTTGCCTGCTAATGAGTGCCGCTACGCTGTCTACGATTTTGATTTCACCACCAACGAGAACTGCAACAAGAGCAAGATCTTCTTCATTGCTTGGTAACTCAACAAACCCCACGAAATCTTGGGCCCTTTATGTTTATAACCAGCATCATTACCATTCAGTTTATCTAGCCATCCGATAAAAATAGATGATTCTAGCCATTGGACGGCTAGTATCATCTGATGGGGGAGCTATTCCCACATCCACAATGGAGCCCACCATTTGAATGATTTTGATCACGCGATGATGGGCCCCACAAGTTCACCTTGTTGGGCTGAAAGGACTGCATTGCCTCTTTCTAGTGTGGTACCTAGAGCTGTACATGAGTCAAGTCGAATCGGGCATCACCCTGCTCGGTACTAGATTCAAACCCACCTACCCCTGCTTGTTACTCGGCTCTATTCGGCCAAGTTGAGCATGTTCTTGCTTGATTAGCAAATTGAGCGAGTTTAAGTTTGAGTTTTTGAGCCGAGTCCGAGTTCGATTCTTTCAAGTTGAGTTTGAGTTTGTATTTTCAAGTAAGGGTCACCTGAAATTTCATGAAAAATAATGGAGGGGGAGAAGGGGATTACCGGCGTCAACGAGCGGGCAAAGTTGAGAACAGTGGCTGGCGACGAGCGGGCAAGGCGACTGAGAATGGTGGGTGGCTGGTGTCGTGCTGGTGTCGAGCGGGCAAAGTAAGGGTTGCCTGCGTGCAGTGGATGGCCGACCGTTGAGCTCAGAGAGGGAGAGGTGGGTTAGGTTTAAGATTTGAAAAGGGGGCGCTGAAGTGAGTAAAAGGTAAAAATGTAAAAATGATTAGGGAAATATATATATATATATATATATATATATATATATATATATATATATATATATATATATATATAGTACGGTTCTGAGCCGAGCCAAGTCAAATCAAATCAAGCCGAGTTCGAGTCTATAAACGAGGCGAGCTAAATCGAGCATGGCCCTGCTTGAAGTTCGAGCATCAGAAATTTGACTCGGCTCGGCTCAAACTCACTTACAATTTGAGCATAGTCGAGCATTTTCCGAGCTAGTTGAGCGAGTTTTTTCGAGCTTACTGGACTCGTGTACAGCTCTAGTGGTACATGAGAAGGCTATTTTCCATGCATGCATGCATCCATGTCTGTAGTAGCTACGTCCGAATCCTCAAGTGCATGCAATGTTGCCTAACAGCTTCTTACGAAGATAGGATGAGGCTACCAACTGGGCCAGGGTGGCCCATCCCAGAGAAGGTCCGGTCCATTTTTGGGCTAGGTTTGGGCTTGAGCCTTGAGACCCATGATTGTATACGGACTTGAGTCTAGGCCCAATGACTAACCTTATGACACAACGGTCCACATTAAAGGACAAAATCTCTGCCGATCTGACAGTATAATATCAATTATTCGTTTGATTATTTGACTCATGGCCCATCTAAAGATAATGGCCCACTAGATGAACGGGCCAGGCCACTTAACTGAAGAATTGATAGGTAGCACCCTGCTTCGGGTGCACAGCACAGGAGTTCGCTGTGACGCAGTGCACCAAATCAAATCCGCTTTGGTGAGTTATTTGATACTCTGGCAGTGTATGACGCTTGATATACAGGCACTAAGAAATTAAACACTTGGAATACAACAACTCAAATTAAACTTGCTAAATTGTCGAAACCACTGTCGTAAAGCCACAGTCACGAAATCAGATTTCTCGAACAATCCCAACCTCTGTTCTTTGGACACTTGTTTGTTGAAATAAAACCACTAGACACTTTTCATTTTTAACTGTCCAATCACTGTCCAACAATCTGATGATACCCAGATGATCAAATAAGCTTAATTTGTGGTTCATGATTGGCACAGCCGTAGACAGAGTGAGATCGATCACCGTCTCTCTCACGTGGTAACTGATCTGAATCCATGTATTTATCGGGACTCTTCAACGTATCTTCTTCAAATCCACAAGTAAAACAGAATATAAGCTCTAAGAAAATTGTATTAATTAAAATACAATTTATTAAATAACGAAATAAAATTATTGTTTATAATAAAACTAATTTCTAAAAATCTTAGAAAACCCTATTTACCCAATTACAAGAGTTTTACTCTAAATAGGAAAGCATCAGTGAAAAATCGAAAATAAATCTAGAAGATCCATGCGAAACAACACCTCGAGCGACTGGTTGTCAGGAGGCCATGACCGGTCACAGATAGACTGCAACTGTCCAGGGAGTCCAACTCCCTTCTTCTTGAACATTCGACCGGTTGGGCGACCAGTTGTCGATTGCCCAAACAGTCTAATGAGTTTGGCTACAATCTAGCATTAATTCGATCGATCGTCGGTGGCATGTGACCAAATGTCCAAAGATGCTAACTTGCGATTTCTTTATTCTTTTGCTCCTTCTTTTGGTTCGTCCCTTGGTCTATCTTTCTTACCCTTTGTTATGGGGCATCCTCGCTACATCAATGATACATCTAAACTGTGACCCATAATTTAAAATTCTAATCTGACTCACACTAATTATTTTGTTAGTGCCTGTGTATCATTCCCCATACTCTACTAGAGTATCTTTTTCTCATGGGCCATATGTTTTTTTTTTTAATTTAAATATAAATTTTAATGCAGGTCCCCTGACACATCAAGGGTGAGGAGTAAGATGCTGTATGCAAGCTCCAAGGACAGATTCAAGAGAGAGCTTGATGGAATCCAGGTGGAATTGCAGGCCACAGATCCCAGCGAGATGAGCATTGATATCATCAAGGGTCGAGCCCTCTAACGGCCCAAAGCTCTTGGGGCCCACATTTGATTTTCTGGGCTTTCTTTTCTTGAGCTTTTCATCACTGTGTCACTAATGTCTACGCCATTGCTAGGGACCGGTATAGCATATGGATTTCTTTTAGGGGGGGAAGTTATTTGATACTCTGGCAGCGTGTGAACGTTCATACGCATGCATTCACGATTCGGATTGTCCACGTGGCATTCACCCAATTCAAACTACGCCGTCCAGATCATGGGGTCCACTGTAGATGGATCATAATTCTAAAATTAGATTTATGAGACGATCCTAACCACTGATTAAGTGGTCAGTTAGACATCGGCTCGTTTACGATCTATGTAATGTGGGGCCCATATTTGGACGGTTTGATTGAGTTAGATGTATGCCATTGGTACAATTCATGAGTGCATGCAAGAACGATGGCACTCTGCAACAATACCAGAGTTTTCCAATTTTTTTTTTTATTCTTTTATGCCATTTAATGTTTTATTGGATTTTTGTTGCAATTAGGCTGTGCCTTATATATTTATTTGTGAGAGACCATAAGAGGGGTTTTCTTTTCAATGAGATGACATTTATATCTTCTTGGGAGTAGATTACGTGGCACACATGGATGAGATCTAAACCGTCCATTTTGTGCTTCCAGTAGTTAATGGACCATGGTCCAAAAATCGTGATGTTTAGACAATTCTAGCCGTTGGTGTCATTAGCATACAAATGCACATCAAAAGAACAAAAACAAGCAAAAGGGCCCCATTCAGTGAGGAAAGGCCCACTTACTAGATGGTTAAGATAGTCCCATGAAAGAAAAATATGGTTAAAACAATATGGTGCACGCGCCACATGTAGTACACAATATGGATTCATAAGCTCTCAAAACATGTGAAAAAATTTCAAACATTGAAAATGGTCTATAGGTAATTTGGATGTATGTGGCTACCTAATGACCAATGGTTCAGATTTTATACGCTTAGTAGAGGCGGTGCCCATCCACCCTCTAATGTCCTCCCTCCCTCTCTCTCTCTCTCTCGCTACACACACACAACTCTATGAAAAGTCTTTCTTTAGGTCCTGTTTGCGACAAGGGAAATGAGATTGGATTTGATAAATCCATGAACTTATGGAATTCATGTATTTGCATTTGATTTAGGAGACTTGATTGATAAGTCCATTAAATTATGGAATTCATGAATTTGCATTTGATTTGGATTTGGCAAATTCCGAAGTTTACTATTAGGGAATCAAGCTACCAATCCTTCACTCTGTGAACATTGATGGCACTTTTAGAGCAGATGTGGATATGCAAAAGTTTGGAGCTTGTTATTTAGAATGAATAAGAAATTTAGAATCTAAATTACAATTACCATGAATCGATGTGATTTAGAATCCTCTGTTGTGTTCGGTAGTCTGTAATTGGAATGCACTAAAATTCAAAATTTTGTATTTGAATGCCTTCAATTAGAATGCATTGGACTTTTTTAGAAACTTTGATTTAATTAACTAAATCAACTTCAATATCCAAATTAATATACATGTGTCATAGACGCTAGAATGATTGTATTAAGCCCAAAAAATAGGAGAAATTCAAGCCTCAAACGGCCTAAGAGCAACTGTGTAAACTGTGTAAGGATTACAAACTGAGCAACTCACCAACATTTTTTTAACCATCCATATGACTATCTTTTTAGATGACCAATGCTTGGACAGTTCAGATCATTCTATTAGCATTTTAGTGATGCAGTCAAAATTTGAATTGTTTCAGGCATCATCAGACTGCCCTGTGCATAGCAAAAAATGTTTATTTACACCCAATTACCTCTGAATACACCTAAATACAGGGTGCCAAATAACACCTTAGTTTTTTGGGGGGACTTTGATTGTGGTTTTATGGGGGCGTGGATTCAGAAAATTCATGAATCTAATAACTCTATAACAAGAAAGAAACAAGAGAGATTTTGAAATCCATGGATTCCACAAACCCTGCTCCAAATCTCTCACCCCAAACAGGGGGAATGATTCCACTTCTGGTCTGGTTGCCCCTGCGGTCTTGGCCTCAGTTGTGATTCGGGTAGATTAGATGATTTATTTATTTTTACTGTGGACCAAACAATCTTCAGTATAAAAAATGGCAAAATGTGTTTATCATAACGGCAGACAGAAGTAAACTGAAAAATTACTAAAATTTAGCAATTGACCTTTCTAATGCACCAGTCTCCCGCCCCAACGGTAGAGACTGAGGTCAGCCATACATGAGAAAAAAAAAAACAACTATACAAAGATCAGCTACAACAAATGATAGCTAGAAGGAATTACTGAACAGATTAGTAGAATTGATTGGATCCTACCAAAGTGCTTCTCCACTAAGAGGCTCCACAGGATTTGCAGTGAATGCATTTTCCCAAATTGAGTTTACTGACCATAAATTGAATTTCAAATATTGATACATAAACCGGAAACCTTGTATCAGATAAGGATGCTTTAAACAATAGTACTAGATAGAGAAAGAGGCGGCATCCAAGGAATGTATGTAGAAATTATCACATTTTACAACGTTTGAAATCATCAACCAAATGCATGAAACAAACAAAGCAATGGTTAGCGAGAAACATTCGCATCTTGGATGAAAAAAGAATACCTGGTAATGATGGTTTACACATGATAAACCATAACATCGTCTGAAAGCCTGTTTGGATATGAGGAATACATGAGAAACAATCTATTTTCCTTTCATTTGATGTTTTCAATTGTTTGGATTGCAAAGAAAACTAAGGATTCCACAAAGTAATTATCACTCTCATCCATAGTTTTAATTCTTTGTCACAAGGCACGAGGATCATTATCTAACAAATATAGGGATTTCCACTTGTTATCCAAACGACAACCCTTTTCTGGAATTAACTGGAAAAAGGAAATCATTATAGCTATGCAAACTTGTATCCAAACAGGCCCACTTTCACCCTTTCCTATTTGAGACAAAGTCATCTTAAAAAGTACTATGCCAGCAGGATGAAAATGGATTGAATAGGACCAAAAAGATGGCGATTGCTCTGACAACAAGTTCCTTCCATTCAAATTCCAGGAAGAACATTAAACATCACATATACCAGTTGAAAACGCCATAAATAAGACTCTAATGCTTGGGACGAGAGAAATGATTGTCGTTAGGGTTCCTCCTTCCGCTGAAAACTGCCAAAGCTTTTCGAACAGGAGGCTGCAATGGGGCTCGCTTATCAGCAGTGTTAGAAAAGATATCATCTGAACTCAGAAACTCCACACCCTAGCAAGAAAAGCAATAAACAAGTGTCTGTGAATACACAATTAATATACATAACCATATATACATAATATTTTCATGAAAATCAACTATAGATGCATATTCAAATCATCTTCTCGTCTCTCCCAGCAATTTGGTGTTGGCTTTCATATCTAGATTGGCAAAAGTTTTATGATCAACAGCCCATGTGACTTCTTTTCTTTTCTTTCTTTTTGGTATTTTTGAGAGAGGACTGACCTACAGGCATTAGCCTCCGTCTTGTATTGGGGCTCTGGAACTAGCCACAAGAGAGGCCCATATTGACCACGCTGGCATGCAAACAGGGTCCGACGCCTGGTACTAATCCCCAGCGCAAGTAACCCATGCACACCCAAAGGCAAGTAGGGCTGCAAATTGGTACCCAACCCAAGATTGGTTGGGTTGTCAAAGTCCTTGGGTTGGATTTGGGTTCAAAAAGCCAATCCATATTTAAGTCGGGATGGGTGAGTACTAGAGGACTTTGGGTTGGGCACCTCAGGTTGGAATTCCCATGTTCTTTAGCAAGTGCAAAACAGGGGCAGGCACAAATTCAGGATAATCACCATCATCGAGAGTAGATGATCAGGGTCCAGTAGTGTAAAAGGATTAGAGAGTCTGAGATATGGGAAAATATAGGATTATTTTTTAGGACTGTTTGGGGTGTTAGATCCTTTACTCATGCTTGTGAGATTGTACAGGAAAATATAGGATTATTTTTTGGGAGGACTGTTTGGGGGGTTAGATCCTTTACTCATGCTTGTGAGATCGTACAGGAAAACATAGGATTATTTTTTGGGAGGACTGTTTTGGGGGTTAGATCCTTTACTCATGCTTGTGAGATTGTACAGGACAGCTTCTAGCAAAAGGGGCTTGAGCAGTGAAGTGTTATGAGGGCTGGAGAGTATAGCTTGGTTTCCCATGTTCCATAGGATATAGGGGCTTTATAGGAACGAGGATTTCTTAGGAAATTGATTTTTCCCCCTATTCCTCTCTTTTTTTCTCTGTGAATATGGTGTTTTTCTTTGTTTGTATTTTTAAAAAGTAGTTCAAATTGACTGCCATGATTACACTTTTCATTGGAAAAGTAGCCCTTTTGATTTCTTCTTAAAAAGCTAATCCATAAGCATTACCACGATAATGTGATACACATCACTGTTGACCGTTGAGCTTAGGCCCCCTTCCAATGGAAATCAACCTGAAAAACAAACATTGTACACTGACATGCATCCTTTCAAAATTTGCACTGTTCCACAAACTGATTTCTTGGGGGTTCTATATCCACATTTACATGTCCCCCTACCCAAACAGGCCTTAGTCCTACAAGGGGTTCAGATTGTAGTTTTTGGATTTAGGAACCTAAGGGAGCTTTTTAGTTCAGTCTTTCTATCTGTTTCTTGTTGTGGGTCCTCAGTTGTGGTTTGGCCCAGGTGATTATGGTTTAAACTTTAATATGCTTCTTATGGATTCTTCTTGCTGGATAATTACATACGACAAAATTCCTATTGGGACCATCTTCAATGCAAGTGACATCAATTCAAAATAGACATGATGCTCTTTATTGCGAGGCAGAGGAGACTATCTACCATCCTCTCCTATCTACTGTCCTCTTGCATGGAGGATCTTGAGCCTTGCCTTTGACTAATATGGTGAGGTTTAGGTGTTACCTTGCACTGTTCTAGAGTTTTCTGGCTGTTTTTGCCTAATAATATTTTCATCCTTCAAAAAAAAAGAAAAGGAAAAAAGAGATAGACATTGCCTAGATCTAGGCAAAGGATCAGGAGGGACTGATCGTGTTTCCTTCCAATTGATCTTGTTGGGCATTTGCAAAGAGTGATTAGATGGAACTCCAAGAGATAAAGGTACCAGGTGGAGTTTGTTAGTGACTGGATCAAGGACATCATTCCCTATACTATTAAAAAAGAGTTCAAGTTCATTAACAAGGAAGACACTGAAAATAAAGCTAGTATACAGTGGCAGCCTTTATTATTATTATTATTTTTTGATAGGTAAGCTAGGCTAGGCTGGAACTCGAGACCTCAATGCTGAAAACTTGAAACATGCCCTACCACCGTTGAGCCACAGGCCCATGGTTGCCTCCAGGTGAACTCTAATGGAAGTTCTTTTCGTATGGTCAGCTGGTTGGTTGGCTGATTTGTGACCATGATTATACAACATCGAACAAGTTATTTCAGGTTTGATTGAGTAGAGGGCGATGCTGGAAGGGTAATCAAAGCAAACATTTCAGTTTTGAGTCCCAAATTTCTAAACTCTAGAGGAGTTTCAAATTTCTGGGTGTAGGAACTGGTTTAGAGATTGTAGGGGGAACCGGAGTAACTTGAAGCGCAAGTTAGGAGTTGCAGACTATAGATGTCAGCATAAGAATTGAATGTGTTTGGCTGAGAATTCGAAATCAGGGTTTATAAAATTAAGGGAATTGGAATAAGTGGTTGGGTAGGTACGCTTTTATGGGGCGACCATGGATTTTGTAAAGACTCCCTTGAATCCATTAGATGGGTAAGTAGGAGCAGAGTTTTCTCATGGAGATTGGCTGATGCAGTGATTATTGTTGTTGTTTGAAAAGTAACCTTATATCCAAAGCTGATTGAGAAGTCAATGGTCAAGCGGATTGTACCCATTAGAGTGCTTTGTTAGCAAATGAAGCAGTCCTTCATACTCTTTTTCTTGTATTTATTTCTTCTTTCAGTAAATTTCATTACCCACCAAAGAAAGGGAAAGTCGTACCCACCAAAGAAAGGGAAAGTCGTACCCACCAAAGAAAGGGGAAGTCATACTTGCCACAAGAAGGATGTCAAACCTGTTTATTGGGTTTCTTCTTCAATTTTGGGTAGAGGAGTTTGTGAGGGAGTTGATCTTCACGTAAAATGAGGTTCTTGGTGATGGCCTCTCTTCCACCTTGAGGCAGAGGTAGCGAAAACTGCAAACATGAAATGTTCATAATATACATCCAGACAGACAAGTAGAAATTTGTGGAAACTACTACATAAAATAACTGACAAAGCCATACAAGAAAAGAAAAAAAAAGAAGAATGCCTGTGAAAAATTTAAAAAAAAGGACAGCCAAAGAATTGAGAGAAAAAACGAAAACATATATCTATGTAACAGCTGAAATGGCCATAACAGCCATTACAGAAATAATGCCCTGTAGCGGGGCTGAAACAGATTTAAAAAAAAAAAAAAACGAAAGAAAGAAAGAAATAAAAGGCCATAATGGGTGGTGACCAATTGACCATTCAGCCACCGTTACTGTTATAGAATACCTTGAGCACTACTGGGCCGGGCCAGGCAAGGACCGAAAGAAAAGAGCGATATGATTGAATGATTGAAACAGTCCCAATCTAAGAAATCTTTTGCAGTATCCCCTCCATCCACAATGAATCCCATCATATAAATGGTTTTTTATCATAGAACAATGGCCCCAAATCCAAAAATGATTTTCCAATACAGATGTACATTGAACGGGACCACTCATAAGTGTCTTCAAATTGTCCATTCTTTTGTATAACAGTGTCCCACTTGATGGTTAGGCCAATGGGTCAGACTGGGCCATTCATCATTGGTCCTGGCCCAGCTCTACCCAGACTGCAGACCTAGAGTTCAAGCCCAAGAACAGGCCCAGCACTCAAGACCAAGTTTACGGTCAGCCAGGCTGGGCAGCCCGCTCCATTATCACCACTACTTATGTCCTAAATTTGGAGTCTCTTTAACTAGCAGCTTCAAAGATTCAGTTTGTACTCTAGATAATGGAAGTGCAGTGTCATAAGAGCTGAAGGCAGCCTATAAAAGACTGAATGTTATGCATGAACTATGCTATTGATTGATGCTATAATGCAGCTTTTCCTAGTGTTTCTCCATGAATTTGGAGTGATGATTATCCTGAAAATACTAGTAGTCTAGTAGCTGTCTGGAATCATCCTGCAGTATTTTCATCTTGAAATTCTGCTACTGGTGTGGACTGTTGTAGTGTTTGGACTGTTGAATATGTACACTTTTAATTTTTGGCTTGGTTTGGAGCTCTGCAGCATCAACAAAACCCAAAAACTCAAAGAACAAAATAGCTCCCTAAAGGCGAATAAGTCTACCAAATCATAAAAAATAACAAGATAGACGTGATAACATTAGATTCTGATGGACCATCAATGAGTGTCTGTGAGCATCTAGGTAGGATGGGAGTGGTAAGGGCATAAGGGGTGATAGAAGCGAGATTAAATTGGTCTATTGAGGTCTGGCAGGATAGGATATATCAAGCAAAGAAGAAGCCAGGGCTCTCCGGGAAGGAACAAGAAATTTTCTTTCAATCCTTCTCTGGATGGCTGATTGTTGAAGGAGATCTGAGCGATGCTATATCTTTGGCAGCTAAACTTGTCTCAAAACATGATGAATGGCATTATTTTTTAGAAGATATATCATTCGTCCTCTAGGTTTAACATATCCTCTACATACGCTTGTAGAGAGGTAGATGATAATGATGCAACCTTAGCCATGAAAAGAAGAAACCTGGGCAAAGTACACCTCTCCAAAACAAATAGATAAAAGAACAACAAACTTAATCACATTTCAAACAAAGATTGCGCAAGTTGATGGGACTGCATGTAAGCAAGTTCCTGATCCCTATCATAGTTCAAAAACCCAAAAACTTGACTCAATTCGGTGTCCATCCGGGTTGAGTTGACCTGAAGACTTGATCGAGTCTTACTTGGCTTAACTCAGTGATTTAGTATAACTAAATTAAGATGATAATAGTAGCATAGTAGTAGTACTAAATTTTCTTAACCTTGGTAAATAGAATTAAATAGCCAAAATAAACAATAATTGAATTAGTATTTCACTGGTAAGGACCTTGGATCATTTGCAGGGGTTGAGGGTTTATAATTGCAGTGGATGCAACGAGTCTACAAAACTTGGCCAAGTCCAACTGAATCGTGAGTTTCTCGCTAACTCGGCTCAAATTCACACTGAATCTAGCTGAACTAGGCTGAGTTTTGAGTCAACTCAGCGAGTTTTAGAATTATGATCCAAATTGCTTCTGAACTGTTAAGGGTACACTGAAGGAAATTGGAGAGGTACTTACTTTTGTGCCTCGAAGGGTAATACGTGGCCGACGAGCTGCTAGAACAACCCCATTTTCACCAACCGTCACAGATACCTTACGTAGAGTGCCACCATTGCCACATTTTGGACAGAATATCCTCCCAATCTCTGCAGTCACTCTACTGCAGGCATGACACTTCAAAATCCACCTGGAATAAATAGGCATAAGAAAGAACCATGTTAAGATCTTGTGTAATATCTCATACAAACAAACATTAACTGCGTCACCCAATTCATGGCATGCCTTGATAACCTATTGGCATTGGTCTACAAATTCATCACGACTCTTAAACGGTTATAAAACGTGCAACAAAGAACATGCAAGCCGGAATTATTTGTTTATTTTTACTTGCACAGGGAGAATGATCCAGTGTAAGGCCTTCTAATTGTATTCCCATGCAAAGAGGTCTGTAGGGTCCACCTCCAATCAAAAGGACCGTTGGATCACGGGAATAGTGGTATGCTATGCGTTATCTGTAGATCAAGCTGATTGGAGGTAGTCAACCATTTCCCAAAATAAAAGCAAGAATGCTATAGAAAATGAATGCCATCCTGATCTTACAAAGGTGGGCTACCTGATCAGGGCGATCTTCAGGAGGAATACAAATATGAACTCCCTGATCAAATGGATAATATTGGCTGAAGGTGGGTCCTTCTGTGCACTATGCATGGGAATACAAAAGGAAGGCTACTCATCCAATCCCCTTTTTCCAGAAAGCAGCATTTTAAAAAGTGTAAAATTAGAAAAAAGAAAAAGAAAAAAAAGTAACCACATTGAAAATCAGCTAAAACCCAACCAAGCTAAAATGAAAGAAGGCATACCTATGCAGCTGACGAATCTGCATTCCGCCGGGTGCCAGAAGCCGCAAGCCCATCTGCAGAATCACATTTTGCATTGCAAAGTCGCCTGTCACACATGCTACACTCGAGTCAGACAAAGATCGGAGCATCCAACTCTGTTCACTACTGTTATCGTCCACTTGAGATGTATCAATGCTTTCATCTGTTTGGCTAGAGACCTCTAAGTGATCCAATCCCTTGCCAGATATTTCAACTCTGTTTTCAGCTACAACATCTTCATTATCTAAGCTTTTTTTGTCCATCACAGAGTCATCAGGTTCCGCTTCTGCAGCTTCTTGATCATCTTCGAGAAACTCAAGGGATTCTACTTCCAATCTCATATTTTTTAAAATAGTTGAGAGATTATCATTTCCATCATTACTAACCTCAGCTGCTTCATCTTTCGAAATCCAATTTGCAGCCGGCATTCCCCCGGAACTTTCATGCAAGAGAGCTTCAGTCTGTTCTGATTTGCTCTCCTCGGGAACACTACCTGCATCATTTTCGATAATTTCAGCATCCGTGCTGGCCACCTCATCTGGCTCGAGTTTCTCCAATGCCTCAGCCGATTCACGCCTTGCTTGTCTTCTTATATATCTCCTATGAGTGCTCCGACTGACGGCTGGCATCCAATCACTATCATCAGCAGCAGCTTCTCCTTGTGAGGCATCAATTCCATCAACTACCATTTTTTTCCCTTCGATCTTAATCTCTTTCTTTGGATGAATGAACCTTCTAGTGTTACTAAATCCGTGATCCCCACCCTCTTGATTCTCAGCTTCCACATCACCGCCAGTCTCTGGTATTACATTTCCGGACCCACTATGACCATCCCTCGGAACATTCAAGCTGAGGTCTTTTAGTGGGAGGATCCGGGAGGAACCCAAATCTGAGCTTGCATCAACTGCATTTTCCAGAGCTTCCCACTCTGCCAAGTTAGGAACGTTGGATCCCCACCCAGGCATTTCTTTCTCAGGCAGTCTTTTCACGTTGACCATGTGCAGTGATGGAGGGCTGTCCCTAAGATGGTTAGTCCCATGGAACTGAGCTTCCAACATGTAAGTCAGAGCAATTAGCTTAAGATCGACATCAGAAAGCGTCTGCAAGTCCCCAGTCGCCTTCGCAAAGTTGATAACTGCAAAATCATAACAGCAACTATTGAAGATTTGGTTCTTGCCCACCAACACTTTTATTTCGGTGGTTTAAGGTTGAACTTAAATACTGCCGCTTGTTACCCAATTGAACCAGCAAGGAACTTGAAAACGAAAATAGAAAAGTCTGCTCAACATATTGTCCCAAGGTATGGCTTTACTCAACTACTTCATTATCAGTGCTTTTATTCCAATGTATGGTTTCTCAATTCTGATCTAGAAAGTTTCATGGTCATAGTTGAACAGGTATCAGTGTAGTTAAATAGGCGGTGAGTGTAATTTTAGGTAATTTTTTAGCCCGACTAGTAATTGGTATAACCCAACCCATACCTGAACCCACCCAAACCCATTTATACACACATACTGACACATTCATGCATACATACACATCTGCATGTGTTTGTTTGTGAGTGTAGAATTCTCATAAGCAATCCCAGCCATCCAATCATCACGTGGTTTCCGCATCTATGCGCATCCAATTCTCATCAAACAATCCCAGGCATCCAAGCATCATGCTGGTTTCATGTATTAAAATAATGGATGGTCTAAATCAAACTGACAACGATCTGATTTGACATAGATGTGGTTCACTTCATGAATGGCCTGATCTTCTCACCTGTCATCTTTGTGGTGTTTTAAAAAATTGTTTTTTTTTTTTTTTTGAGAAAATAATCTTTTGAGTTAATTTGTGTAACTTCTTTAGATCTCAAATCAGAAATGGGTACCCAACACCCTAGTGGGTATGGGTATGGGTATGGGTATGGGTATGGGTGCAGTACTAATTGGTTATGCTTTTGAGATTTTGTTGACAAATTCGATTTCCACAGGTGTATTTTTTTCCTAGATGTTGAATGATCCTCTTTATAGGGTGTATACATAAAACTAGTGTAGCACCTAAACAATATGTTCACTCCAATTGGTGCCAAAAAATGTTCAATCGAATGGTTAGGAACTACGATTATTAATCACTGCAAAATTTCCAGAATGAACCCCGAGGTGGGTCATCGATTGGACCATTTGTATTAGTGGACATTTTTACCAATTCAATGGTAGGGATGGCTCATACTTGCAGTTTTTGAGTGGTTTTCAATTTGGAAAATACAATCTTCTCTTCTATTGTTTCATGTCATCTTTACAGCATCCGTTCCTCCAATCCGTCATGTCTGAGGATGGAAAAGTAACATGTTCTCCTTCTGTGCTGCTTTCTGATTATTGTACTCTTTCATGTAACCTTACAATGGGAGATTTTTTCAAACACTATTCATATCAGATCAAGTACGAGGCCCGGTTTCAGTGGTGACAGATCCAGTATACTGAATGTGGAGATGTTACCAAAACCCATAAATAAAATACAAAATGAGAGAGAGAGAGAGAGAGAGAGAGAGAGAGAGAGAGAGAGAGAGAGAGAGAGTCTAACCCTTCTTCAGGGCGTCCGGAGAAGGCTCCATGGTTTCGACAGTAAACGGCAAGAAATCGAGCCTGCGGCGGGAGACCGGGTCCCGCACCTCCTCAAGGACCTCCCGCACTGACACGAACTTGTCGGCGCAGCTCGTCAGCTTCTCCCCGCCCTGAATTATGGCGTTGGCGTCCACCACAGCCACCGCCACGCCCTTGCTCGACTTGCAACTGTCAAACAGGATGCGGTTCGAGATCGACGGTTCCTGCGGCTTCTGCGGTGGGGGCTTCTGTACTATGTCCGTCCAGCAGCGGCTGGACGGAGGAGGAAGAGAAGCAGCCTCCATTGGTGGAAGCTTGGAATCGATTGTAATTGTAATCCTCAAAAAGAAATCCTCAGAGGAATCGAAATCCTCGTCTCTCTCTCTATCTCTCTCCGTCGCTGAAATCCCTTCTCTCGCCGCTCCTCTCTCTTTCTCGCCACACACCGAAAGCCCAAAACCCTACTAACGCAACAAGTCAATAAAAAAGGGCGCGGATTGCCTGTGACCCGAGGCACAGAGATATCTCTGTGCCCGGAGCTGTGTGGGGCCATAGAGATGTCCGTGATAAATCCACTCCGTCCATCTGTTTTGAAGGACCAGAATAAGACAGGGATTATAGAAATCAGGCAGATCCAAAACTAAGGTGAGCCACACCAACAAAACAGTGTAAATAATGATGTCCACCGTTGAAACCTTCGCGGAGCTGACCATGATGTTTATATGCCATCCAAACCGTTCATAGAATTATTAACACTCAGATAAACATAGGATTATTACCACCTAGATAAACTATAGGAACAAATATCTTGATACAGAACTTCTGTCACTGCTAAGTGTTCATTCTCAACTGTTTCGTGTGGTCTGGCCTACTTAAGTTTTGAATCTTCCTGATTTTCAGTTTTGAATCTTCCTGATTTTCGGAACCCTGTCCTATTGTGGTTCTTCAAAATAGATGGACAGCGTAGATTTGTCAGAACATCTCTATGGCCCCACACAGCTGCCCCGGGTCACAGGCATTGCGCTCCCGTAAAAACCCCTTAAAATCCGAGAGCAGATTGCCTGTGACTCCGGGCAATGAGATATCTCTGTGTGGGCCCATGGAATGTCCATTGAACGCTTAGAGGTGACAAAAGTTGGATGATATTGTGTTAATAATTCTATGAACGGTTTGGAAGGCAAATAGGAGTCCGGATCCTCTGTTGGCTACTTGGAGCCTTTTCATTGATCCGCATGACTAGTGTGATTAGGTTGCACTGAAGTGTCATCAGGTTGCATCGAGGATATGACATGGTTGCAAACTTATGTGATGACGTGGACCAATAAAAAGGAGTCAACAGAGGATCTGAATTAGATAAATAAACATCATGTCGGCTCAGTAAGGTTTCAATCGGTGGAAGGTGGTGTTCCCACTGTTTTCTTGGTGTGGCCCACCTGAGTTTTGAGTTTGCCTAATTTTTTAGAATCTTGTCCTATTTTCGTCTTTGAAAATAGATGGATGTAGTGGTTTGTCACGGAGATGCATCTCTGTGGACCCCATGCAGGCACCTGTGGTCACAGGCAATCCTGTTGGGAATAAAACGCCGGCAGCGGAAACGAAGACCGAACACACACACAGCAGAATATTCGAATCTAACGAGCAACACAATGCAACTAATCACACAAGCACTCAACCACTAAGAGACAATCTGATTTTACGTGGAAAAACCCATCAGCGAGAATTCAGAATATTACAAAGATTGACAGCCCACAAGCAAGGAAAACCTAGAGAAAACATAAGCTCTCTCTCTCTCTCTCTCTCTCTCTCTCAAAACACTCTCCCCTCTTCCTAATACACTTAGGAAACCTTGGACACCTTAGGATTACTCCTAATCTCGGTTACAACCCATTTATATAGGCAACAAACCAAAATTAGAAACTACTTACTGCAAATCCAGCGTATTTACATAAGAAAACTGCGTACGCAGCCGACCGATCGGACCTCATGGCCAATCCAGAGGGGAAACTACTAAAAATGTCACGCCAGCCTCAACAACTGACCGATCATGACTAGTCCAAGGACATTGCTACCTCCACTGTCCAAAAACAGGACCGGTCAGACCGATCGGACCAGTATGTCCAACCGGTCATGTGACTTTGTCAGTGCACAGTTTGAAGGCTCTTCCAATAATCTCAATTGAAGCTTCAAACTGTCAAATCAAACCATCATCAGCTTTCTTCATCATCTCAACTTCAACAGAACGTCCGCCGCTTTTCGAGCCTCCATCAACCCTATCATTGCACTTTCATGCCCTTTTTTCGCTTTTCTCATGTAGCCCTTGGGCACTTGCCACATACGAGCAACTGTAAATTTTGCTGTCGATCCAGCAGCTCCATCGTAAAATGTGCTCCCGATCAACTTGTAAAGATGGTCATACCTTTGTGCCTTCATACACACGAGTGCCCCCTTCATCACTTAACAACAACGATCGCTGCTGATGAATATGCACCATTCGTCTTGAGTGCACCAAGAGAGATCGCATTCTTCTTCATGTTGGGAACATGCCTCACATATTCCAGGATTCATTCGATCCCATCGAACATCTTGATGCTCACCATACCAATAGCCACCATCTTGTGAGCGTAGCCATCTCCCACAAACACCAATCCACCATCATACTCCCTGTATGTCATGAATGAACTCTGGTCAGGACAAACGTGGCATGAAGCACCTGAATCCAGGATCCACTCTCTACCGTGAGATCCCTTGCCAGATACAGTCAAAACTTCACAAAGATCGACACTGTCCTCTACGGTATTAACTTCATCTCTAAAAGAACTTCCATACTTATCTTGCTTCAACTTGAGATTCTGACAATCATTTCTCATGTGGTCTTCTTAACCACAATTCCAGCATTGCACATTGGCTTCCCCTTTGCCCTGGCTTTAAATTCCGATTTATAATATCCTCTACCATGCTCAAAATTTCTTCCCCTTATAATTAGTGCCTCTGAGAAAGAACGAGAACCCGCGTCATCACTTTTCTTTCTCATCACTTTCGACTGGAAGGCTGAGATAACGATCTCAACGTTTATGGTCTCTCTCCCTGTGTACAAAGAGTCCATGAATGACTCATATGAATCTAGAAGAGAATTCAGAAGGATACATGCTTGATATTCATCCTTCATCAGCTCATTTATCTCCACCAACTTGTAAACCAGCCGATTGAACGTGCTTAAGTGGTCCTCCACATCCACCCCCTCCGCCATCCTCAAGGTGAACAACTGCATCAATAGATACATTTGGTTCTCTAGAGATTTCTTAGCATAGACCTTCTCTAACTTCACCATCGTATTAGCTGCAATCTTCTCTTCATGACATTATAGAGGACATCATCCATATGGCACAACAGGATTGAGGTTTTGGATTTCTTGTTGAGCTTCGTCCACTCGTCCTCTTTCATAACCTCAAGTCACTTTCCAAGAGCTTCGTCAAGCCCTTGCTGAACTAGGAGAGATTCAATCTTCACCTTCCATAGTTCGAAGTTATTTTTGCCGGAGAACTTCTCTACTTCGAACCTCGTGCTTAATCCCATGTTCTCATCTTAGATCTGAATTCTACTCCACCCTAACTTTAGCTCTGATACCACTTGCTGGGAATAAAAATGCTGGTGGCGGAAGCAAAGCCGAACACACACAACAAAATATTCGAATCTAACGAGCAACACAATGCAACAAATCACATAAGCACTCAACCACAAGAGACAATCCAATTTTACGTGGAAAAACCCTTCAATGGGTAAAAAACCACGGCATAAAGCAATCCATTATAATTCAGAAGATTACAGAGATTGACAGCCCACAAGCAAGGAAAACCCAGAGAAACCCAAGCTCTCTCTCTCTCTCTCTCTCTCTCTCTCTCTCTCTCTCAAAACACTACGCAAATCCGCGTATCTACGTAAGAAAACGCGTACACAGCTGACCGGTTGTGACCGGTTAAAAATAGTCTAGAGGGGAAACTACTAAAAACGTCACGCCAGCCTCAACAGCCGACCGTTCATGACCGGTCGGCCCCCACTGTCCGACCGATCATGATCGGTCATGACAGTTCAGGGACATTGCTACCTCCACTTTCCAAAAACGGACCAGTCTATCTAACCGATCATGGGACCCTATCGGTGCATAGTTTGATGGCTCTTCCAACAAATCTGCTCCCTTAAAAACCCAATGAACAGACGCGAATTGCCTGTCCTCCTACTAAGGTTGGATGCCACTTCGGTGGAATCCACCGAGGTGGGTGGGATCCCTGTCCGTGGCCCACCTTGAAATATCTTCCTTACATCCACGCCGTCCATCCGAATTGAAAACTCATTTTAGGTAATGATCCAAAAAATGAAGCCGATCCAAATCGCAAGTGGACCATAGTACAGGAAACAGTCTTGATAGAGAATCCCTACCATTAAAAACCTCATGGTGTCCACCGGAAAATGTATTTGCCATCCAACCTGTTGATCAGGTCACAAAGACCTGGACGAAGAGACCATTCAAATATGATTTTGATCTAAAATTTTTGTGGCCCACAAAAAGTTTTTAATGATCATTTACTATTGTTTCCTTCACTATGGTCCACCTGTATGTGCTTCATTTTTTGGATCATGGCCTAAAATGAGTTTTCAATGTGGACGGAAGGCATGGATTTAAGGCACGTTCATCACCGTGGACCCTGCAGTCAGGATCCACTGTATCCGCCCAAGCTGCGCCACAAGAAGTTACTTTGGTCGGAAGCAATGTGGGAACCACATATCTCCACGAGAAATCCACTCCGTCCATCACTTTTTCGAGCTCACTATGGGACAAATGCCCAAAAATCAGACAGATAAAAAAACTCAAGTGGACCAGCGGGTGTTGAACTCCTGCCATTGGAATGTTTGTTGGGCTGATGAAGCTCAGGATTAGAATGATATATGTCCCTATAAGTATATCCCAGTGGTGAACAGTTTAGATGGCATCTAACCATCATGGTATGCTCCAAAATGGTTTCAAAGTGCAGGTTCCATTCTCACTATTTCTCACTATCTAAACAGCCTATTTTTGCTGAGAATCTCTGTGGGTAGATATAGGCACGTTTCGATATAGACGCGTTTAGATAAACTGAAAAATAAAGTCTGAAAATTAATTTAAAACCTGAAAGTTTAAAGTGCTGAATTTTAATATACGTTAGTACTGAAAAATTCATTAGATGATTTATCCATAAAAAGATAAAAAAAAAAAAAAAGTTTAAAAATTAGCAATTTGTCCCTATTATCTCAATTTTCTATCTTTTGTGGAGTACAAGACCAAAACTGCATGGGCCGACCCAACTTTGTCATGCCACCACACTACTACCTCGGTGGGTGTTATATATTATGCAATTTGAATCCCTCTCCTTCATTTTAAGGCATGGCTCAAAAGTGAGGTAGATCCAAAACTTAAGTGGGTTGCACGTCAAGAAAAAGTGGGTAGGGAAATACCCACCATTGAAACCTCTTCGGGGTCCATTGGGATGTTTATATGCCGGTCATTTCGTTCACAAGGTCATTCCTATTAGTATGAATTAAAAACACAAAAATATCAACCTGATCCGAAACTTCAGTGGTCCTAAGAATGTTTCACAGTGGACGTTTAATCCTTACTTTTTCCTTGTCATGCAGCCTGCTTGAGTTGGCCCCATACCCTAACTTGATCTGAAAAAATGGATGGACAGGATGGATTTTGCACAAACATCACGGTGGGTCCCACCTAGTCCGCATCCTTCCAAAGTTGGAGTGGATTTATTGTAGCGAGGCGATCCCCTGATGGAGGACAAGGCTAAGCCGAGAGAAGGAACAAAAGAATCTGTAAGGATTAAAGCCAAGATTTAGCAAAATTGGCACCATCGGGTGCCCGACCATCCATCGTCGGACGCTCGACTATTGACCAAAAAAGGTCCAACAAGTTTTAAAGCCCGGAAGGACAATTTTGGACGCCCGACCAAGTCGTCATCGGGCGACCGATCAGCGTCATAGGGCGCTCAAAATTCAACTGAAATTTAGTCCAACTCTTTGGATTGTTTTAAGGGTCACCGGGCACCCAACCACCCTTCACTAGGCACCTGACCATGCGCGATCTGTTGTGCCATTTTGAGTGAATTTTCTAATTTACTTATGATTTTCATATAGTTTGTTTCATTTTTCAACTAGGATTCTTTTCTTACGAATCTAGGGTTTTCTAGGGTTAGTTTTATCTATTTAAACTTTCTTTAATTTGTTATTATCAGCAATTATTACCCTTTTATCAATAAAGCTTGGTTTCTACCACTTTTGACTCGTGGATTTAAAGAGAGGTCTCGTAGATTCGAGGAAGATCGGTTGAGGAGTTCCAATAGTTCCAAAATTCATAATAGTTATTCTCGTGAGAGAGACGATGCTTGATCTCACCCGCCTAACTGTGCCAAATTGGTATAAGAGTGAGGAACAACCTCGAAAAGATGGCATCTAGCGAAGATTGGGGCAACAATCCCGCTGACGGTGATCAGGGGATACGATACCTTGCAGAGAAGATTGAGACTCTCCAAAGATCGTTCGAGACGTTTATGTAAGGGCTGTAAGCGTCTCTCAAGCAGATCGCTGCATCTCTAGCTCCGCGTCAAGTTCCAGGGGGGTGCACTACCACTTGTAGTAGCAGTTCAGAACAATCTGGTGATTTGTCCTACAACCCCAGCCGTTAACCGTCGACCTAATCCAGCGGATTCCGATGGCAGCGATGAAGATGTGGAGAAACTCTTTGCGCAACAACCTGCATGTGGCAATGATCGTGGTGATTGCACTGAAAGCGATTACAGAAGTAACGTCGAACTCCCCACTTTTAATGGCCTATTGCGAATAGAAGAGTTCTTGGATTGGTTGGCGGAGATTGGAATTTTTTTTCGATTATATGGATATCCCAAAGGAGAAGAAGGTCAAGTTTGTGGCCTACAAATTGAAGTCAGGTGCTTCGGCATGGTGGGAGCAAGTTCAACTCCCTTGAATCCGACAGAACAAATTGCCCATCCGGTCGTGCCCTCGGATGTAGCAACTTCTTCAGTCACGATTTCTCCCTCGAGACTACGAGCAAGTTTTATTTCAACAATATTAAAGTTATCATCAGGGAAATCAGGTCCGTTGATGAGTATACAGTCAAATTCAATTGGTTGGCAACGCACAATGATCTGTCAGAAATGGATGCGCAAAAGGCTGCCAGATTTATCGGAGGTTTGAGGGCCAACATCCAGGATTGTGTCTAGATGTTACCAATTTGGTTCGTGGAAGAGGTCCTACAGTATGCCCATCGTGCAGAGACTTAACTTGCCAAAATTGCTACGCGCCCCTCTTCCTCTACCCCGATCACTACAATGGGCCCCACTCAAGGCACATCTTCAGATTAACAACAGCCGTTACGAGTGCTGCCCGTGCAACGGGAAGTGGTCCCGTGAGACCGCAATGTTCAGCCATTGTGCCCAGTCCAAGCAGGATTCCGAATCCTTACCAGCCGATTGCGGCTCGATATTATTTCAGATGTGGACAGCCAGGCCACCTCTCAAATGTATGCCCTCAAAGGCTCGCGACTAATGTAGTTATCACTGTGGAAGAAGTACAAGATGATCCATAAAATTAGGATGTTGAACAAACTGAGAATGATGAGGAAGGTACTGATTGAATATTGGGAGATCAGGGAGTATCCTTGGTTGTAGAGAGACAATCACTCGCACATGTCTTACCATCTAACTCCCAGCGACAAAGTCTCTTCCGCACCAGTTGCACGGTGGCAGGGACGGTTTGTGCCATAATCATTAATGATGGTAGTTGCTGAAAATATAGTATCACAAACCATGGTTGAGAAGTTGAAACTCAAGACCACGTCGCATCCCGCGCCATACATGATTGGCTGGATTCAGAAGGATAGAGTACAACGACAATAAAGAATCAATGCATCACCTCCTTTTCGATCGGCAAAACTTACAGGGACCAAGTGCTATGTGACGTCGTCGACATGGATGCATGCCAAATGATACTCGGACGACCATGGCAATTTGATCAGGATACCGTACATAAGGGTCGCGACAACACCATCACATTCATCAAAGATGGAAGGAAGATCGTCCTCACTTCTGCAGCCCTGAGTGAAGGCATATGCACAACCAAGGGAGAGGGACAATTTGTTCTTGTTTTACACAGCAAGCCAGAGAAGCTTCAAGGGAGAAATCGAAACTCGAGGTCAAGTTTATTTCAAGAGGGGGCGATTGATGTAGTGAGGCGATCCCCTAATCGAGGATAAGGCCGAGCCAAGAGAAGGAATAAAAGAATTTGCAAGGTTTAAAGCCAAGATTTAGCAAAATCGGCACCATTGAGCACCCGACCATCCATTGTCGGACGCCTGACCATTGACCGAAAAGGTCCAGCAAGTTTTGAAGCTCGGCAGGACAATTTTGGACGCCTGACCAAGTCGTCATCGGGCGCTTGATCAGCGTCATCGGACACCCCGACCCACACTCATCGGGCGCCTGAAATTCAACTGAAATTTAGTCCAACTCTCTGGATTGTTTTGAGGGTCATTAGGCGCCCAAACACCCTTCATCGGGCGCTCGACCATGTGCGATCTGTTGTGCCAGTTTTGTGCGGATTTTCTAATTTATTTTCGATTTTCGCATAGTTTATTTCCTTTTTCAACGAGGATTCTTTTCTTACGAATCTAGGGTTTTCTAGGGTTAGTTTTATCTATTTAAACTCTCTTTAATTTGTTATTATTAGCAATTATTACCATTTTATTAATAAGGCTTGGTTTCTATCACTTTTGGCTTGTGGATTCGAGTTTATTCTTCGTGGATTTGAGATATCCCCTTGTGGATTCGAGGAAGCTCGGCTGAGGAGTCCTGATAGTTTCGAAATTCGGAATAGTTATCCCCGTGAGAGAAATGATGCTCGATCTCACCCGCCTGGCTGCGCCGAGGATTAGTTATTATTGGGAAAACATATGACCATGGGGCCTACTTTGATGTATGTGTTCCACATAGTTCATCCATTTTTATGGATCATTTAGAATATGGTCACAAAAATGAAGAAGATCCTGATCTCAAGCTAACCATGCCACATAGATTGAATTCCCACTATTAAAAACATTTTGGGGAGAACGAAAGTTTTGGATCAAGCTAATATTTGCTTGTTCCCTTCATCTAGGTCTATTCGACCTTATAAACAGGTTGCATGGCAAATAAACATTACGGTGGACCTTAAGATTTTTTAATGGTGGGCATTCAATGGCCATTGTATCTTGTTGTGTGGTCCACTTAACATTTGAATTTGTTTTATTTTTGGCCCATGCCCCAAAATGAGATGGAAAAACTTATTGACGCAGGGAGGACGTGGTAGGTTGATCACCGTCTCCCTAACCGATAGTTTCTCGAATCCACGAGAAGAAAGAAAAGATAAAAAAAAAAGAAATTTAATTCCAAATAATTGTTTATTGAAGATTGAATGCCTAATAACGAAATTACAATGCATATAAATAGGAAACTAAACCCTAGGTCAAGTATCAGAATCCAACTCCAACTTAAACTCCTAGAAAACGCAACTTACTATAAATAGTAAACTTACTATTTATAGAAGTCGTTCAATCCTACTAGAACTCTTGGTTTTCGGCCAAAAATAGAAAGTTTTCAAACGGCCTCAACCACGTTGTTCTACTAAATATTCTAAGCCCTTTTCATGTTGGGCACTAACTCTAAAACCATACGGATGCAAAGTTATGATCGAATTAAAACTTACTATCAATAGTAAAACTGAAAATAAACTAGCCTAATGACCGTCGATACAGTCGATTCTCGCGATTCCGGCCTGGGCAACCCGGCATAGCGGGGTTGGTTGGCTAAACTAGCTCGATCTACCCCAAATTGATATATTATACGTCCCGTAACTCATTCCGATTGTGAGATATGACCGATTTACGGTCCTGACAGTCCGAATCACTTTCGACCCCGACCGGTCTTCTTTTGCTCCATCTGGGCCATGAAATAGTCAGTGACCCAGTTCTACATCACTTATGGATAGTGTTGTCACACAAATCTGGACAACGGCTGAGGTCGGCTAGGGCTGGTCTAATTGTCTTTCATTGTCTCGTTTTCCTAGATGGAGGGTGATCAGGATCTCCTTAAACTCACCAGAACCTGCAAAGGAAGGACAAAGTAGGCAAATGGGAGGTGCCGCGGTGCATCTGAGGACTCTCTGATGCCTAAGTCAGGGTTCCAGAAATGTCAGAGTAACGGATTCAGGGTTCATATGTTTTTCGTACCTTGCATGTGGAGACCCAGCCCTATTTATTAAACTTGGGGAAAGCTTCTGGTCAGTTGGATCCTCTTAGGATACGTCAATAGAGTCCCAATAAGGGAAGATTTTCCTTCCTATCGTGTCAGGGAAGGTCCCGCTAAGAATAGAAGTAGATCTCAAAATATTCAGATCTATTCAGATATCTCGGACCAGGTCTAGAAGATGGTCGGTCGATCTAACTCTACTGAGCTCCCTCACTTGGGGTCCGATTTGGACTGTGGGCCTCGAAAGAATGGTGCGAGCTTATAGTGACCCTAAAGTCATCTGTCTTTGCTCCTAGGCCTGGGGTTAGGCAGAGCATTGTAGATAAGGACGAGGACCAGGGGTGTGGTCTTATACCCTTCTTGTGGGTGTCGAGCTCAGTCATGGTCATTGTTTCTTCAACTTTGGAGTCAGCCGAGATGACCCTTACTTTAAGCCCTTGGGCTATGAGTTTTCTCTCCGGCTCATGGGACCAGTTTGGAATCCTCACAACAGATGGCATAGATATAAAATATATTTATTAAGGTGGGGCCATGGTCACGTCAACACCCTGTGTCACGTTACCCTAGGTAACACCTGTTGCGCAGCACGCCAACAACGCCGGTGAACCGAGATCCAATCTCCGGTCTCACCCACAAACGATAAACAGGAAGAAAATAATAGCTAGAAAAGAATCACACAAACCAACAATCCACAAGACAGAGATTTACGTGGAAAAACCCCAACAAGGGTAAAAACCCACGAGTGCAAACTTCACTATGAAGAAAGAACGAAGTTACAAGCAATGCACTTACTTTCTCCTATGCTCCCATGCACAGAGATGGCCCTTTTGCTAATCCTCTCGTCTTTTTCTCACCTTGGACGTATAGAAGCCCTAATCCCCATGTCTAATCCCAGTTTACACCCCTTTATATAGTAAACCCCACAATCAGAACACAAAATAGGAAACCCGCGTCTTAAGCCCGTGGCCGGTCGGGCGCCCGGTCACTTTGACCGTCGGGCGCCCGGCCAATGCAAAAACCGTCCAGCAACAAAAACATAAAATAGATGAATATCGGGCGCCCGGTCACTTTGACCGTCGGGCGCCCGGCCGTTCACAAAACGTTCCAGCAGCCTATGGTTGTCTCCACACTCAACAATCTCCCACTTGGAGACAATCACCACATGATCCTTCGTCTTCTACATTCGGAGTGCACCACCCTCAGTCTTCAAGCCTGAAGACCAACCAAAGCTGAACAAAGCTTCAGCTTCACCCGTGTGACCGCCTTGGTCAGCATATCTGCAGGATTCTCACTTGTATGAATCTTCTCCAAAGCAATCGATCCATCTTCCAGTAACGAACGTATGAAGTGATATCTGATGTCAATATGCTTGGTCCTTGAATGAAAGGCTGAATTCTTAGCCAAGTGTATTGCACTCTGACTGTCACTGTACAGCTTGCAATCTGCTTGCTTCTTTCCCAACTCTTCCATAAAACCTTGCATCCACACCATCTCCTTGCACGCTTCTGTAGCTGCAACATATTCTGCTTCCGTTGTACTGATGGATACTATCTTCTGTAACTGAGAGATCCAACTGACTGCAAGCACTACCCAGGGTAAAGACATACCCCGTAGTGCTCTTTCTGCTGTCGATATCTCCTGCCAAATCTGAATCGACGTAGCCTTGTAGCTTAATTTTCGATCCTCCATAACACAGCCCTACATCCACAGTACCTACTAGGTATCTGAGGATCCACTTCACAGCTTCCCAATGTTCCTTCCTAGGGTTGTTCATGTACCTGCTAACAACTCTCACTGCTTGAGCAATGTCTGGCCTTGTGCTAACCATAGCATACATGAGGCTCCCTATGGCTGACGCAAAAGGGACTTTAGCCATGTAGTCTCGTTCCTCCTGCGTCTTAGCTCCTTGCTCTTTAGAAAGCTTGAAGTGGTTTGCTAATGGAGTGCTAACCGACTTAGCACCTCCCATGCTAAATCGATCAAGTACCTTGGCTATGTACTCTGCCTGTGACAAAACCAGCTTCTTGTTTTTTCTATCACGCTTTATCCTCATGCCTAGGATTTGTTTTGCAGCTCCTAAATCCTTCATGGCAAACTCTCTAGACAGTTGTCTTTTGAGATCTGAGATGTCCTTTATGCTTGATCCGGCCACAAGCATATCATCAACATACAGAAGAAGAATGATGTACGACGTATCAAACTTCTTCAAGTAACAACAGTGGTCTGCATGACATCTCCTGTACCCGTTTCCCAACATGAAACTGTCGAACTTCTTGTACCACTGCCTCGGGGCCTGCTTCAGACCATATAGACTCTTCTTCAGTCTACACACCTTGTTCTCCTTTCCTGGTGCCACGTATCCTGTTGGTTGATGCATATATATCTCTTCTTCAAGGTCTCCATGAAGAAAGGCTGTCTTAACATCTAGCTGCTCTAGATGTAAGTCCTCTGTAGCCACTATACTCAAGACTATGCGAATCGTAGACATCTTCACCACAGGTGAAAATATCTCTATGAAATCGATACCTGCCTTTTGTTGGAACCCTTTCACAACCAGTCTAGCCTTGTACCGTTTCGAACTATCGTGCTCCTCCTTCAGTCTGTAAACCCACTTGTTATGAAGAGCTTTCTTGCCCTTGGGTAGAGTGACTAGCTCCCACGTACGATTAGACTCAAGAGAGTCCATCTCATCTTCCATGGCTTGCTCCCACTTAACCCGCATATCTGACCGTAACGCCTCTTCAAAATACTTTGGCTCACCATTATCTGTCAACAGTAGATAATGTAAGGAGGGTGAGTATCGGACCTTGGGTCTCCTCTCCTGAGTAGACCTCCTCACAACCGGTGTCTGCGGCTCTGCCTCATCATGCTCCTGTGCATGCTCATCCTGTGGCACTGTAACACCCGTGTCCGGTAACTCTTCCAACTCTACGAATTCCTTCTCATCGGCCTTGTTCTTCTTTTGCTGCATACTATCCTTATGCATCACCTTTTCATTGAAGACTACATCCTTGCTTCTGATAATTTTCGGTTCTCAATATCCCAAAACCGGTAGCGAAAATCATTCTGCCCATAGCCTATAAACGTGCACCTCCTGGACTTCGCATCCAGCTTGTTTCTGTGCTCTGCATCAATGTGAACATAAGAAGTGCAACCAAACACTCTGAGATGTGCAAGGTTCACCTCTTTCCCAATCCAAGTTTCTTCTGGTAGCCCACCATCCAATGGTGCTGAGGGACTTCTATTGATGAGATATACGGCAGTATTCACAGCATCTGCCCAAAAGGTCTTAGGCAACCCTGCATGTAGCCTCATGCTCCTAGCGCGCTCAAGGATGGTCCTGTTAATGCGCTCAGCCACACCGTTCTGCTGCGGTGTCCCTGGAATCGTTTTCTAATGTTTGATTCCATTTGCTACACAATACTCCTCAAACCTCTTATTATAATATTCTCCCTATTATCTGATCTGAGACACTTCACAGTTTTATCGGTCTCATTTTCTACCATAACCTTCAACTTCTTAAATACATCGAATACATCTGATTTGTGTTTTAAGAAGTAGACCCACAGTTTTCTGCTAGCATCATCAATAAAGGAAACAAAATAACGTGAGCCACCAAGAGATGATACCTGTGCCGGTCCCCACACATCAGTGTGTACAAGCTCCAATAGATGCGTCTTTGGAGCGTGTCCTGTCTTCTTGAAGCTAACTTTCTTCTGCTTGCCATACACGCAGTCCTCGCAGAATTCCAGATCGATTGCCTTCAGCCCTGGTAGCTTTTTCTTTGAGAATAGCACTTTCATCCCCTTCTCACTCATACGTCCCAACCTCTGATGCCATAACTACCCGTTCATTCCAGTTGATGCAACTGCAAGTGAACTATACGATCCGGAAGTCACATACAAAGTACCTTCCTTCTTGCCTCGAGATATAACCAAGGCACCTTTTGTGACCTTTCATGCATCGCTCGTGAATGTCGTCACATATCCGGTATCGGCCAAGTGCCCTACTGAGATCAAATTCCGTCTCAAACTTGGTACATGTCTCACATCCTTCAGCTTCAAGACCATTCCGCCTTTCTGACTTAAATGAACGTCTCCTTTGCCAACAATACTGCATGGCTCATTATCACCCAAGTAGACTCTTTCAAAGTTACCTGAGACATAATCACGAAGAACTTCTTTTGATGAAGTGGCATGAAACGAAGCACCCGAGTCTATAACCCAAGACTCATTATGCGCATCAAGAGACAAGATCAACGCCTCTGTGTCACTCTCCTCAGATAGATTCACTGAATCCTTCCCACCTTGAGAGCTTCCTTCTTGTTTCTTAAGCGCCCTGCAATCACGCTTCATGTGCCCCTTCTTCCCACAATGCCAACACCCGTCCTTGTCTTTCGGTCCCTTGGACTTATTCCTCGACTTAGAACGCTCGTGTTTATTGCCACCTTTGTTTGAAGATCTTCCTCTTCCTTCAACGTTTAGAGCATTTCCTGAATCCCCTGAAGTTCCTGATGCCTTCCTTCTAGATTCTTCGCTTAGAATTAGACCGGCTACATCATCGAATTTCAACTTTGTATATCCTGAAGAATTGCTCACGGCAATCACCAAACCATCCCAACTGTCTGGCAAACTTGACAAGATCAATAGCGCCCTGACCTCGTCATCAAAAGTGATGCCAACGGATTCCAATTGGCTCGTGACTGTATTGAACTCGTTTAGATGTTCAGCCACGCCCCCACCATCTGACATCTTCATGTTGAAAAGCCGTTTCATGAGATGAACCTTATTGGATGCCGAGAGTTTCTTATACATCGTAGCCAAAGCCTGCATCAATTCTTTTGTGGTCTTTACTTTGGATATATTGAAGGCGACGCTCTTAAACAAAGAGAGTCGGATCATTCCTAAAGCCTTCCGATCCATTAAAGCCCATTCATCATCTGTCATCTTCTCTGGTTTCTTCTCTTTTCCTTCTAGAGGAATGTAGAGGTCCTTCTGATACAGATAATCCTTCATCTGCATCTTCCAGAAGGCAAAGTTTGAACCATCAAATTTCTCAATTCTAGTTTTCCCATCTTCCGCCATCGCTCCTAGTTGAACTAAACCAATAGCTCTGATACCAGTTGTTGCGTAGCACGCCAACAACACCGATGAACCGAGATCCAATCTTCGGTCTCACCCACAAACGATAAACAGGAAGAAAATAATAACTAGAAAAGAATCACACAAACCAACAATCCACAAGACAGAGATTTTCGTGGAAAAACCCCAACAAGGGTTAAAAACCACGGGTGCAAACTTCACTATGAAGAAAGAACGAAGTTACAAGCAATGCACTTACCTTCTCCTATGCTCCCATGCACAGAGATGGCCCTTTTGCTAATCCTCTCGCCTTTTTCTCACCTTAGACGTATAGAAGCCCTAATCCCCATGTCTAATCCCGGTTTACACCCATTTATATAGTAAACCTCGCAATTAGAACACAAAATAGGAAACCCGCATCTTAAGCCCGCGGCCGGTCGGGCGCCCGGTCACTTTGACCGTCAGGCGCCCGGCCAATGCAAAAACCGTCCAGCAACAAAAACATAAAACAGATGAATATCGGGCGCCCGGTCACTTTGACCGTCGGGCGCCCGGCCGTTCACAAAACGTTCCAGTAGCCTATGGCTGAAATAGGATGAATTTCGGGCGCTCGATCATTTGACCGTCCGGGCGCCCGACCATGACTAGTGTGATTGTCTCCACACTCAACAACACCTAATCCGCTCCCCTCTCAAAATGGAAGGATTTGGATTTTGTGGGGAAATCCTCTTGCACGAAGTTGCTTACGGGAAGCTGGGTGGGCCTCCCGTTATGTTTGTGAGAAATCCAACCCATCTAGTCATTTTTCTAGATCAATTTAGAACATGGGACAAAATATGAGGCAGATCCACAACTCAAGTGGACACATGATAGGAAACAATGAGGATTGAACAGTGCACCGTTAAAACACCATTAAAACATTTGTAAAGCGATGGAAGTTTTGAATCGGGCTAATATTTTTGTGTTTTTAGCTCATCCTAGTGGAAACCTTATGAACAATATGGATGGCATAAAAACATCACACGGTACGTGGACTTAGGGAAGTTTAAATGGTAGGCATTTTCCTTACCCACTCTTTCTTATCATGCGGCCTACTTAGTTTTGGAGATGCCTCATTTTTTGTCTATTGACTTAAAGTGATTTAGCAAAATAGATGTACTGAGTGAATTTCTCACAAAGATCATGGTGGACCCCACCTAGGAACTTACAAACGCTTCAGCAGGAAATCTGCATCTAGAGGGCAAACCTAACATAATACGGCACCATGCAGGTGTTGATGTGACAAAATTTTGTGGGCCCCATCATCATGTATGTGTTAGATCCACACTGTCCATACATTTTTTCATATTTATTTAGATCATGAGCCCAAAAATATGGAGACACAAAGCTCAAGTGGACCACACCAAAGAAAACGGTGGAGATTGAACACCTACAATTGAAAACTTCTTGGGGCCACCAAAGTTTTGGATCAAGCTGATAATTGTGTTTTCCCTTCGTCCAGGTCTGTGTGACCTTATGAACAGGTTGGATGGCAAAAATATATTATGGTGGTCCCCAAGAAGATTTCATTGGCCAGAGTCATTGTCCCCACAACGTTTTGTAGTGTGGTCCACTTGAGATTTGGGTTTGCCTCATTTTTTGACTCATTTCCCTGAAATGATGTGGCAAAATGGATGGTCATGGTGGATGTAATATATATATATATATATATATATATATATATATATATATATATATATATATATATATATCATGATGGGTCCAAAAATCTTTTGCCATAGTCAACAAGGGGGCTACGCAATTAGAAGAGAAAGCTGGCACCAGAGATTATGAAAGGGTAGTGTTGTCATTTAGAAAACTATTTTACCTTAAAGTCACTTACGTCATTCCGTAGTATTGTTGTCATTTAGAAAACTGTCAAGCACTTAAATTTTTGAATTTACTAAAGGATTTGAATTAGAAAAAATCACTTAAAAAGGTCTATTTCAATATTAAGTGCTGAAGTTAAGGTGCTGTTTGGTAAACTGAAAAATTAAGCTTGAAAATTAATTTAAGTAATGAGAACTTAAAGTGCTGAATTTAAGTACTTATAAGAACTGGAAAATCTGTTTGGTAATTTGTCTGAAAACTACCATTGAAAACTTATTGCGGTCACAAAAGTTTTAGATCAAGCTAATTTTTGTGTTTTCCCTTAATCCATATCTTTGTGTTCTTATGAACATGGTTGATGGTAAATAAACATCATGGTGGGCCCTAGGAAGGTTTCAATAGTAGGCATCATTGTCCCCACTGCTTTTAGTGGTGTGGTCCTCCTAAGGTTTGGACCTGTCTCATTTTTTGGCTCATGCCTTAAAATGATCTCTCCAAATGGATAAACTATGTAGATGTAATACATACATCACGTTGGGGCTTATAGAATTTGGTGACTTCAAATACTTGCGTGGGATGGTGTTATGGATGGGAAAGTAAACAAAGAAGGGTAATCTTGCCATTTTTAAATGTTAATAGGGACACTTTTGTCAATTTTTATCTAAAATTTTAAAGATATACCACTTACCTGCATTCAGCTATAAGTTTTAAGTTAAGTTGACATGGCTGAAAATAATTCACTTAATTTAAGTGATTTTTCCAATTAAGCACTTAAATTATTTTAGTTACCAAACGGTCTGAATTACTAAAATCACTGAAAATAAGACTTTTCAGTGATAGGTCTAGGAATTAAGTTTTACTAAACAGGCCGGGTTAAGTTCCCATGCAGGTGTGTGTGTGAGAAAAAAACAACTAAAGACGTGGGTGTATAGTGCATACCCTGGACATACGGTGGTTGAATCCATGACTATGGGGCCCAACTTGATGTATTTTCCATATAGTCATGTTGTCCAGCCATTCTGAATCTCAGGTGGACCATAATACAGGAAACTATGTTAATTAACCATTAAAAACTTCTTGTGGGCCATAAAAGTTTTAGATCAAGTTGATATTTGAAGCTGATATTTGTGTGGTCTTTTCATCTAGTTTTTTGTGACCTTATCAACAAGTTAGAAGGCAAATAAACATTTTGGCGGCCCCCATAAAGTTTTTAGTGGTGGGGATTCGATAACAGGTGTTTCCTATGGTGTGGTCCACATAAGATTTGGATCTGCTTCATTTTTTTTGGATCACGCTCTAAAATGAGTTGTTAAAGTGAATGGACGGAGTGAATGGTGTTGTCCACTTGAGCTTTGAATATGAGTCATTTTTAGGCCACGCCCTGAAATGATCTTGAAAAATGGATACACGGTGTGAATATAACACATGCATCATGGCGGACCCATATACCTTGGTGACATCAACACACCACTAAGGTTGGTGGTGCAATCCGCTTTCATTTGATAATCTAGAAGGAAGCGGATTACGTGGCCTCAATGGTGTGTTGATGTCACTAAGTTCCGTGGAATCATGATGTATGTGTTATATACCCACTCTCTATCCTGATCACTTTAGGGATGGGCCACAAAATGAAGCAATCCGAAGCTCAAATATTGGACCACACCACAGAGCATGGGGATTGAATGTCTCTTCTCGGGTGCCACATAAGTTTTAGGTCAAGCTAATATTTGTGCTTTCCTTTTCATCCATGTCCGCGTGGCCTTATGAATAGGTTGAATGGCAAATAAACATCATAGTGAGCCCTAGGAAGGTTTCAATGGTGGATGTGCTTGTCAAAACTGCTTTCTTTGGTGCGTTCTACTTGAGCTTAGGATCTACTACCTCATTTTTGGGCTCATGCCCTATAATGATCTTGCAAATGGATGGGCAATGTAGATCTAACACATACATCATGGTGGGCCCCATAAAACTTGGTGACCACACACACAGCTGAGGTCGGTGGTGTATGGAACTGATTTCCTTAGATGGCTGCAATCTCCATAGAAAACTAGCATATGCAGTCCATGAACTGGATTGATATTTGGGCCTAAAATTTGGATACCAAGCCCATGTCCCCAAACCATATGTTTCCATTGTCCGTTGTTTTTTTTTTAATTTTTATCCAACACTTCTACATGGACCTGCTTTATGCATACATGATATATATATATATATATATATATATATATATATATATATATATATATATATATATTATGCTTAAAAGAATAACTTCATTAATTATCTCGAGGTTTTGTCCTAACTATAAAATTAGTAGGCCCACTTTTATGAGTCACCTGAGTTTTGGAATTACCCCATTTTTTTTTGAAGTATATCCTTTAATAAACTTATTACAATTATTATCTTACATGTCACATGTCTGCTATTTTCGGATATTAAAGATTATTTACTTTATTAAATTCAATTTGTTGTGAATATATTATAGAATTATTCTTTAGTTAAAATCTAAGCTATTAAACACAAATTTTAAATTTCACATAATTTCAATTACAAGATACCAAACGCAACTAAAGATTCCAAATTACTTTGTTGCTGGTGAAATTTGGATTCTACTATATTTCGAATCCTAGCTTTTAGACGAGTTGATCAGTTATATGATACTTAGGCTCTGTATGATGCTTGATATGCAGGCATACAAAAATTGTATACGCCAATGTATTAACTCAAATAAAACTGAAGAGGTTGTGCATACTACTATAGCAAAGTCCCAATCTAGAGATTAGGTAGGTTTAGTATCCTAAACTCTGCTAGTTGGATACTTGTTTGTGGAAATAGGATCAATCATTGGACATTTTTCAATTTAACTGTCAATAAATGTCCATAAATTTAATAGTCAGATAATTAAATAAGCTTAATTTTTTATTCCTGATAAATCTACATTGGTTTTCATAATTTGGATGGTTTAATTTGAGCATCTGTACGCTATGTTTGCAATTTCGAAGTGCTTGAGTATCATCATCACCTCTGCCAGAATATCAATTGCTTTTGGATCCTTGGAGAAGATACTTAGAGATGGTAGAATTGGAATATGGTAGAGCCATCACACTATTGTATGTACACTTGGTAGGGTGATGTGTCAATCGGGACTGTCCATCTAGTGGGACATACTAGAGATCAAAAATCTACGCACAAACTTGAGAAATCTAGACATATGAACAGTGAACTTTAAATTCATGCTTAAATATTGATAGGGTAATTTCTATCTTAAATTAGTAATTCATGCTAGACATGAGCATGTATAAAACCAAAATCCACATTCCAAAGTCACTAAGCAAATTCAACTCCTTTTCAGGCTTTCGCTACCTTCACAACTATAGGACTTCTCACGTAGTGCTTACCATCTGACCATATCAGCTTCCCAAATACAAACTCACCAGCCACACCACCTTCTTAGCCTGTAGGCTGACCTTAAATGTCTTCTCTTCACCAATCTTCCCAAATTTCAAGCTCATGGGCTTGACTGATACAGAAATTCCCGGCGGTGCGTGGATGCTGGCTGTGTACATACTTGGGTGGCCCACATTCTTCACAGTCCTACTTACAGTGGTAAGGCCAGAGAGATGTGGGACAGTTATTGAAGGGTAGTTGAAGTTCAAGAGATTTAAGGACTTTTGATTGCATGAGTAGGGTTGTTTGGTGAAATAGGCGAATTGAGTCTTGTTGTATCCCATGGCGCATAGGAAATTCAGGTAGTCCTTGACCGTTAGATCGTAAACTAAGCCAGGGTCCATTGCATGGTTAGGTTGCACATGTCCTGCACCATAGCTGAAAGGGGTAACCTTAGATAAAGAAGAGTTTCTCATGGGCCTTCCCATGTTGTCTTTGGTTCGTGCAGTAGTCATGATTGCTGATTTAATTGCCGATGGGCTCCATTTGGGGTGGACCACCTTAAGAAGGCCGATGATGCCCGCAATATGAGGGCATGACATGGATGTCCCAGATATTGCATTGAAGAGAACTCGGCGTGGATCGGAAGGGAGATCACTTGGTGAAACGTACTGGGTATAGGCCGCGAGGACATTCACTCCTGGTGCAGTAATATCCGGCTATAGAAAAAAAAAAAAACCATTAATGGATGGAATGAAAAATTAAACACCCATTGTTTTTGTTTTGAGAGCACAAAAGAAAAAGACAAGAAATTATGGTTCATTTCAAATTTCCATTACTTTGGGGGATTGTTTTAAGAGATAATTGTAAACAGCTCCGTCCGATTTATGAAAATTGTAAACACCCTCTTATATTATTGTGTTAGAGGAATCCACACCAAATGACTAATACCTCACCATAGGAGTTTATTCTATCGGCATGTGAGACCCACCATTATATATAATTGTGTCCATGTCACACCTGCTAGCCCAGCTGGAAGACGCCTAGGTGTTTCAACAGCAGGTAGCAGGTCTCAGGTTCAGGTGCTAAGGAGACACACTAACCCCACTCGTGGGTGGGTGCATTGTGCGGCTAATCAAGTGGCTGCAGGTAGCAGGTCTCAGGTTCAGGTGCTAAGGAGACACACTAACCCCACTCGTGGGTGGGTGCATTGTGTGGCTAATCAAGTGGCTGCGTTGCATGAATGACTAATATATATACACTACATACACTACTACACACTACACTACTACATACACACACACACCTCTAGATATTTGGTGGAAAGATATTTTTTTTTACCATGAGGTGGGGGCACACCACCTATAACTTTGTTTATATGGACAGGCAATATGCAAACTTTCGGGTGGACTCCATGAAAAATTCAGGCCTTACCTAGTGTCTTACCATCAAGTGGTGAGACACTTGATGGTTGGATCAGCCTGATATTTGGGTCTCTCTCTGGCTAGTGACCCTTCTGTGGGCCCCACCATGATGTATGTGTTTCATCCACGCGGTCCATCCATTTTTCCAGGCCATTTTATGGTATGAGCCCAAAAATAAGGTAGATCCAAATCTCAAGTGGACCACATCACAAGAATAGTATTGACTTAATGCCCACCATTAAAACTTTCCTGGGGGGCACAAAAGTTTTGGATCAAGCTGATATTTGTTTTTCCCCTTCGTCCATGTCTGTATGACCTAATCAACAGGTTCGATGTCAAATAAACATTACAGGGGGCCTTATGAGGTTTTTAATGGTGGACATTCAATCACTACTATTTTCCTGTGGCGTGGTCCACCAGATATTTAGATATGCATCATTTATTGGATCAAGCCCTTAAATGATCCGAAAAAAATGGATGGATGGCATGGATAAAACACATACATCATGGTGGGCCCACAGAGCACCAACCACTAGCCGCCTGGCTAGTGGCACCCTCACTAGTCAAACCACGTCCCTCTTTCGGTGCAGTTACCATATTGAGTGGGTTAGATGACGTGCATGCAATATGTATGTAGGTAAAATGGTAAACTTTTCTAAGGTAACCGTGCAAATATGGACTATGATGCAAACATCACACTGGTCTAACAAATAATATCCGTTTGATCAATGGCCTTTAATATGGATGGTCCTGATTGATCACACAAAATAGGTCTAGCCAACAATTTGCTCCACGTAATTGTTAGGCCTAACATGGAGTTTTGATTCTAAAGAATTCCTTTTGTTAGACAATCATAATCATCCTATCCATGGTTTATAAAAGGGTTTATTTATTTATTTTTTATGAAAGGGTTGGTTCTTGAAAACAATGCCAATTCATGGGTGGGTCGTTAGGATCACCTATCTGCACAATTTTTGCATGGTAGTTTATTAAATCTGTTCTAGACTCGATGGACGGGATAGGTGATCAATCAATTGAACTGTCCAAGTAGTGCAACTAGGAGCATTATAACTTAATTAGTGCTTTGAGAGGAGCGAGTCGAGTCATGATGGCTCAGTTGAGCATTATAACTCAGTCGAGTCATGACTCCAAACTCATTTATGTGGATTAAACACATGAAATTAATTTGTGTGAGCCACATTGAAATTAAAACTAGCCTTAGACCAACGAGTGGAGTCATGACTCAGTTGACTTTCTTCTGGTCCTAATTATCGGGTCTCCTTAATATTTATCTAAAATGACAAATCACATGTTTAAAAATCTTGATATTGATCTTGGGAATAGGGATGCTGGCGGCGGAAGCGAAAGCCGAACAGCACACACAGCAGAATATATGATTAAACGAGAAACACAATGTAATCACACCACACAAACATTCAACCACAAGAGACAATCCGATTTTACGTGGAAAAACCCTTCAACGGGTAAAGAACCACGGCACAAAGCGATCTACTATGATTAACAGAAGTTACAAGAGATAGAAGAAACAAAACCCTTGGATCACAGCTCACAAGAGAAATCCCGAGCTACCTAAAGCTTATTCTCATATGAAACAGACAAGCATAGTCCTTTTTTTCATCCCAGAGAATCCCAAGCTTTCCCCTAGCTCTTTCTCTTGCCCTAGAACCCTCTCAATCCCTCTAGAAACATGACCCTAATGGCAAAAACTCATAATCCCGTATTACACCCCTTTTATAAGTATAAAATCGAAATTAGAAACCTTTTGCGCAAAACTACGCAAGAGGCCTACTTGCAATAGGAAAATTCCATATTTGTTGCGTCTAGCCACACCACCGACCAGTGGCCCGACTGGTCGGAGCCCCCTGTAGACTGGTCGGCCGACTGGTCTAGGGCACATGAAATATGTCCAACGGCCTCGCTGTGCATTTGGGCAAACTGTCAGACCGGTCGCTCAACCGGTCTGAGTACCCAAACCGTGCACAATTTGAAGGCTTTCCAACAATCTCCACTGAGGCTTTAAACGTCAAATTAAACCATCCTCGCTTCGACATCTCATCTTCATCATAGCTCCACTGCTTCTCGTGCCTCCATCAACTTCATCTTTACACCTTCACTCACCTTTATCGCTCTTCTCATGTGGCCCTTGGGCACTTGCTACATACGAGCAACTGTAGATCTCACAACTGATCCCATAGCTCCACCGTGAAACATGCTCCCGATTAAACTTGATCATAATCGATGAACCTAATTGAGATATTGGCGTATTGGTCTACCTTCTTCCACAATACTTCTTTCATATATGATAATCACTTTTCATGTTTTTCTTTCATGAAATTCTTCTCCACGTCGAATCTCATACTTGATTCTATCTTTTCGTCTCAGATCCGAATTCTACTCCACCCCAACTTTAGCCCTAATACTACTTGTTGGGAATAGGGACGCTGGCAACGGAAGCGAAAGCCAAACAACACACACAACAGAATATACAATCAAACAAGAAACACAATGCAATCACACTACACAAACATTAAACCACAAGAGACAATTCGATTTTATGTGGAAAAACCCCTCAATGGGTAAAAAACCACGGCACAAAGCGATCCATTATGATTAACAGAAGTTACATGAGATAAAAGAAATAAAACCCTTAGATCACAGCCCACAAGAGAAATCCCGAGCTACCCAAAGCTTATTCTCACATGAAACAGACAAGCACAATCATTTTCTTCATCCCAGAGAATCCCAAGCTTTCCCTTAGCTCTTTCTCTTGCCCTAGAACCCTCTCAATCCCTCTAGGAAACATGACCCCAATGGTAAAAACTCCTAATCCCGTATTACACCCCTTTTATAAGCATAAAACCGATATTAGAAACCTCTTGCGCAAAACTGCGCAAGAGACCGACTTGCAATAGGAAACTTCCAGATTCGTCGCGTCCAGCCACACCACCAACCGGTCGGAGCCCCCTGCAAACCGATCAACCGACCGGTCTAGGGCACATGAAATATGTTCAACAACCTCGCTGTGCATCTGGGCCAAACCGTCAGACCGGTTGCTCGACCGGTCTGAGCACCCAAACTGTGCACAGTTTGAAGGCTCTCCAACAATTGATGATTCATTTTAAAGATACAAGGACTTTTTTTATACCAAAATTACCGGGAGCATATGATATTCCCATAACACCCCTTGACTTCATATTTACTAAAACGTTCATTTGACGGTAGGGATGGAAGATAAAAAGTTAAAATTACCCTTGATGGAGAGATTTTTGCATCATTGGAAGCCTTGTCTTTCCCAGTGTAGATGGAAATTACATTTTGAGAAATCAGAAGCTATGTTGGCCCTAATGGGTTCGAAAATTCAATCTAATCACTAGTTGCATGACCTAATTTTAGGTCGTGGGAGCATATGATATTCCCACAACACGCCTGGACTCCATATTTACTAAAACGTTCATTTGATGGAAGGGATGGAAGATGAAAAGTTGACATTACCCTTGATGGGGAGATTTTTGTATAACTAGAAACCTCATTTTTCCCCAATGTGGATGAAAATTATGCTTTGAGAAATTAGAAGCTATGTTGGCCCTAATGGGTTTGAAAATTTAATTTGATCATTAGTTGCATGACCCAATTTTAAGTGTAGACATAAAAAAGGAGCCCCATTCGTGATTTAGGTGGATTATACGATTGGAAAGAGTGTACATGGTAATGTCACCCTCCAAACCGTTTCTCTCTGAGTGACCCACTTGAATAATAAATTGTCCTAATTCTTAAGCCCTGGGCTTAAATTTTCTGTGGAATTTAATGGTTGGAGTGGATTTCTTATAATCTTCACGACTTTGTTAAAAAAAGTCAACACTAGGTATCTCTCCTAACCATTTTCTCTGGTTTGGCCACATCGGAATCACAGGCCAATCTATTTTTTTTTTGGGAAGGGGCCTAATGTTAGATATATTACACAAGTGATGGTTGGAGTGGATTCCACATAAACATAACAGTGGGCCTTGTTAAAAATTGCCAGTGGTGTCCTTCCCCCAACAACTCCTAGAAGAGATCTAACATAATCATCCTATTGATCCACAAGAAGTTTTCAATGGTAGGTGTTTGATCTCCATTGCTTTCTATGGTATGGACCACTTGAGCTTTGGATCTAAGGTACCACTTGAGCTTTGGATCTACCTCATTTTTTGGCCCATGCTCTAAGATGATCTCGCAAAATGGATGGACTGTGGATATATTATATACATCATGGTGGGACTCATAAAACTCGATGACATCAATACACCAATGAGGTGGGTGTTCACCAAGCAATATGCTTCTAGAGATTTAGCTTTGGTAACAACTTATTGAAGAGATTTAGCTTTGGTATATATATTAAAAATAGAATAAACTTGGTGAGGCACACCTTAGCTCACCACAATGTGTATGGGAAATCCACATACTCCGGCCATTAGTTGTGCAATCCGACATTAGGCTCAAGGCCACAAAATCAAGCTAGCTTGTGATTCAGATGGGCGTTAGTAGGGGAAACAATTGGGGGAGATTTCCAATGTTGATTTTCTATCGGGCCCACCATAAAGATTATAAGAAATCCACTACTCGAACCATTAGATTCCACAAAAAAGGCATAATGTCCAAGAATCAGGACAATACATTATTCAAGTGGGCGACACAGAGGAAAACAGTTTGGAGGGAGGGCATTGCCGGGTACACTATTTCCAATCTTATGATCCACCTAAATCACGGTTTGGCTTTTTTTGATGCCTACACCTAAAATTAAGTCATGCAACTAGTGATCTTATATGTTGAATTTTCAAAAAATATAATAAGTTCGGGCCAACATAGGTTTTGGAGGAACATTTTGATAAACATAGAGAGTCAAAGTTGTTATGGTAATACCATATGCTCCATGATTTTTTCAGGTAAATCTCTCCCTCTCTCTCCCTCTCTCTCTCTCTTTGTTTTTTGTTTTTTTTTTTTTTGGTTCTAGCTTTTAGTTTTTTTTGAGTATTTTTCGAGTTGTATATGAGTCAACTGAAATCGGGTCAAGTTAATCCCAAGCCTTACCAAATTTATTTTACTCCAATTTTTGAAATCTTTGAAAAAAAATCTGATCTTTCCTTATAAATGGAGGGGGAGGAAAAAGATCAATAATCTATATTCAATCATACCAGGACAGCAACAGGCCCACCCAGATTTTCAATAATCTGGCCCATAGTTCTAAAACTCACTAGAAAGCCTTAATAGTGGATGGGTCGACCCCAACTAGCTCAGTGATATTTTGAGCTGCGCCTCTAAGAAACTCATCCACAAGTATGACTCAATTCAGACTCGGAAAGAATCGTTGAGCCAGCTCGACAACTCAGCCAATTTGATGCAAGTCAACATGACTTGAACCAAGTCCCGAGCCAGCCTGTCACCAGCAATCCACATGCGTCAGTTATGTTTTTCTTTGCTATTTAATATATGCATTGATTCTAATAATTTAAAAATTCATCATTTGGATATAATACCGAGTTGAGTCAATCTAAGACTCTTTCAACTCTTCGAGTTGACTCGACCCGACTCTTTCAAGTCGAGTCGAGTTTTGGGTTTTTGAACTATGGTCAGGCCTGACTATTCAAAATATTGATTTTGCCTGGCCCATCATTGCAAGGCCGAGAATCCTAGGTCTGGCCTTGCCCTAGTTAGTGAAACAGATTTACTTCATACATGTGGGCCATATTCAAAGCATGTTAGTACTCACCTTGAGGATCTCTGGTGTGATCGAATTGGGTCCCTGTGATGAGAATGCAGCCATAGTGGGTGTGGGCTTGGTTCTGAACTGCGTGGTGGGCCGTGTAATGTAAGCCGTTGGCGATGAAGTCGATCGATTGTAGGACAATAACGCGACACTGGCGTCCCATGCGATATCTGTCGCCGGGAGGATATGAGGGTGGGCCTCTACTTCGCTAGCGGGCCCATGCATGATGATCACCCCGACGCCGCCCGCCCGATTGATTACATAGCCCTTCTCCACACTAGTGATTAATCCAGCGGTGCAGGCGACGATCTTTCCAGTTACCTTCTTAGGATTAAGGGACCCTGGTTGACAGAGGCGGGCATCACGAACCGTCGAATTGGCAGATTTAGCATCAATGGATATGATCAACGGATACGATTTGTTGGCTGGAAGGGCTGTTGTGGAGAAGCTCTGTCCCTTGATGTGCTTGTTATTGCCGAGCTGGACGTATGATGGGAATTCCCTGTCCATTGTGCTGGCCCCCACAGTCATGATCCAAGGGGCTACATTCTCAACAGTACCACTATATGGGCCTGAGTTCCCAGCTGAGCAGATGACAGGGATACCTTCCATGACAGCATGGAAGGATCCAACGTCGATACCACTTTGAAGGTAATCACCAGGTGGCCCACCAAGGGAGATGGATAACACATCGACACCATCGTGGATTGCTGCATCAAAGGCTGCGATGATGTCCGCGTCCATGCAGTTGGACCAGCAGACTTTGTATGCAGCCACACGAGCATTGGGTGATCCACCTTTCGCTGTACCATTGCCAAAACCCAAGACATTTGCTCCAGGGACGAAGCGACCACCAGCCGTTGAAAGGGTGTGGGTCCCATGGCCAATGTGGTCACGTGCCGTTGAGAATGTAGTGTTGAGTGGTCCAAAGCGGGCCTCATGGGCTTTCTTAAAGTATCTCGCTCCAATCAGCTTCCTGGTGATTTCATCCATTAGAAAATGATCAGATACGGTGGTGGCTTTATCATAAGTTAAGATACAATCACATGGGTTTGAAGATATGTGTAGCTCTCATGAGGTTCGAGCCATGTGGTGCCCATGTGACTTTTCTTTGTGATCCAACCCGTCCATCAGATGCCCAAATGAGTTATGCACAAAACCCAAAAATCAATCTGGTCCAAAATAAGGTAGGGCCCACAGATCAATGGGGGAGGGGCCACCTACCATAGAGAATTCTAGATTGCCTGGTCACTCCACTGTAAGGTTTATATACCATCCAATCCAGTCATCAAATGGGATCTCCTTGGATGAAGAGATTCCGCTGAGGCTTGTTTCTAATGAATTCAGGATGTCTGTTTGCCGGGCACTGATTGGTTTAGTATATCACTAGCGTTGTCAGCTCTTCTACATTTAATGCAGTCGGTGTTGACCTGTGCTGAGCTAGACCAATCAAATGCTTGACAAATAAGATTTTCCTATTAAAGCTGAGCAGATGATGGGAATTCATTTCTAACATGTATACATAATGCTTTTTCATTGGGCTACTTAAGAGGTAACAGGAGATTTATCCATCCCCATTCTTTCCTTTGATGTGGTCCACCTGAGATTTGGATTTGCCTCATTTTTGGGGCACTTTTGATCTAACATTAGCTGCTGGCAAAATGGATAGATGATGTGGATAAAAAAATTACATCATGGTGGGGTTGAGAGTGCTTTGACACAAGCTAGCTGGATAGTGTTGGGGTCACTAGCCAAACCACGTCCCACGGTACTTAACTCCGGTGAAGATTAGGTGTCACCGGGTAACACCTAATGTTTGCCGGAGTCAACTACTGTAGGGGTTGTTACCCTTACTGTGGGGCCCACCTTGAAGATATGTTGTATACCTACTCCGCTTATTCATTTTTCCAGTTCATTTTAGAATGCGGTCCCAAACATCAAGCGCATCAAAATCTCAAGTGCACCACACTACAATAAACAGTGATGATTGAACGGTCACTATTAAAAACTTCCCAAGGCCCACCGTAAGCAGATCCATAATGTTTATTTGTCATCCAACCCATTGATAAAGTCAACCAGAACTGAATGAAGGGAAAATAAAAAGATTAGTATGATCCAAAACTTTTGTGGCCTATAAAAAGATTTTATTGTTCATTCACCACCTTTTCCAGTCGTGTGGTCCACCCGACATTTGGATCTGCTTAAGTTTAGGTATAACGTCATTAAATGGCCTAAAAAAACGGATGGGCGGTGTGGATTTGAAACACATTCATCAAGGTGGCCCCACATGGTAAGCGTAACACCCACTAAGCTGATACTCGCTAGCACTTGACTCTGCTACCTTTTAGAAAAGATATTGGAGGAGGGAATCTCCATCATTTTACACGTCCAAAAGCGCTCTGAGGCATTTGAAAAATGGTGAGAACGTCATTTGGTAATTAAAGGCAGTAGTTTGCGAGTAACTTTGTAGTAAACCCAAAAACATCTTGATTATGAAGAGAAGTAATCTAAAATTAGTAGAGAGAGAATCACATGTTACAAGGAACTCCACTCTCACTGTCACTTGATCCCTTCCGCCTCTTTGGAATGGCCCTATTCGATCATCATTGATGCTCTCCGATTCCGGCCAAATGCCCGAATCAAGATTCCCAATGATTGTATACTCTCTGGAATGATGATGGAGAGCCTTCAAACTGACGCACGGATTGGGTGCTCAGACCGGTCGGACGATCGGTCTGCCCAGATGCGAGGAGGTTGCTGGACATCTCTATGTTGCCCTAGATCGGTCAGCCAACCGGTCTGCAGGGGGCTCCGACCAGTCAGTGGTGAGGCAGAGTCGGTGTATTTCTCCTGGACTGTTTCTGTGTAAGGTGCGACCGGTTGGGTGACCGATCGACTGTGCATGCAGTTTCTTGCGCATTATGCGGTAGTGCATAAGATGCTTTTATTTTCGAGATTTTGCTATATTTATGGCATGTATCCCGACTTAGATGGTATCCTAAAGTGTCTAAGGTTTCCTAATCACATTAGGAAGAGGGGAGAGTGTTTTGTGAGAGAGAGCTTGGGTTTTCTCCGTTTTCCTTGCTTGTGGGCTGTCAAATCTCTGTAATCTTCTGTTTATCATAGTGGATCGCTTTGTGCCGTGGTTTTTACTCGTTGAGGGGTTTTTCCACGTAAAATCGGATTGTCTCTTGTGGTGAATGCTTGTGTGTGATTTGATTTCATATTGTTTCTTGTTTAATCTCCCATTACTTTAAGAGTTCGGCTTCTGCTTCCGTTATTGGTTTTCCCAACAAGTAGTGTCAGAGCTAAAGTTGGGGTGGAGTAGAATTTAGATCTGAGACGAGTAGATGGGATCAAGCACAAGGTTTGAGGTAGAGAAGTTCTCTGGAAAAAAATAACTTTGAGCTATGGAAGGTGAATGCTGAATCTTTTCTAGTTCAGCAAGGGCTTGGTGAAGCTCCTGGAAAGCGACTCGAAGTTATAAAAGATGATGAGTTGACGAGGCTCGACAAGAAGGCTTGAACCTCAATGCTGTTAAACCTTATAGATGATGTTCTCTATCATGTCATAAAGGAGAAGACTACGGCTGAAACGATGGCGAAGCTAGAGAAGGTTTATGCCAAAAAGTCTTTAAAGAATCGCATGTACGTGTTGATGTAGTTGTTCACCTTGAGAATGGCTGAGAGAGCGAAAGTGAAGGACCACTTGAGCATGTTCAATAGGCTGGTTTGCAAGTTGGTGGAGATCGATGAACTGATGAAGGATGCATATCAAGCATGCATCCTGTTGAATTCTCTTCCAGATTCATATGAGTCGTTCGGGGACTCTGTGTACGTAGGGAGAAAAATCATAAACATCAAGATCGTTATCTCAGTCCTCCAATCGAAGGCGATGAGAAAGAAAAGCGGTGATGTGACTTCCTGTTATTCCTTAGAGGCACTGGTTATGAGGGGAAGAAGTTCTGAGCATGAAGGATACTCGAAATCAGGATCTAAGGCCAAGGGTAAAGGGAAAGCTAAGATGAAATGTTGGAATTATGGTCAGGAGGACCACATGAGAGGGGATTGTTAGAATCCCAGGTTGAAACAAGAGAAGTATGTAAATTCTTTTGTAGAGGGAGCCAATACCGTAGAGGACAGTAGCGATCTTTGTGAAGTCCTGATTGTATTTGACAAGGGATCTCACGGTAGTGAGTGGATCCTAGATTCAGGGGCGTCATGTCACGTTTGTCTTGACCGGAGTTCATTTAAGACACATGGAGTATGATGGTGAATCGGTATTTGTGGGCGATGGTTACGCTCATAAGGTAATGGGTATTGGAATGGTGCGCATCAAGATGTTCGATGGAATTGAATGAGTCCTGGAAGATGTGAAGCATGTCCTTAAGATGAAGATGAACGTGATTTCTCTTGGTGCACTCGAGGCGAAAGGGTGTGTGTTTATTAGCCACGATCGTTGTTGTGAAGTGTTAAAAGGGGCACTCGTGTGTATGAAAGCACGGAGGTGTGGACATCTTTATAAGTTGATTGGGAGCACAATTCACGGTAGAGCTGCGGGATTGGTAGCGAGATCTACAGTTGCTCGTATATGATAAGTGCCCAAGGGCCACATGAGAAGAGCAGAAAATGGCGTGAATGTGCAAAGTTAGAGTCGATGGTGACACGAAAAGCAGTGGAGTTATGATTAAAGATGAGATGACGTTGTATGGATGATTTTAATTCGACGTTTGAAGCCTTAGTGGAGATTGTTGGAGAGCCTTCAAACTGACGCACGGATTGGGTGCTTAGACCGGTCGGATGACCGGTCTGCCCAGATGCAAGGAGGCTGTTAGACATCTTTGTGTTGCCCTAGATCGGTTGGCCGACTAGTTTGCAGGGGGCTCCGATCGGTCGGGTGACCGGTCGGTGGTGAGGCAAAGTCGGTGTATTTCCCCTAGACTATTTCTGTACAAGGTATGACCGGTTGGGCGACCGGTTGACTATGCATGCAGTTTCTTGCACATTATGTGGTAGTGCGTAAGATGCTTCTATTTTCAGAATTCTTGCTATATATATGGCATGTATTCGGACTTAGATGGTATCCTAAGTTATCCAAGGTATTCTAATCGCATTAGGAAGAGGGGAGAGTGTTTTGTGTGTGAGAGAGAGAGCTTGGGTTTTCTCCGTTTTCCTTGCTTGTGAGCTGTCAAATCTTTGTAATCTTCTATTTATCATAGTGGATCGCTTTGTGCCGTTTTATCCGTTGAGAGGTTTTTCCACGTAAAATTAGATTGTCTTTTGTGGTGAATTCTTTTGTGTGGTTTGATTTCATATTATTTCTCATTTGATCTCGCATTACTCTGTGAGTTTGGACTTCCGCTTCCGCTTGCCATTTTTCCAATGGGTCATACCTTGATGTGGACCGTCTATCATGTGGGGCCCACCTTGATGTGGATCCATCATGTGGGGCCTACCATTATTAATTTCCCATAAAATGGAGCCCACCTTTGACATGGGTTATCCATCATGTGGGCCCCAATGTGGGTTGCCCATCATACCGGGCTCGCCTCGGATGCATGTCGGTCATTCATCAGACATTTGTTGTGGACTGTCTATCATGTGGGGCCACCTCAATATGGGTCATCCATCATGTGGGTCCCAACTTCAATGTCTATTTCCCATCATGTGGAGCCCACCTTTGATGTGGACCGTCTATCATGTGGGTTTAACTTCTGAAGTGGGTCATCCATTATACCAGCCCGCTTTGAATGTGGGCTTTTTATCATTATGGGATGACCTTTGATGTGGACCATCTACATGTGGGCCCACATTAATGAGTCATCCATCATGTGGGGCCTACGTTTTATGTGGACCATCCACTTTGTGAGCCTCACCTTTAATATGAACAGTCCCTCACGTGAGGCCACCTTTGATATAGATGGTGAGAGAAAAAGCCTCCTCTGATTAAAAAATTATTTGTTAAGACGAGTAGAGTAGCTTTTAGGACGTGAGTTTATTTTACACTGATGCTTACCAAACTAACTCAAGCTAAAAAAAGTAACTTAATTACTTAGGTTAAAAAGTAACTTATTTGGTGTATCCAAATGGGCCCTAAATGAGCTGAAAAAACGGATAGGCGGCGGATGCATAGCACATTCTTCAAGGTGGGCCCCACTTGGCAAGGGTAACACCCACTAAGCTTTTACCCGGGTAACAACTTATCCGCTCCCACTTACTCTGCTGCATTTTAGAAAAAGATAACGAACGTGGGAATCTCAATCACTTTACACGTCCAAAAGCACTCAGCGGCATTTGAAAAATGGTGAAGACATCATTTGATAAAGTCAGTAGTTGCTAGGAACTCTGCAGTAAACCCAAAAGCATCTTGATTATGAAGAAAAGTAATCTAAAATTAGTAGAGAGAAAATTACCTATTACAACGAACTCCACCCTCACTATCACATGATCCCTTCCACTTCTTTGGAATGGGCCCCATTCCATCATCGTTGAAGCTCTCTGATTCCGGCCAAACGCCGGTATCAAGATTTCCAATGATGATATCCTCACCAAACCTCGCCTTACGCCACAATGATCCTTCAGGAATCACACCGTTCTTCTCCAGCCCTAGAAACTCCCATGACCGAGTCGTGTGTAGCTTCACCATCTTGTTCAAGAAAACAGATATAACATCTGGATGCTTCGATATCTCGTCTGCTTCTTTGGCTTTTAAGTTTGCGGCGAAACCGTTCACATGCTTTGTGTAGGAGTAGAAGATGACATTTTTTGCCTTCTCTTTGCTCCCAACAAACGATTCCAAGAACTCATAGTGGGAGTTTGTGACACGTTCATAGTCGATGGAAGAAGGTTGGGGGCCATGAGAATGGGCTCCGAAATACACCACATAAGATTTCTTCTTGCTAGCAAATGTGGGTGTTTGAAAGAAAGAAGAAACAAATATCAGAAGAAGGAAAAGAAAGAGCTTTGTAGCCACCATGTCTTTTTCTTTTCTGGTTTTCTCCCCCCTCAATGAGCCTTCTTATAATGGGGAGCGGATTAGGTGTTACCTTTACCGTGGAACCCACCTTGATGATGTGTTGTATATCTACGCCGTCCATCTGTTTCTCCAGCTCATTTCAGACGGAGTCCCGAAAATTATTGTTAACGGGTGTGATTAGATGTTTAAGATCATACAATTACTGCATTTTCGTGGCAGAACCCTTTCCACAGTGGACCCCACGATTTGGACGGCCTGGATCACTGCATGTATGGTGTCCATGTGCTAGGTGGATGACTAATCACCACTTGAAATATGGTTGTAAACTATCACCGCAGAGGGGAGCGAATTCCGTGTTACCCGGGGAACAGCATTGTGGGTGTTACCCCTACTGTGTGGCCCACATGGATAATATTTTGTATATCCACGCCGTCCATCCGCTTTTCTGGCCCATTTGAGGATGGGGTTCCAAAAATTATGCAGATCCAAATCTCAGGTGGACCATACCACTGGAAACAGTGGTGATTGAGTGACCAACCATTAAAAATTTCAAAGAGCCTATCTTAAGGTTTTAGTAATGTTTATTCGAAATCCAACCTCTTGATAATGTCAATAAGATCTTGATGAAGGTGAAAATATAAAGATCAGCTTCATCCAAAACTTTTTTCGCCCACAAAAAGATTTTAATTGTCATTCATCACTGTTTCTATCGGTATGGTCCACCCGAATTTGGATCTACCTAGGGTTTGGGATCTCATCTTATTTTAAGATGTAGAAAACAGATGGACGGTGTGTGGATATATATAAAATACATCAAAATGGCCCCCACACGGCTAGGGTAACACCCGCTAAGCTGTTGCCCGGGTAACCGCTAATCCACTCTCATGAGGAAGACCTCTTAAGTTGGGCTCACTTTTCATTGTTCATTCGGTTCACACATATTTTTTTATTTTTTATTTTTATCGGCAAAGCATCTAATGCTCATGGAAAAGAGATGCATAAGGACTTTGGGAGGACTTTAAAGTTAGGGAATATTACAGTCGAATACCCATATTTATAGTATAAGTACAGTTATTCATCTCCTAAGCATTTAATTACAATTATGTAAAAGGATTTTTTTAGGAAATTTTACAAAGAAGTGCTTAATTGCATAATTTATATTTTGATACCTTTTTCAAGAAGGTTTTCACACTGGTATTTTTTTATTCTACTGCCTTCTGTTACACGTTTTAGCAGACAGTTGGGCGGGCGGGCATGTGAACAAATGAGTCGGCTTCCTTGGGAGGGCCACACGTAAAATCCATCACAACCACTAGGTGTGTCACTCATGCATTAGTTTTACTAAGTTAATGCATTTTCATAAATTCTTTAATTTTTTTATCATAATTTATCTCTTGAATTTTCAAAAAGGCAGTAGAGACTTACTGAGTTGTCAGCTCATTCAATTATTTTGTTGTTGAATTACAAGTTCATATTTGGAGATGTAATATATGGGCTAATCTCCTTATTTGATTTTTGTTTGGGACACGCAGTAATTGTAATAATTGATGTGGTGCAATGAATGATATGTTCTTGTGGAGCTATATATTATAATAATTATAATATCTTTATGTGAAACGATCTTATGTTAATTGAATCTTTAGAATGATGATCATGCAACTTAAAATACTTAGTCTCAACTATGGTATGGCATCAGGGTTGAGTATATACTCAGGTGACAAACTCATGGCATGATAAAAAGTATGCATTTTAACCACGGTTCATAAACCGCCGAGGCTAAAAGCTACCTTAACCACAACTGCTAAGGAATTGTGGTTAAAAGTCAGCTTTTAATCACGGTTGCTTCAAAAACGAGGTTAAAAGTTACGTTTTAGCTTTTAGCCTCGTTTGCTAAGGAACTAAGAGTAAAAGTCGGCTTTTACCCACAGTTTCTTAGTAACAATGGCTAAAAGTTAGATTTTTAGCCACAGTTGCTAAGTAACTAAGGATAAAGTCTACTTTTTAGCATTGGTTGCTTAGGAAGTAAAAGTCTGCATTTATGGCCCGTTTGGCGCAATGGATTTGATGAGAAGTGATAAAAAATCACTTGCTAATTTCTCTATTTGGTGAAGCGATTTGATAATAAGTGGATTTCATAGGAATTCATGAGAAATCAAAAATGTATTTCCCAACACTTTTCCAATTCCTCCCAAAATGGTGGGACTCGATGAGAAATCCTCCTCAACGTGGGACCCAATATGATGTATACCAAGCGTGGCTTCGGTGGAGGTGGATCCTTGACCGTGGCGTCCATAGTGTGATGTGTGTGTCTTACATCCATGCCGTCCATACATTTTGAAAACTCATTTTAGAGCATGATCCAAAAGATTAAGTACATCCAAATCTCAGGTGGACCATAATAACATAAATAGTGGTACTTAACTATTAAAAACTTCTCATGGGCCACAAAAGTTTTGGATCAAGCTTATACAATAGGTTGGATGGAAAATAAACATTTCAGTGGCCTCTATGAAGTTTTTAATGGTGGGGATTCAATCACTATTGTTTCATGTGGTATGGTCCACCTAAGATTTGGATCTACTTCATTTTTGGGACCATGCCCTAAAATTAGCTTTCAAAATGCATAGACAATGTAGATATAAGGCACATACATCATAGTGACCCCACAATTGGGGATCCACCCAAACTGTGCCCATATATCCTTGACTATGGGACCCAACATGATGTATATTTCTCACATCCATAACATCCATCTGTTTTGAAAAATTAATTTAGGGTACGATCCAAAAATGAAGAAGATGCAGATCCCAAGTGGAACACACCACACTCTCCACTTTTTCCTGTTTTATGGTCCACTTGAGATTTGGATCTGCTTTATTTTTGGGATCCTGCCATAAAATGATTGGTAAAACATGGATGGATAACATGGATTTAAACATGGATGGATGGTGGGATCAAAATTCAAAGTACAGGTGGGCATATGGTGGGTTTAAAATCCACACCGTCCATTCCCTCTTGTTTGACTTCTCTCCAAGTTCTGACTGCCAAACAAGAATTTTGGAATTGATAAGAATTGGAATCGAGGAGAATTCATATCATGGATTCCACTTCTCATCACTTCCTCTCAAATCCAAGGTGCCAAGCAAGCCCTTAGCCACAAATTTAAGGAACTGAGAGTAAAAGTCAACTTTTTAGCCACAATTGCTATGAAACTGAGACTAAAAGTTAGTTTTTAGCCACTGCTAGTAAGGAATCGACGCTAAAAGTAATTTTTTTTTATATAACTATTGTTCACAAGTCATTGAGGCAAAAAAGTTGGCTTATAATCAAAGTCGCTAAGGAACAAAGGTTAAAAGTCAGCTTTTAATTACGGTCACTAATGAATGGAGGTTATAAGTTCGCTTTTTTGCCACACAATTGCTAAGTAAATAAGGCCAAAGTCTACTTTTTAACATTGTTAAAGAACTGAGGGTAAAAATCAACTTTTTAGCCACGGTTGCTATGGACCCGAGTCTAAAAGTCAGTTTTTAGTTATCATTGTTAATGAACCGAGGCTAAAAGTAAGCTTTTTTAACTACCGATCATAAGCCACCAAGACTAAAAATCGTCTTGTAGTCACAGTTGCGAAGGAACTAATGATAAAAGCTACCTTTTAGCCATCGTTGCTAAGGAACGAAGGCTAAAACTTAGCTAATTTTAGCCACTGTTGTTAAGGAACCGAGGTAAAAAATTATCTTTTATTATTTTTATGTGTAAAATGAAAAAATCCTTATTTGTTCAAAGCCACTGACAATGTTAAGGTTGATTTAGGCTTTGTTTGTATTGCCTTATTTTGGTTCATCTATGTGTAGTCAATGTCCACCAAACAATTTGATTATTGTAGCTCAGGTGCACTAATTTGTTATCATTCGGGAAATCCTTCCCTTTTCAAGTCAAAGTTAGATTGGAGGTGGTAGGCTCCCACCTTTCTTAAAAAAGAAAAAAGAAAAAAACAATACTAAGGTCCCTTCCTTTTTGTTGCGAATCCGGATCGTCTACTCTGATTCAATAGGATTTTTCTGTTTGCCGATGCCTGATTAGTCCAGCTTAGCACATGTCAGCACTGACAGCGTGCTGACATATGTTGAGCTAGACCAATCAGGCGTCGGCAAACATGAAAATCCTGTTGAAGCCGAGCAGACGATCAGGACTCTTTTGTTGCACATCTTTGGTTTAGATGAAAATGCCAGAACATTGTTGTTCTGATGGTAGAATAGGACATTTTATGTCATGAATGTTTGGAGGATATTTTGTATAGAGGTTGTGTTTGTTTTCAAGCTTGTGTTTGTTGATCTTAGGGAAAATGTAGCCACTACAACAAATTATACTTTTTACTGCGAGCCAACTCAGTCGCTCAAAACCCCAAATTCGTTGCAAAAGCCTTTTTGCGACGAGTATTGCTCGTCGCTAATTTTGTTGTAGATATGGCGTCACAAATTATATTTAGTGACGAAAACAATAACTCGTCGTAAATGAGTTAATTATTTGCAACGACCTAATAACTTGTCGCAAAACATAGCTAATTAGCAATGAGTTAACACATTATCATTATATATCGTAAAACGTTGCTAAAGATCCAACTCGTCGCTAATAAGGACATTTTAGCGATGAGTCTACTCGTTGCTAAAAACTCCAAACTCGTCGTAAAAAATCATTTGTAACAAGTGTTGTTCGTCACCAATTTTATCGCAGATACAACGTCACAAATTATATTTAGCGACTAAAACACCTAACTCGTCGCTAATGAGTCAATTATTTGTGACGACCTAATAACTTGTCGCAAAACATAGCTAATTAGCGACGAGTTGACATGTTGCCATTACATATCGTAAAACGTTGCTAAAGATCCAACTTGTTGCTAATAAAGACGTTTGGCGACGAGTCCACTCGTCGATAAAAACTCCAAACTTGTCATAAAAAAGCTTTTGTGACAAGTGTTGCTCGTCGTTAATTTTGTCGCAGGATACGACGTCACAAATTATATTTAGCGATTAAAACACCAAGTCGTCGCCAATGAATTAATTATTTACGACGACCTAATAACTTGTCGTAAAATATAACTAATTAGTGACAAGTTGACATGTTGCCATTATATATTGTAAAACGTCGCTAAAGATGAAACTCGTTACTAATAAAGACTTTTTGCGACGAGTGGACTCATCAATAAAAATCCCAAACCCATAAAAAACACTTTTTAGTGACGATTTATATTTATTTATTTATTAGCGACAACTAAAAGTCTTGAAATATTTATTGTTATTTTTTTAATTTTTTCTTGGTTGAACCAAATAACTTGAATCAATCAATATTCATCATCATCCATTAAAATATAAAAGTCATTAAATTAAATTAAAACTAAATTATAATTATCTTGAACACAAATATGTATACATGTCCAAATTGTCCAACAAAAATCAATGAAAAAAAGAAATGCATGTCCTCGACAATGTAGTGGGACCCAGGAAGATAGCACCAATCTGCAGAAAAATCTGTAAAATATTTGAAATGAATTATGATTAGTGACTATTTTACACTACTTGGATAATTTAAATCGAGAATGAGATATGGCCCCAAAAAATAGCACCATATCCCAGTGATGATAGAATATTTCCTGACAACTAAAAGAAAAAAGGCAACAAAATTCAGATTTCCTAACTCATCCAACCATCAAAATGTATCTCAGAAAAAGAACGAATCATTCAACGAAAAACAATGCCAAATTGAACATTTCATCTACCAATCATAGTTGCCATTCTACTAATTTGAAGTTCTAGAAGACTCCAATCTATGTAGTGTGTAGAAAACACCAAACAAATAGCAACTCAACTAAAATACCATGGATTTGAAAAAGCTTCATTACAACAAAGTTACTTCAAAATGATATCAAAATGGCATAACACAAATTTTAAAAGAAGCATTAAAAATTATATCAAAATGAAATTTATGGAAAGAGAATATTAAAATAGTGGGTTTAGAAAAGAAATTATAGTAGACCCAAAATGGTATCACTTATATGCAGTTGTGGGCACCTTTTTTTCTTTTTTTTTTTTTAAAATCTCTTATTGGCACACATCAGGACTCCAATGATACTTTTGGCATGTATCACATTCCTTTCCAGCCTGCATCCATCATCCAATTAGTTGACATTTAACCACCAAATCCACAATCAGTTAATTATTCTTACTTTAAAGCATGGGTGTAAAATAACACGCATTCAGTAATTCAGTCATCCAAATCCAATGATGATTTGAAGATATAGTGATCTGATCTTTGGTCTTTTTAGTAGAACGTGACATTTTGTTAGGTTAGGAGAAGCATGGAAGATGGAAGAAGGCAACTGTTGCCTTGTTTTGACTAGTATGATTCCCTACAATTTTCCAAAATGGATAGGCCAAATTCTTTGTTGTGCTCCAAGTTTCTACATGTGGACCCCATTGTTGGCTTATCCAACCCATTGATCTGTTGGTCATTATCATGGATGGACAACATAATTATACCAAAACAAAGATCCCAACCATCAAAGCTTTGGTTTGTTTTCCATTGAATGTGGACTGTTGGTGCATTTCTTCTTAACCGTAAATTTGCATGACAACAATGGAAAGTTTGGATGGGGGGCATGGTTCATCCATGATGGGAACTATCAAATCAATGGCTTGGATAAACCAACCATGGGCCCATATGTACATACTTTGTGCACAATGATCATTTAAAGCAACCTTAGAGCAGCATCAATTTCAAATAAAATGATGGAAAGCCAATTGAAATAGTTAGGCCACACACTTCAAAAAACATCAACAAAATTTGAAATGAAAGGATCTATGATTGACCAGAATAGAGGACAATAAAGAAATTTGATACAGGATTTAAGAAAGAATATTGGGATCTTTTTTCTCTCTAGCTACATTGGATTCCCCAAATATCATGAAATTTCAAAATTTTAATTTTTTAAAATTCTCCATTTTTTTTTCCAAATGTAATTTTTTTTCAAACTTCTCAATTTCTTTTTTCAAAATCTCATCTTTTTATCAAACTTCTCAATTTTTTCAAAATACAAATCTCAATTTCTTTATAAAAATCTAAATACAAATCTCAATTTCTACATAAAAATCTCAAAAAAAAAAAAAAAAAAAAATTCTTCACAATTCCAAATTTTTAAGATGTAATTTTTTTTCGAAATGTCAATTTTTTTTCGAAAACTTGGTTTTTTTATACCTCAATTTTTTTTTCAAACATTGTCAATTTCTTTTCAAACTTTTAATCTTTTTTTTTTTAAATCACAATTTTTTTAACTTCTTAATTTTTATTTTAAAATGTCAATTTTTTGTCAAAATATTGATTTTTTAATCTCAAATTTTTTTTTTCAAAATTTCAAAAAATTTCGAACTCTCATTTTTTTCAAAATACAAAATCCCATTTTCATTTTAAAAATCTAAAAACATAAATAAATTCAACATCTAATTTTTTTCCAAACTATTCAATTTTTTCAAAATATCTATTTTTATATTTTATTCTTAAATTTTTTTTATCAATTATATTCCCAATTTTTATGAATTTTATTATTAATCTTATTATAAAAGCCACTTTTTGTGACGATTTTTGGGTTATTGCAAAAAATCACTTTTTGCGACAACCCCCAATTCGCTGTTAAACGTGATTTTTTGTGATGACATTTAAAACTCGTCGCTAAAAGTTGAAAGTTGAAGCTCGTCGAAAAAAAGTTGACTATTAGCGACAATTTGAAATGTCGTCACAAATAGTCTAAAATGATGTTTTTGAAATGAGTTGAACAAGTCGTTGCTAAAAGCCACTTTTTGCAACGACTTTTGTTTCATCGCAAAAAATTACTTTTTGCGACGACACCCAGTTTGTCATAAAAAGTGGTTTTTTTGGACGACATTTGAAACTCGTCGCTAAAAGTCTTTCTCGCCCCTTGAAAAAATTTGCATGAGAAGTTTTTACGACGACAGTTACAGCTCGTCGTAAAAAAGTTAATTATTAACGACGATTTGAAATGTCGTTGTAATTGGTGTATCTTTTTACGATGAAATCACATTCATCGCAAATAATCTAAAATAGTGTTTTTATGATGAGTTTAATAAGTCGTTGATAAAAGCCACTTTTTGTGATGAGTGGCCATCGTGATGTATGAGTTTTATCTACATTAATGTCTATCCATTTTCCATATCATCTTAGGATGTAGGCTCAAAACTAAGGCAAATCCAAGATATAAGTTGACGTAGGGATGAACATGGTGAGGTCGATCACCATCTTCCTCACGGATAACTACCTTGAATCCACAAGGCCCTTTGAAAACCTCAAGAGAACTTCCTCGAATCCACGAGGAAAATCTCAAATCCCTGAGATGAAAGACAACAAGAGTAAAAAATGGTATTGAATAATAAATGAGCTAACCCTAATAATCGTCTTAAACAACCTTAAATACTCTTAAGAAAAATCTAATTACAAATTAGAAAAAGTCTTAGGCAAAAACGGAAAGAAATAGAAAATCATGCAAAACTGCAGGACCCGTCGACTTGTCAACCTGATCCGTCGGCCGGTCGAAGTTGAGTGTCGACCGGTCAACACGATTGGTCGATTAATCCAAATGACCCAAAATCATCAAGAGAGTTCATTTACTATTTGCATAATTCAGAGTAGTTTTTGATCAATCAACTAGACTAGTCGACAGGTCAAAAGTGCCAAAACTTGTTCAAAGAGTTTAAACTAATTTTTGGACAGTTTCGGTGGGTGTTTTACTATGGTCGACTGATCGACCAGGATACTTAATTAGTCAAACTAGGCTGTCGATTGTTAATTCTTCTTGAGCTTAGGTTCTTTCTTCCAATTCATCCTTTCCATGAATGTATCCACAATCTGTTCTACATCACAAGTGAATCACACAATGGGGATTAAAAGCTTAATGTTGAAAACTACTTGGGGCATGCAAAAGTTTTGGATTGAGCTGATATTTATTGTTTCCCTTCATCTTTATGCAACTTTATGAATAGGTTGGATGGCAAATAAACATCACAGTGGGCCTTAGAAAAGTTTCAACGGTGAGCATCATTATCACCGCTGCTTCCTGTGGTGAGGTCCACTTAAGCCCAGGAACTGCCTCAGTTTTGAGGCTATATCGATCCTATATATAGAGAGTGTTATGGGTAAAGAGCCGACCTGAAAGAAAACAGATTTTGCCTACCCGGGAAAGACGAGCCAACCCTTTTCAGGTCCCGGATACGAGTCGGGTCGTATTAACCCGATGAAAACTAGTCGGCTCGGCCCTATGTAATGAAGATCGTCCTAAGCGAGCTGAACTGTAAATCCGCGATCTTAGGCTCACGCCGAGATATCAGGAGGAAAGATCGACATCCCTAGCTTTTAGGGATAAGGATCTTCGTTTGTTATGGGCAGATCCAGAGATCTCGGGAACCTAGCTGGCAGTCCGCTGGAATTACGACTCTCCGAAAGGCAAGCAGTTTCGCAACCTAAGTCTATAAATAAGGATGTTCTCTCCATTATCAAGGTATGAAACTGATATCGATCTACACTAAGACATTCGATTATCAAAGATCGCTGACTTAGGCATCGGAGGGTTATTGGCTGGACCCCAGCCACCCCCCCTTATTCTCTGTGTTCTTTTACATGATCTAAGGATTACGTCATCTCAGTCCTGTTCTACCAGAAGTCCGACTCCATTCAACTATCCAGACCATAAATCTACATCTTCGTCTGTTGACCATTTTTTGGTAACAATAGATTGGCGCCGTCTGTGGGAAACGCCTTCTTCCTTTAACTAGGAAGTCCGTGTTCTCACCCAATCGTCTAAGACGACCTCAACATCTTCTCTCCCTTTCGCAATGGCCGGGAAGAGAAAGTACAAAGGGAAAGCACCCGCGATTACCGGACCTTCAGACGATCAGATGTCAGAAAATGAAGGATCGTTTCCTGAAACTCCCGCCATACAACTCGGAGGGGATTCTCCTCGTTATACTCAGTAGAGGGGGCAACAGAGACCTCGTAATCAAGGAATGAGGTTGTCTCTTCTCGAAGAGCAGGTGGGGGGAGTCAATCAAAAGCTGGGGGGCGTCGATGAACGATTCGGCTACGTGGACCAGAGGCTGGACGAGATTAAGGCTCTCCTAATCGGTCTGGTCCATTCGACGGTCGTAAATGAGAGAGACCGTGAAGGACCTCAGCCTACTCATCCCCGACCTCAACAATCCCAGCACTCTCGCCAGACTCGGCCGTCGCAGTATTCTCAGCAGCCCGTTCCGGATTTGCCTGCTGAGAATGCTGCGACGGCCACCAACAAATCAACCGGGGCAAGGTCTCGACCAGCAACGGATTTGCCTGCCAACGATCTGCGACACCGGCTCGAGGAACGGAGGACGGCTAGTCTAGAACATGAACGGGCTGATCGTGAAGCCAGTAACCGGGTAGACGACAACCTAAGCCCCTTGGAAGCCGAGCTGAAAGAACTCCGGGAACAAATGGGCGATATACAGAGAGCACAACGACCCCGAGCACCGATCGCAGTAGACGCGCTAGTCGACTCATCTGAGTCGCCATTCACAGACGAAATTCGTGAAGAACCCCTTCCCAAAGGGTTTAAAGTTTCCCAGTTGAAGCAATATTCTGGGATAGGGGATCCGGTGGAGCACTTAGAAAATTTCAAAGTCCGCATGGACCTCCTCGGGGCCAATGGACACATTATGTGTAAAGCTTTTCTGTTGTCCTTGACGAGCTCGGCATGGACGTGGTTTCGCAACCTTAAACCCAGAACTATCAGCTCGTTCTCTCAATTGAGCCGAGCCTTCGCCACTCAGTTCATCGGGAGCACCGACCCCAGGAAGCATTCGACACACCTTGCAGCAATCAGGCAAAAAGAAGACGAGTCCCTAAAAGATTATCTCGCGCGCTTCAATTCAGAAGCGGTACAAATTGAAATTCTCTCACAAGATGTGTTGTTACACACCATGATCGGAGGACTACGGGACCGAAGGTTTCTTTAGTCTGTTGGGGAAGAGCCACCCCAGTCAGTGGCCGAATTTTTAGATCGAGCAGCTAAACACATCAACGCCGAAGAACTGGTTAATGCTCACCGACCGACGACCAGGAATAAGGATCGTCAGGATAGCAGCAGCTCGAAAAAACACAGGTGGGAACGAAAGTCAGAACGGACGTCACCGGCTCGGGGCGGACCAGCCCATGGGACGAAACCACCTGCGCCACGGTTCGAAAAGTATACGCCGCTCAATAAAACCATCGAGCAAGTGTATTTAGCAGAGAAAGGCAGGTACAACTTTGAACGACCTGCGAAAATAAAAACTGACCCCAATAGAAGGTCGAAATCAAGGTACTGTTTGTACCATAAAGACCACGGTCACAACACCGTGGATTGCATCGATCTAAAGCGACAAATAGAGACCCTTATCCAACAGGGATTTCTAAAAGACTACATCGCTCAGCGTCAAGACGGCCGGAGGAACGAAGATCAGTTAGCCGACCTAAACGAAGAACTGAATAACAACCCTGTTGAAGAAATTCACATGATCTTCTGCGGACCGACCACTGGAGATTCCGAAAATTCACGCAAAAATTATGTGCGACAAGCAAGAACATCCCAACCAGAACCGGGACCGTCTGGATTGTCTGTGAACATCGCCAGCCGACCTTCAAAAGTCGCAAAATTACATCTCGGGCGATAACGTTTACTGAAGAAGATGCCAGAGGAATCATGCACCCACATGACGACTCCCTCGTCGTCTCAATGGTGGTGGTGAACAAAAGGCTCCACCGGATGATGATCGATACAGGGAGCTCATCGGACATTTTGTACGCGTCAGCTTTCGAAAGAATGAAGATCGATCGTTCCAGATTAAGGCCAGTCAAGACAGCATTAACTGGATTCACAGGAGATAGTGTCATGCCAGAAGGAGAAATAACTTTACCAGTCACAGCCGGGGAAGAACCTAATCAAAAAATGATTATGGTCGATTTCCTTGTTGTGAACACCCCCTCTGCTTATAATGCCATTATCGGCCGCCCTATTTTGCGAGCTCTCAAAGCTGCCGTTTCCATCTATCACCTAATGATGAAGTTCGAAACTGATGAAGGGGTCGGCGTGGTCAGGGGAGACCAGCAAGAAGCCCGGTGTTGTTACGAACTTTCTCTGAGAGGGAAAAATAAAGGCACTATATCAACTGTCTCCCACGCGTCTTCCCTGGACCCGAGAGAAGACGAGCAGGAGTGCGGATCACCAGCAGAGGAGTTGGTCGATATTCACTTATCGGAGGCCGATCCGACCAGAGTTATTCAGATCGGCTCACGTTTGACGGACGAGGTACGAAATAACTTGATAAACTTCTTGAAGGAGCATATAGATGTCTTCGCGTGGTCTCATGAAGAAATGCCCAGAATCTCTCCGGAAGTAATGGTCCACCGACTCAATGTCAACCCGACCATGAGACCGATCCGTAAAAAAAGGCGTACTTTCAACGCGGAAAGGTACGCTATAATCGAAGAAGAGTGTAGACACCCCACCTTCGGCTACACTGTTGGTAGAGGTAGTTGGATGAATGGAGGACCGTACCCCCAAATCTCAAATCCAAACTCAGCCAAACTCACCCTTGTAAGCCCCATTCCATAGCCCAGTTCAAGCCTGAACCCAGTCAACGCAGTCCTAAATATCAGCCTGAAAAACCACCCATAAGAAAAGCCAGTTAAAAAATCTTAAAAAAGTCAAACTCACTGAGTCAACCCGCTGAGTTAACCCGCTGAGTCAACCCGTCGAGTCAAAACACCGAGTCAACCCGTCGAGTCAAATCACCGAGTCGACTCGCTGAGTCAACTCACTGAGTCAACCCATCGAGTCAAACAGCAGCCCCAAGGGTGCGACCGTACCTCGCTGGAAATCGAGGAACGGTCGTACGGGCGGCCCATAGCAGGCCGCCCAAAAATAATTACGAGCTCTGCCACTGCTCGCTGCTATAAATACCCCCCTCCCCTTCTCATTTCAAGACACCAATCTGCCCAGTCCAGCGATCGTCCGTCTGAGCCCTTCTCCACCCCTTAGCCCATTTTTCCACCAAGGAGAGCCCGAGTGAGGAGAGTCTAGCCCTGGTCCAGTCCAGCCTGACCACTGGTCCAAGCCTCCCAAGCCATCCAAGTCTTAATCCAGCCACTCGAAGCCAATCCTTGCGACACCTCCGTCCACCCAGCTACTCTCTTTTCCAGCATCATCTCATTTGCATCTAGCATAAGTGCAACATTTACTTTTCTTCCAACCCCCCTGCTTCACTGCAAGCACCTGGATTCTTCAAGCACACTGCATATGTCTTAAATTAAGCACCTGTCAGTTCGAGCGTATGCTCTGGGCTTGCCCATTGTTGGACCCTGCCCATCAGAAACTCTTACTGGAAAAGAATGGGATCAAACTCTTCAGACCTGAGCTTCAGAATGGCGACTCGGTATAATCCACACAGATTACGAGCTCTTACTGTGGGAGCGCGGAAACGGCGAGGGTATTTTATCGCCTCTACTGACCCTCGCCGTTTCCACACAGAATGGCGACAAAATACTCGGTATAATCCACACAGTTCAGTCATCAAATCAAACTTCAAGTCACACGACCCATCATCTTCCTCATCCCGAGCTTCATCTAGACCCATGAGCTCGAAGTCTAATTCGATGTGATCCGGCTCCCGAACTAGAGGATCTCCTCAAAAAGTTCGAATCTAAAGCCAATGTTGTAGCCGATGATTTTGACATTGTAAACTTGGGGACACCTGAGATCCCTAGGGAAGTACGCATTGGAAAATCGTTGCCACCTGAGATGAAACAGAAAATGATAGAGTTCCTAGCTCCAAGATTGTCCAACTTCGCGTTCTCATATGAAGACATGCCGGGGCTCGATGAAGAGCTCGTTGTACACCATCTGCCAACCAAGGCAGATATGAAGCCAGTGAAGCAGAAACTTCGAAGAATGAAGCCAGAATGGGCTCTGAAAGTCCGAGATGAAGTCATCAAGCAATACAACGCAGGATTCTTGGTAGTCTCCAACTACCCTGAATGGCTCACCAACATCGTACCAGTACCAAAGAAGGATGGCAAGGTTCGAATGTGCATCGACTTCCAAGATCTTAACAAAGCCAGTCCTAAAGACGACTTCCCTTTGCCACACATCGACACTCTGGTCGACAACACTGCTGGATAGAAGATCTTCTCATTCATGGACGGGTTCTCAGGTTACAATTAGATCAAGATGGCCGTCGAAGATGGCGAGAAGACATCATTTATCACTCCCTGGGGAACCTTCTGTTACAGGGTAATGCCGTTCGGTCTGAAGAACGCAGGAGCAACATATCAGCGAGCAATGACAGCATTATTCCATGACATGATGAACAAAGAGCTTGAAGTATATGTGGACGATATGATCGTCAAATCTCGCACAATTGAAGGACACTTTGAAGATCTGAAGAAGTTATTCAACAGATTAGAAAAGTACAAGCTCCGCCTCAACCCTTAGAAATGCGTCTTCGGTGCAATGGGAGGAAAGCTCCTCGGCTTTATGGTGAGCAAGGATGGCATCAGGGTCGACGAGACCAAAACCAGAGCAATCATCGAGATGCCCCCTCCCAGAACAGAGAAAGAAATTCGTGGCTTCCTCGGCAGAATTCAATACATCAGTCGCTTCATCGCACAGCTCACACCTATTTGTGAGCCCATTTTCAAGCTCCTCCGAAAGAACGTTCTAAAAGAATGGAATGATGATTGCCAAGTCGCCTTCGAACGCATCAAGAAATATCTCATGAATCCCCCAGTCCTAGTGCCGCCCACTCCTGGACGGCCATTATTGTTATACATCTCGGTAGCAGCAGAAGCCATTGGCTGTGTCCTCGGCCAGCACGACGAGACCGGGAAGAAGGAACAAGCAATATATTATTTGAGCCGAAAGTTTACTGACTACGAGACCAGGTATTACCCGATCGAGAAGACCTGCCTCGCCCTAGTCTGGGCAACTCAGTGACTCCGTCAATACATGATTGCATTCCCTATTCTCCTCCTTGCTCACATGGATCCGCTCAACTACCTGTTCGAGAAGCCGGCACTCACTGAAAGGATAGCTAAATGGCAGCTACTCCTGTCTGAGTTCGACATCACCTATGTCACTCAGAAGGCAATCAAGGGGCAGGCCCTCGCCGATCATCTTGCGGCCCACTCCCTCCTGGATTATCAACCGCTCAAGACATTCTTCCCTGATGAAGATCTCTTGCTCATTGAAGAGGAAGAAAAGAAGAAAAAAGATGAGTGGACGTTATTCTTCGACGGCGCAGCAAATTCTAAAGGGAGTGGTATTGGAGCAATCCTACTCTCCAGATGATGTCCCTATTCCTATCTCGAGGCGCATAGCATTTGAGTGCACCAACAACATGTCAGAGTATGAAGCATGCATCGCTGGCTTAAGGGAAGCCATAATCTTGGGCGTCAAGAAGCTACGAGTGTTTGGAGACTCACAGCTTATCATCAATCAGACCAATGGCAAATGGAAAACCAAGGACGAGAAGCTGATACCATATCATGTGTATCTTGACAATCTGATCGAAGAATTCAAGGAAATCACCTTCTCATACATGCCCAGAGCCAAAAACCAGTTTGCCGATGCTCTCGCCACACTCGCATCAATGCTCGAGATCCCAAAAGGAGCTTCAGAATGGGAGCTCACAGTCGAAATTCAAGAAGAACCTGCTTTTTGCCTGCAAATAGAAGAAGCCGAAGCTGTCCCTGACAAACCCTGGTATGCCGACATCAAGCAATATCTCGAAACCCAGGAGTATCCAGAGTCAGCAACAGCAACAGATCGCCGAACCATCCAGCGTTTGGCCGGCCAATTCACCATCAGTGGCGAAGTTCTTTACAAGCGATCCTATAATCACATCCTCCTACGATGCGTCGATGAAACAGAAGCTGCAAAGATCATGGGAGAAATACATGAAGGAATCTGTGGCCCACACATGAATGGGCACATGATGGCAAAGAAGATTCTATGACTCGGCTACTATTGGCTCACCATGGAGACAGACTGTTGCCAGCACGTCAGAAAATGCTTCAAGTGTCAGGAGCATGCAAATCAAATACATGCCCAGCATCAGAGTTATACAACCTGACCACCCCCTGGCCCTTCTCCATGTGGGGGCTCGACATCATCGGCAAGATCAGTCCCAAAGCATCAAACGGTTATGAGTACATACTTGTGGCAGTCGACTACTTCACCAAGTGGGTAGAGGCAGCCTCCTACACTGCGATTACAGCATCTCAGGTGATCAAATTCATGAAGAACAACATCATATGCCAGTATGGAATCCCTAATACTATCATCACAGATAATGGGACCCCGTTTGTCAACAAGAAGGTGGATGACTTCCTCAGCAAGTTCAAGATCCAACGTCATCGATCAAGCCCCTACCGTCCCCAGATGAATGGTGGAGTAGAAGCCGCAAACAAGACAATCGTCAGGAGACTCGAGAAGATGGTCGTGACTTATCGAGATTGGTCAGATATGCTCCCATATGCACTCTGGGCCTATCGAACGTCTGTACGGTCTGCTACGGGCGTTACTCCTTTCAAGCTTACCTACGGAATGGAAGCAGTCCTACCAGTCGAGGTGGAAATACCATCGCTACGGGTGTTACTCGAAAGCGGAATTGAAGAAGGAGAATGGCAACGGGCCAGATTCGATCAGTTGCAGCTAGCAGATGAAAAGCGCATGCGTGCACTAAGTCATTCCCAGTGCTATCAAAAAAGGATCGCTCGGGCTTACAACAAGAGAGTCCGAAAAAGAAGTTTCAAGGTAGGCGACATGGTCATGAAGAAGATTCTACCGTCGCACCTCCCGGATCCCAGAGGAAAGTTCAAACCCTCGTGGGACGGGCCACTGATCATCAGAGAAGTACTTCCCGGAGGCGCCCTCAGACTCACCAGCATGAGAGCGGTGGATCTTCCTGAGCCAACCAACGCCGACAACGTGAAGATCTTTCACGGGTAAGTCATTCTGACCTTATCAAGAGTTACTTTAATAGAGCTAAAGTCAAGAGGTCGAAGCTAAGACCTCTGAAAGATCATTTCCGTCCACCAACAAGTGTTTCAAATAAAGGGATTCAAAAAGAGGAAAATACAAAAAAGGGGGGGATTCAAAAGGAAAAGACAAAAAAAAAGAGAGAAAAAGAATACAAAAGAAAAAAAAAAGAAGAAAAGAGAAAGAAAAAGGGAAGCCAAAGCAAGGCACCCAAAAAAAAAAATCAGTCCAAGAAGAAACACAATCATCCATCCATCCATTTATCTCAGAAGGGGCTTTAGCAAAGACCGACAGCTCTATTATCGTAACTCAGGATAAGGGCTGAAAGACTGCCATCGGCCGGCAACGATGGATTCCCGACCTCTAGCCGCCGCAGTTATCCAAAGATTCAAAAAAAAAAAAGCAAAAAAAATGTGTGCCTAAACAAAGAGGGCGGAGTGAAAACCCGAAAGGGCGCTCCGAGTAAAAACAGTGGGCATACGGCGGACTCGGTGAAAACCCGAAAGGGCACCGAGGGTAAAAACAGCATAACTGCCAAGGGGCAGGCAAGACCAAATACCCGGGACGTGGTGAAAACCCGAAAGGGTGCCACGGGCAAAAATGACGGGAAAAGGCCGGCTGTAGTGAAAACTCGAAAGAGCACTGCAGGCAAAAATGGCTGAAATGAAAAAAAAAAGTACAGGTACCAAGAAATCAGACAGTCCAGATCGGTTCAAGCAGTCACAGTTCAAGAACAAGAAGAAGTGCAGTCAAGAGCGAAGAGCTCTACAAACGCTGACAATCTCAAGAAGCAACAGTTTCCATTGCCTACACCTCTAGGGAACCAAAGGATCACGCAAGTTAATCTCGAGACATCGGTCAAAGCATTGGCCGAGCCCCAGTTCTGATTCCTATATCCCGACACAAAATCCAGACACTCACTCACAAGACAACTCATGGCACAGTAGATTTTCAAACAGTTTTCTTTTTTTTTTTCAATTAAATGCATCATATTTCTTTTACACATATCATATCATCTTTTTCAAAAAATACAAAAATGCATCATCATCAATCATATATGCAAAAAAGGAATGTGCAGGTGGCCAACACAATCAATCTCTACCCTCCTCCTCGGCCACATCAGGTAAGTTCTCTGACTCATAAAAAGATAGCCTCTCTCTCAACCTGCTCACCTCCATACGCAGGTAATGCGCCTCATCGCGCTCAAGGGTACGGATCGCTGTCTCCTCATCAGACAATCTCTGATCGGCAGCCAATCTCCTCGACATCATCTCACAATGATACCGAAGTGTAGAGATCTCAGACAGCAGATGGCCATGAGTGGCTAAAAGGAAGCAAGGATCGATAAACGGGCGTTCCTCAAAGGGTTCATATGAACCAGATGAAGAGCCAGCATCTCCAAGGATATCCTGCTCATCCTCGTCAACAGTCTGGTGCCAACAAGGGATACGTCGATACAAAGACTGCTCAGCAACCCAGTACTGATATGGGGCGGTCGCCATCGGAAAAGTCCGCAGCTCAAAACCCAGCAAATCAGCAGTCAAGTAACTTGCCCAAGAACAATCAATCCGGGTCCTAAAGTCAGAGGATCTGGATGGAAGTGCTCGACGCCCGATACCCGTGAAAGCGAAAAGAGGAACATCCTGCTCGTACCCAAACTACCGCAGGAACCGAATGGGATGATAAGAAAAGTAGGATCGAAAGCCTACCAACATCAGAGGAAGGTGGTGTGCGTCACAAAGCACGGGAGGAAGTGAAAGCCAAGATGACTCCCAACGAACGTTCCAGTCACGAAGTTAAGCAAACGTCCTGCGATACAAGGGCTCGCTCATCCTAGCTGTATGCGGAAGGAACTCCATGATATAACGCATGATGTTAGAGCTATGAATGCCAGGAAGGGGTACAGGAACAGTCAAAGAAAGACGCTCCCACAGCCAGACCTGATCACAGAAAGGAAAAGAAATTCAGCTAGAGCAAAGCAATTCCTAGCAAAGCAAGAAGAAAAAGGATGCAGAAAAGATACCTGAAGAAAGGCACAACAGCCGCGAAGGACACGAGTGCGGCCCATGGCGCAGTCAGTCAGCCCATTGAACAGCTCGGCCAAGGTAAGAGAAATGATCCCCTGCCAACGGATAGCTCGGCTCATCACCTCAAAAAGCAGAGGAGTCTGGGACCTGCGCCATCCCGAGAACAGCACCTCAGCAATCAAGCAGAACATCAGTGCGTTCCAAGCAAAGGTAGAACCGACCACACTCCAAGGACCCGAAAAAAGATCATACAGTAAGTCCAAGGAGAACACTACAACATCCTGGCCGGCAGCTGCAGGACGAACAAGATAAGGGATCCCGAACCAGTTCTGCAGTGTGGCAGTCTTCGGCGACGTCTTCGGCGAGAAATACTGAGTATAATCCCAGGGCAAGCCTGTCAAGCGTGCAAGCTCTTCCAAAGAAGGCCCCATCTCCATATCGTTGAACGCAAACAAGTTCAACGAATGGACCCAGTCAATCAAGGCAGCTCCAAGCATCCTCCAATCAATATCAACTCTAGCCATATGGACCAGACTGCCAAAGCCATAGGACTCTAACTCCCGAATCTCATAAGCTGACAAGCTGTCAAGCCAAGCAAGCAGTCGTGGCGAGCAAGAAGGACGAGGAAGCAGCTGACAAGTCCTCACTGGTACCCCCTCCAGAACAAAAGGCCCAGAAATCAATGACAGCTCATCAAGGATCGGAAGGTCAACGGGCGAAGGAGAAGGAAAAGCTGGAACCTCTGCAGACTCAACAGCCCCTGACCTGCCCGCAGTAACGGCTATGTCTGATATAGTCGCATCACTGTCAGAAACTGTCATAACCTCAGCCGCATGGGAAGACTCGCCCACCTCATGAACAGAGTGCGCAAAAGACCGACGATCAGGAGAAGGACGATACTCCCCATCAAAAGGGCTACTAGTAAATATCACACCACACATCGTGGCACCCTGGCCAATCTGACCATCGAAGAATGCATCTGAACCATCAAAAAGGGTCCCGGCAACCCCGATCGAAGAATCAACGGTCAGATCTGGACCTGCGGCCCTCTCCAACAGGAAATCATGAATCCAATCATAATCCTGCCCGATCAAAGGGATCATCGAGGCATCTGCACCGTCCATCATCAAGGGGACATCATCAATGATCACATCAAGTCCACCCAAACAAGTGTGTCGCACGTCCTGGCCCTCATTAAGAGCATCCAAACCGTCAAAGGTATCATCTACGCCATCCATCCCATCCAGACATGAGATCAGCCCATCAATGTCCATCATGGTCCCATCACTTCCATCAATCACATCATCCATGTGGCCCACACTCAAGGGATGCATAGCCTCACCTATGTCCCACCTACCCATCCCATCCATACCATCCATTTCTCCCATAATGAGGGGCCCATTCAAATATGAAATTCCAGCCATCCCACCATTAATGGGGCCATTCAAAACTTCACCAACCACCATCCCTAGCCCCTCATCAATGCCTCCATTCAATGCACCATCTCCACCATCCATTAAAGGAATCCCTCCATCATTAGAGCCCTCACTAAGTGCTGGAGTGTGGGACCCACCAACCTCTCCCACTATGGCCCATAAATCATCATCCAAAGCTGCCCAAGAAAGGACAAAATGGGAAGAGGACAAAATGAAGAAAAAAGACAAGGAGAAAAGAAGATTCATGGCTGAATCGAATGATCCAGTGCAGAGAATGTGGGGACAAGAGAAACAGACAGCAGGGAATGTCCGAGCACGAGCCAGCCCAGGCCGCTCAAGAGACGAGCCCTGGGCGGCCTGCTCTGGGCCGCCCGTACGGAAGCGGTTCCTCTCTCTCCGCGGGATTGGCTCCAGGGTTCTTCGTAGGTGAGGCTGACAGTCCACGTCAGCAGATGGCACTCCGTGGGCCGCCCAAGGCTCCGGTCCACTCCAGATTTCGATTGAGGCTGATCAAGATCATATAAAAGGTGCCCCACCGGTCCAATCACGAAGCAATGCAGCCAGAACGTGGTTGATCAAGTCAAAGAGAAGGAAAGGTGGTCAAGTGGGGGCCACAAACAATCCAAGTCATTCAAAGATTAGATCATCATGATCTAAACCATTGAAGAACCTGCATGAGCCATCAAACAACAAGATCAAAGGACTGATCATCAAAAGAAGGGCCAGAATCTAAGATCTAATCATCAAGTGGGCCCACAAAGCCAAGTCAAGCGATCTGAGACGTTCAAGCCATCATCTGTACCATGAGAAACCTTCTTAGCCCCACAAATCATCAAAAGAGGTGCCCCAAAGTAAAGCCAAGGTTTCAAGTGGGCCCACAGGGACAAATCTAGCAATCTGAACCATTCAAGGGCTAAATCATCGGGATCTAAACCATTAGAAAGCTTACCCAAGTCATGGAGCAGCAAGATCAAAGGTTCGATCATCAAAAGAAGTGCCAGAATCCAAGATCTAATCATCAAGTGGGCCCACAAGGCCTAATCAAGCAATCTGAACCGTTCAAGTCATCATCCATGCAGTTAAGAAGTCTCATCTTCCACAAATCATTAATGGAACAAGTCAAAGGTCAAAACATCTAGACATCATCAAAGAATTTGAGACAAGTCAAAGATTGTATATTCATTCAAAAGAGCTTGATACAAAAGAAGACAAAAGCAAAAGTACAAGGCCATACAAAGCAGAATACCCAAGCAAGCTACAAGTCACCAACATAGTCATCATCATCCCTCCTCTCGTCCCGCTCCCGACGATAAAGATCCATCAAAGGAGCAGTCACCGAGCCTCCAGCATATCTGCGACGACCACCTGGAACATAAAGCGAAGGAAGCAGAGGCCCCTAGCCGAACAGCAAATACCATTCATCATAGTCACGATCCGGGATCGTGAAACGAAATTCGGGCTGGCCCACGAGAGCCTCAACTCTCTCATCAACTGGCATCCGAGCAGCTGGGGGAGGTGCAGAACAAGGGACCCGAGCCACCCCAGTAACTTCCCGAAGCAACCTCTCCCCCAGATACCACTGAAAAGATTCAGCGTCGGAAAGCATGATACGGAGACATAAAGCATCGTATGCCTCCACACGCTGGGGGGTATAATAGAGAGGGAAACTAGCATACGGCATCCGAGCGAGCTGCAGCAAATGAGGTCACCACGATCAGTTACAGTACAGCACGAGGGCAAAGAAAAGCAAGATACTTACGTCCTCAACAGTCAACCCGTCTATGTCAGCACGCCAATTGTCCCCAGAAACTCGGGCGTTCCGCTGACGGTTTTGCTGGTGCCAGTACATGTGGCGATACAGAGAGGGTTCAACATCGTCTCGCATCCTCGGCGCGAGATGGGGAAAATGGTCATAAAAGCAGGTCTGGGCAAAAGACACATCTATTGATTAGAGAAAGAAAGAAGGCGAAAGCCCTTCAAGAAAGGTGAAAGAAGAGATACCTCAACGACAGGCCAAAAACCTGTGAAGGACCGGCTATGCCGACAGGTCTTGTCAGACCTTGGAAGATACGGGTCAAGATAGCCCCGTTCCAATTATAGGGATGATGAAGATCCTCGACTAAACGAAGAAACTTAGGATCAACCCTCTCATTCGCGTGGTAAAAAAGGAAGGACCCGAAGGCATAAGTGATCATGGCCCGGGCTTTGTGGAGGGCATCTCGCTCGGTGGTGGGGATGACGGAGGCAAAAGTGTTGTAGAACCATCGCATCTTTACTTGATGGCCTTGGAATTCACCCTCGGGTGGGACATCACCGACGAGTCGTAGCCAGTCAGTGGAAGTGAGGGGAGCCAGAGAGCTGACTTGAGGAACAACTGTTCCATGAAACGGAAAGCCTACTTGCATATAAATGTCCAGGGGAGTTATCCCCCATTCACCACAAGGGAGCTGGAAGGTGTGAGTCTCGTCCCGCCACCTCTCGCAAAGGGCCGCGAGCATCATGCTGTTAGCATCGTTGTTACGAAAACGTAAGGTGAGGAGGCCAGCAAAAGGAGTACCATCCAGTACTCGTTCAAGCAAGGGCTGTGGATCCTTCATCCAGTTGTCCCAGTGATCCCTGGTACCTCGACCCTTGATAGCAGGAAGAGGTTGATGCTCCATAGCTAAGGAACACATGTGGTCCCCTCGGCGGACGATGAAGGCAGGATCATCTTCATCAATCACTCGGTGACCTCTGGTACCATCCGCCATTGAATCCTACAAGCCTGGCAAGGTAAGTCCCTATCCCTTACCCGTTAAAATCCAAATTATCATCCAGGAAACCCATGGGATTGGACTCACATCTAAATGCAAGATCTAAAGTCCAACTCCATGTGTCACCTAGGATATGTGTTGGGCCCATTGGAAAAAGTAAGGCCCACCTTAAAGAAGGTGGCATGGCATGCCTTAGGCAAGAAAAGTCTATCATCCAAGGACACATTTTGGACAACAAATGCACTCAAGTGCCATGAGATCAACAAAGGATCTTAATTCACATGAAGCCCCTCTTCAAAGTCCATATGTGGCCAAAAGATTGATCCACTTTTATGCCAAGGCCATGATTCTCACTTAAGATGTTTCCATCTTTTTACACATGTGCATGGACAAGTGGGGGATAGGGGGGAAGTGGGCCCCCAAGAGCAACCCAAATGTCTCATCTCAATGGATTGGAGAGAGCACATAGCCCACTTTGAAGAATATGAGGACCTATTCATGGGATAACCATGGGCAACCTTATGTGCCTCATCTTGATGAAGGTATTGACCATGAGTACAACATGGCGGTCCACCCACAAACATATGGATCAAAGAGGCCAATGGTAAAAAATTTTGATGCACATAGCCCACATGAGGAACCAAGTTGAAAATGCCCATGAAAGGGTAAGTTTGGGCAACTTATGTGCACCAATTTCTTTACTAAAAAGTAAGACCAATTGAGCACAAGATGGCATGGCTTGATGAGTCACCCAACCATCATGAAAATGGATAAGAATGGTACACATAGCCCACTTGAAAACCAAAATCCAAAATGCCCCAAGGCATGGGACAAAAATGGGCAACTTATGGGTATCATTCTTTCCCACAAATTGAAAGAAAAATCACTCATATCTGAGAATGATGGTAGATGACCCACCAAGCCACCAAAGAAAAAGCTCAAGGAGCTATGGTTGCATGTATAGCCCACTTGAAGAAGAATCATCCATTTGAGATTGATGACATCTAATGAAGCTCTTGAGGACTACTTTCCTCCCACAAGGAAAAACCATTTGAACTTAGTGAGATTGTTGGAACAACTCACTCACGGGACTTGTAGATGATCAAGTAACTCAAGTCCTCCATCCATCAAATGAAAAAGCATGAAAAGAAAAATCCTACATGAACAAAGTGTAGTGGGGCACACATGGTTCAAAGAAGTGCCCAAGTTTCAATGAAGGCCCAAAAGCCCATCCACATGAAAAACTCCAAGGAGCCCACTACACCTTGTACAAGGATGTACATCATAATCAAGAGATAGTGGAAGACTTGAGCCACTTGTCCATAAAGGCCCAACTAGAAAATCTAGCCCACTTGAGATCCAAATGAAGAATGGGCTAGTCATCTTGGTCCATACATATGTGAAGAAAGATGGGGTCACCCAAAGTGAGCCCCATGAGCCCAAAACTTGAGATGGGCCTTACCATGCCCATGGGCCCAAGTCTTGGAAAGAAGATGGAAAAGAAAAAGAAAGCTCCAAAAGAAATGACAAGAACAAGAGAACATGAGGGAGCCCAAAATGAAGCATTGGGCCCACCAAATACACTAAGGGCCATGACTTCACTTTGAGCCCATTTGATACATATGAAGAGAGGCCCAACTCCCATGAAAAAGATAGAGTATTTTGCCATGAACACTTGATGACATGACAAAATCACCCTTTACATGCACATGAAGGAAGTGTGAAAAGAAGAAAGAAAAATGAAGTGGAGAGCTTGCAATGTCCTTCTCCATGCACCACCTTTGAAAGAGACTTGAGATCTAGAAAATGGCCAAAAACACTTGGGCCCACCCTCACTCTTTTTGGAATAGCTACATGGAAAAAGAAAAGAGTCATGAGAAGAGATAATGAAGAAGGAAAAAGACAAGAAAGGAAAAGGGAGTGGTCCATACCTTTACCACTCACCAAATAGGGACCACCTTGCTGTCCCAAAACTTCTCTAAGGCCCACCACTTGAAAAGGGCAAAGGACCACCAAGTTGTGATGACCGAGGCGCAATGGTGAGGATTAGTGACTTTCAAGTACGGGAAGGATTCTGTTTTTCAAGTCGGATCACGACTAGTGGGACTAGCTCATCCCCAGTGGAGTCGCCATTCTGTGGATCCTCGCCATTTTCGCGCTCCCACACGACGTTCTCGTCCCTTCCCCTTTCGGAAAAAGAAGGAGAGGAGGATGCGTGAGTGCGAAATCGCCGTTTGTGCCACTGGCTTGCCTCGTTCTCGAGGGCTTTGTTTGGTAGTCGTGTTAAGCTGGATGTGTTAAAGTGAGTTTATATAAGACCAGAGTCGCCACTAGCCAGTTACTTCGAATCTACAGTCGGCTAGACCCCGTAGAAACGTTAGAGAAGGGGATCCGAAGATCCTTTCCTCCAAAATGACTCCTTTTGATCTGCGGCCAGAGATTCAAGGTAAGGGATCACGGTTACAGGGTGGGAAGAGGTTAAGCACCCCACGCACTGCCCGAACCGAAGTACGGTCTCTACTTCACAGAATCGATCGAATACTTGAAAGTCTACAGAGGAAAGAATGGCGACCTGAAGTTGATTTGATGACTGAACTGAATGGCGACTCCACTGAACGTCGTGTGAAAGTCTACAGAGGTACAGAAACTACGCAAGGCGGGGTTTGTCCAAGAAATATGCTACCCAGATTGGTTAGCGAATGTTGTCCTCGTCAAAAAGACCAATAGAAAATGGAGGGTCTGTGTGGATTATACCGACCTGAACAAAGCTTGCCCTAAGGACAGCTTCCCATTACCGAGGATAGATCAGCTCGTCGACGCAACTGCTGGGCACAAACTTCTCAGCTTTATGGACGCCTTTTCTGGGTATAATCAAATCCAGATGTACGCTCCCGATCAGTAAAAGACCGCGTTCATCACGGATCGGGGCCTCTACTGCTACAAGGTTATGCCCTTCGGACTCAAGAACGCCGGGGCAACCTACCAACGACTGGTAAACAAGATGTTTGCGGATCAACTAGGCAAAACTATGGAGGTATATGTCGACGACATGCTCATCAAAAGTAAGCGCTTAGAAGATCACGTCAACCACCTCCGCACCGCATTCAGAATATTAAGGAAGTATCGTATGAAGCTCAACCCTAGCAAATGCGCATTTGGAGTGGGCTCAGGAAAATTCCTTGGCTTCATGGTAAACCATCGAGGAATTGAAGCCAATCTAGAAAAAATCCAGGCCCTCCTCGATATGAGCTCGCCTTGCATAGTAAAAGAGATTCAGCGGCTCACAGGAAGGATCGCAGCACTCAACAGGTTCGTCTCAAAGGCTACTGACCGATGTCTTCCCTTCTTCAAACAGCTGCGTAAATGTAAGGAAATGACGTGGACTCCAGAATGTGAGCAAGCTTTTGTAGAGCTAAAAGCCTACCTCGGCTCCCCACCGCTGTTATTTAAGCCGGTGCATAAAGAACAATTGCTCCTGTACCTAGCAGTCTCAGAAGCGGCGGTCAGCTCAGCTCTAGTTCGAGACGACGAGGGAGTACAAAGGCCTGTTTATTACACGAGCAAAGCCTTGATCGACTCGGAAACACGATACCCTCAAATCGAAAAACTCGCCCTGGCTTTAATCGCTTCAGCCCGCAAATTGAGGCCATACTTCCAAGCGCATCCGATAGCTGTGCTAACCGATCAGCCATTACGGCAGGTGCTGCAGAATCCCCAAACATCAGGTCGCCTCGTCAAATGGGCAGTCGAGTTGGGCGAATTCGATATACGGTACCGACCTCATACCGCAATCAAGGGACAAGCTGTAGCCGACTTCATCGTCGAATTAACCGGGCCTCACGGGGCTGAGTGCGGTCGTGAACTTATCCAGAATCCGGGGGTAAGGCATGTCACACCTTCTTGGACATTACACGTCGACGGGTCCTCCAATTCACAGGGCAGTGGAGCTGGCCTCGTTCTGTCCTCACCCGATGGGATCAAAATTCAGTACGCACTCCGATTCGGATTTCAGGCTTCAAATAATAAAGCGGAATATGAAGCCCTCCTAGCCGGTCTTCGCCTCGCCTCGGAAATAAGAATACGATCGGTAAGGGTATTCAGCGACTCGTAACTTGTGGTCGGGCAGGTGACTGCGGAATATCAGGCAAAGGGAGGAAGAATGGCTGCATATCTGAACAAAGCTCAGAAGCTGCTGTTACAATTCGACCATTATGAAATCGTTCAAATCCCACGAGATGGGAACACAAACGCAGATGCTCTCGCGAAGCTTGCATCATCAGCAGACGACGAGCTCGGTAAAATGATACCCATCGAGTTCCTCCCTCAGCGCAGCATATCGTCAAATGAATTCATGGGAGTTTTTCCAATATCGGAGAATCCAGATTGGAGGGATCCTATCATCCGATTTTTGCAATCGGGCGAGCTACCTGACGACCAGAAAGAAGCTCGGCACATCCGCTATAGGTCAGCTCGATATACACTGATAGATGGTGTCCTCTATAAAAAGGGATTCTCCCACCCGTGTCTGCGTTGTTTAGGACCTAAAGAAGCTGATTATTTACTACGTGAAATCCACTACGGATGTTGCGGGAATCATTCCGGAGCACGAGCACTTGCATAGAAATCAATCCGACAGGGATATTATTGGCCCACCATCCAGCAAGATGCCCGAGAGACCGTTAAAAGATGCAATAAGTGCCAACGATCGCCCCAATACCTCACCTGCCGCCTGAAGAGCTCACGCCCATGGCTGGACCCTAGCCATTTGCTCAGTGGGGAGTCGATATCATCGGTCCACTCCCGACGGAAAAAGGACAAGTTAAATATGTAATTGTCGCCATCGACTACTTCACAAAGTGGGCTGAAGCAGAACCACTGGCTACCATCACAGAAAAGAAGACAACGGACTTCATTTGGAGAGCGGTTGTGTGTCGCTTCGGGATCACGAATACCATAATCACAGACAACGGGCGACAGTTCGACAATCAAGGATTTCGTACATTTTGCGCTGGATTGGGCATTAAAAATGTATATTCGTCCCCTCACCACCCTCAAGCCAACGGTCAGGTCGAAGCAGTCAACAAAATTATCAAGAACCATCTCAAAACGAAGCTCGAAGAAAGGAAGGGGGCTTGGGCGGAAGAACTTCCTAAGGTGCTGTGGGCCTACCGAACCACAGCTCGGTCTACTGAGGAGACCCCCTTCTTCCTGGTATTTGGAGCCGAAGCCGTTGTGCCGGTGAAAATTGGAATGCCTACTAGCAGAACAAGTCATCACAGACCCGACCAAAATGAAGATCAGCTGCGAATAGGCCTAGACCTACTCGACGAAGCAAGAGAAGCTTCTCAAGTATGTGTAGCTGCATATCAGCAGAGGGTCCGACGATACTATAACTCCAAAGTGCGAGAGCGACGGTTCCGAGCTGGTGACCTCGTCCTTAAAAAGGTAAACATAAACGACAAGGCCGGTGTATTCGGCCCTAATTGGGAAGGACCATATAAGGTCATCAGTTCACGTCGTCTCGGCACTTATCGGCTCGAAAACATGGAGGGAAGACCACTTCCTCATCCATGGAACGCCGAACATCTCAAGATCTACTACCCTTGAACAAAAGGGCAGTACTCGGCGCAAAGTATGTGTTTCAGAGCGATAATTTTATAAAATCTTCTCCTAGGAGTTGTTTTACGACATTCTTTCAATGCAACCTAATATCAGTATAGTACATTCAAGCTTGCTAAAAGACATAGGGCAATAGGTGGCCGACCTGGCCATCCAGTCCCAGATCAGTTCAACCATATAAACTCGATACATAAGCGACCATATAAAAGTGAAATCTACAAAGGAATTAGCAAAATTTGCCTCAAAGGGCTTGTATTCAAAATCAAATGTTGTGTACATCAAATTTTTTTTTTTTGCAAGTCCTATCTAATCCTTGCCAGCCCCAGACGGGCCAGCACCATCGTCTCCGACCCGCGCCTCCTCTTCCTCCTCGTCCTCGTCCACAGGCGTAAGGTCAAGGGTTGGGAAATGCTTGAGTACAAGACGCCTGCACTCCTGGAAGCCTTCGTTGTACAGCTCCTCAGAAACTTCAGACAACTTCTTGTACTCAGCCTTCGCCCCATTAATCTCCTCCAGGGACTTCAGCTGGACCTCCTTCATAAGCCCAGCCAGGCTCATCTTCTCCTCCTCAGCCATCTTCAGAGCAGCCTCAAGGGATTCGGCCTTATTCCCATCAGATACGGCCTTGGCCTCAGCCTCCTTCAGAGCCTTTTCTAGAGACTGGACCTGAACCTGAGATACCTCCAGCTCCGATTGCGCGACCTTCAGCTCGGACTGGGTAGACTTCAGCTCGAACTGAGCTTCCTTCAGAAGAAGGATACATTTCTTCAGCTCGGCCCTCACGGCTTCGGTCTTCGTCTTCCAAGAAGATGCAACAACCAGAGCTTTCTGCATCTGGTGGTTCCGCTCGGCCATCACCTGGCGGATCATGATAAGTGCAGCCGAATCCTGCGAAAGTAACACAGTTGGCACGTAAGTCAGAAAGCATCACGGGTATATAAAAAAAAGTGTCCGTAAAATTACCCTAAGACTGCTCTCTATTACCACCCCCGACCATCTGATCCGGGTCGGAGGAGGCTATGATATTCAGGTCTTGGGGGATGGTGTGGTTGACACGCATATATGCGTTGACACCCTCCATCCAAGATGAATACTGCTCCGTTAACGGAGGCATCTCGACCCGGTCCTCCTGTTGCTCAGCAGCAGCAGCGGGAGCAGCACTTGGCTGAGGAGGATGACTGGTGGAGGCACCAGCAGCCGGTTGGTCAGGTTTAGCTGCAGCAGGTTGGGAGGTCTGGGAGGAGACGGTTGGAGGCACAGATATGTTGATGGGCTCAGCTCGTGAGCCCACGTTATCCGGCACGTTGATCACCGGGTCATCAGCAGATGTCACCGGGGTGGCCGTTGGCTCGGTTCTGGGTTGTGCGGAATCCGAGCTGGGAAGTTGTCCTGACCCACAGACGAAGGATTTGGGTAGGCAAGGCGGTCTCTGCGCCTCGGCGGTAGTCGCCCTCTTCCTAGGGGGCTCGACAAAGCTCTGCTCGGGGTCTAGAAACCGAGCTGGAATCTTCTGCTTGGAGACTGCCTTCAGAGCCATTCCTGTCCAAGAAAAGGAAGAAAAAATGAGAAGACAACAAAACGAAAAGGCGAAGAAATACGTTATTGTTTCAGCTTACCAACCTGATTCAGCAATGGAGTTGAATGTGATCACTCTTCGGAAGTCCCTCTCTGCAGCAGGGAGAGCTCGGGCTTTGTGGATCTGTCTCTCTTGTGCTATGGACAAAGCCCCCCAATTGGTCGCCGACACTGCAGAAGGAGCAGATACATACGTTAAAAAAAAATTTCGAAAAAATCAGAAAAATTAGTTAGGTCGGAACTTCATCCGACCTGGCAGAGCAAAGTCGGCTCGGACTCGGAATTTCAGGGGTTAAGGCTCATCTGGCGCGCACTCCCAACTGCCCGACGCGAAGAACCACTTCCTCTTCCAAGTTTTTGTGGAGGAGGGCAAACAGGTGATCATCGAGCCGCCCTGACCCGGCAACGACGAAAAGTAATAGAGTCCTTGGCCGCCCAAGGACTTGAGAATATACATAGAAAAGAGTTCATTGGAGGTAAACTCTTTATTTCCTAACTTCTGCCAAAGTATATAGCATCCGACCATGCACCTCCATGCATTCGGTTGCAGTTGGCTCGGAGAGAGGCTTAAGACACTAAGGACTTCCCTCACGAAAGGGTGTAAGGGTAACCTCAGCCCGAACTCTAAATGCATTAAGGAAATAACTACCTCCCCGGCTTTAGGTCGGCTCGGCCTATCAGCTCGGTCATGAACCCTAAACTCTATGTAATCTGGAAGTTCATATATCTCCTTCACAGCGTCCAGCTCATCCTAGGTGATCTGCGAAATCATAGAATCTAATTCGAAGGGTTCTCTCTGGGCTGTGGCACTGCCGGCAGCTGACCTAGGAAGTTCAGACTCCCCCTCTCCAAGAGCCTCATCTACTCTCACCCCAGAATCCGATTCACTGGAGTTTTCCCCCTCGTGGCAGAGGAGAGGTAAGTCAGACTCACGGTCATCATACCTCACCTTGAGGATTGCCTCAGAACACGAGGTTTCTGGCTCCGACATTTCCCAAATAAAGAAAAAAGGGGAGAAAAGAAAATCCTTTGAAAGAAAGAAAAAGGAGCGTACCAGAACGCTGGCATGGCCACTGGGAGGAAAAAAGTTGAGGAGAATGAGGGAGGAAGGAAGTTGAGGAGAATGGGGAAGGAAGAAGAACCAGGGTACGGAAGCAGTGAAGAGAATGAAGAGAGGTTTCCAAAATCCGGCGAAGTCCCGGATTATATACTCGGGAAAGGATTTGGGCCCTATTCAGGTCTCATCGCATTCAATGCGAAGACGACACGTGGCAACTCCCTACTTGGTGAATTCGAAAAGCTGCGCCGTTCAGGACACGCGGCGACACCCTGTTCGACTAAATCATATCGACGATATCACGCCGTACGGAGGAATGATGACTCCTCGATATTTCAAGAGACGCATTTAATGTCATTTTCCCACCCATCGAAACGGCGGCGTTGCGGATACTAAACGACAAAAAGCATTTAGGTCGGCAATTTCCTCTTACATTTTTACCCCCGAGCTGAGCAGAATACCCTCGAGGGTAAAAGGGGGCTTCTGTTATGGGTAAAGAGCCGACCTGAAAGAAAACAGATTTTGCCGACCCGGGAAAGACGAGCCGACCCTTTTCAAGTCCCGGATACGAGTCGGGTCGTATTAACCCGATGAAAACTGGTCGGCTTGGCCCTATGTAATGAAGATCGTCCTAAGCGAGCTGAACTGTAAATCCGCGATCTTAGGCTCACGCCGAGATATCAGGAGGAAAGATCGACATCCCCAGCTTTTAGGGATAAGGATCTTCGTTTGTTATGGGCAGATCCAGAGATCTCGGGAACCCAGCTGGCAGTCCGTTGGAATTACGACTCTCCGAAAGGCAAACAGTTTTGCAACCTAAGTCTATAAATAAGCAGTTTCGCAACCTAAGTCTATCAAGGTATGAAACTGATATCGATCTACACTAAGACATTCGATTATCAAAGATCGCTGACTTAGGCATCGGAGGGTTATTGGCTGGACCCCAGCCACCCCCCCTTATTCTCTGTGTTCTTTTGCAGGATCTAAGGATTACGTCATCTCAGTCCTGTTCTACCTAGAAGTCCGACTCCATTCAACTATCCAGACCATAAATCTACATCTTCGTCTGTTGACCATTTTTTGGTAACAACAGAGAGTGTGGATAAAGCCCATACATCACGACGGCCACTCAGGGCCCTTGCCCGTTCCTAGCTCCGGACGGGTGGGGGGTAGGAGGCAATCGACGTTCCCGCTTCACTAATTTTTAGCTACTGGAAAAAGTATCTAATGCTCATAGAAAAGAAATTCTCCAAAGCCCCCAGAGGACTTTTAAGTAGGACGCGGATTATATCCTGACAGCGTCAGCAGCGAAATCGCTATTGCGGTGACGTCACCAAGTTCTATGGCCCCCACCATGTGTCGTATTCACACCGTCCATCCTATTTCGAGAGATCGTTTTAAGGCATGAGCCAAAAAATGAGGTAGATCCAAATCTCAAGTGGACCCCACCACTGAAAACAGTGGGGATTGAATGCCTACCATTAAAATCTTCCTAGGACCAACAGAAGTTTTCGATCAAGCTGAGATTTGTCTTTTCCCTTCGTCCATGTCTATGTTAACTTATAAATAGGTTGCATCTCAAATCAACATCATGGTGGGCCTAGGAAGGTTTCAACGGTGGGCATCATTGTCTCCACTGTTTTCTGTGGTGGGGTCTACTTGCGCTTTGGATGTACTTCATTCTTTGGCTCATGCCTTAAAATGATATCTCCAAATGGATGGACGGTGTGGATACAACACATACATTATCATGGGGTGTGGGGCCCACAAAACTTGGTGACATCGCTTCCTCTCAGTAGCTAATTTTCCCTTTAAGGTAGGGAAAATTATAACCAAATACTCATTTTAATTTATAGTATGATTATCCCTTATGCCTTAAGAATTTTATAATACTTTTTATACACTTAGTCAAAGTAAAATTATTTAAATAACAAAAATACTCTTTTTAATAAGGAAGCACTCAAGAAGCACCATACTACGAAATATGTGGCCCACATGATGTATAAAGGCCAAAAGCCGTCTAACTCATACATCAGATGCATGTCTCATATAACCTAAAGTGCCAAAAAATAGTCTCATCCAACAATTAAGCAGACGAAAACACATAGGACGATGTGAGTAGGTACGTCCACCTTAAGGTATGTATGAGGGCTGACATGAATTTCAAAACAGCTTGATTTTTCGCATGTCCCTTCACATGCAGGGTCTGAATGGTATGGATTTCATATATATGAGGCATTAATTCGATGGACTAATTCACTTATCAGTCTGATTGTAAGGCTCTGATGATGTGATGGACGTGTTGGATTTTATGAATGCATTACATGGGCATAATACTGGAGCCACTCGCGAGCGTTGCTTTTAATAAACCAAGCTTAGTGTCTTGTTGAAGGGAATGAAAATGTCTACTACAAAAACAGTAGGACGCCCAAGCTCTTTGGTTCAACATATTTCATGTGTGAAATCCACCCAACGCTTTTCCTATTTTGTGGCCCACTTGAGCTGAGCTGTCGATCTGGATGATTTTTGCCCCTTAGCCTAAGCATTGAGGAGTACACCTGATAAATGGTGGATTTCACATGGTGGGGCCAAAAAAAAGCTTAGCGTTTTTAGGCGGCCACTAACAATAGGCATCGCATGGGATTCCTCGCCTTTTAAAAGGAGGGCTTTCCAGACCTCTAAAGGGACCAATGTTGTGACTCACTTTGTCATGAATTTCATTGAGAAAGTGGATGGAATTTCTTTTGGTGAATGAAATCCACCTCATCCATCCATGTGCTAACCTCTAATGGAATAAATGCCTAATAATTTTTTTATAGCATACTTCTTTAGAGCTCTTACAATCTAGTACAATCATAAGAGAATGATTTACCAAGTAGCAAATCATGTTAATAACTTCTGCCCAAAAAACATTATCAAGTCAAGCTGAACTCAGCTTGCTTTTAGCATGATTAATAAGAATATAGTTCATACGTTTAATGACTCCATTCTACTGTTGAGTATCAAGGACTGTGTATTACATCTCAATAGCATGCTCACTGCAGAATTCCTTTAATTTTTTCGAGGTGTACTTTCCTCAATTGTCAGTTCTCAAACACTTATTCTTCTTTTCTTTTTAGTTTTTTACCAGTGCTTTAAACTTGGTAAAACAATCCAAAGTATTACTCTTCATTTTCAACATTTAAATCTATAACTTTCTAGAGAAATCATCAATAAAAGAAGCAAAATATTTTGAATCTCCTAAGGATTCGACACGAACCTTCACAGTGCAAGAATAAATTATATTTAAAATATTCATTCTTTTATAATAAACAATACACTGAGATAGGAAAAATATTTTATTCTCTGTATTTTATTTACATGCTACTCTTCTCTATTTATAAAGTGAACTATACTCAAGACTACAGACTGTACAATTGCTGTAAAATATTTGCTTGAAAGACACGAATACCAGCACTATCAGATTTGTTACTATAGTGGGTTTGCTTTCCTTGTATGGATTTCCTTGAATCAAAGATATTTGTTGTGATGTCAAGGGATTTTGATTTATTCCTTGATTCATTGGATGTTGATTCAGTAAGGCTGTCAATACCCCCGCAATCTTAATGGGAGCTGTCGAACGTTAAGAGTGTCACGAAGTACCGTAAAACGAGCAGTGGAAAGCGATTTGGTTAGGATGTCTGCTCTTTTTTTTTTTATTTTTATTTTTTTATTTATCCTTGCTGGAGAGAAATTGAACCAACAACTGGTTGCTTGTAACTTGGTCATGTACAAAATGAAAATCTATCTCAATTTGTTTTGTACATGCATGAAAGACAAGATTAAAGGATAAATAAGTGGTGCCTATATTATCACACCAAAGAGTAGGAGAACGAGAGAGAGAATATCCAAGTTCACCAAGGAGAGATTGTAACCATTGCACTTCGGCAGTAGCATTAGCCAAGGCCTTGTATTCAGCTTTTGTACTACTTCGAGCAATAGTGTGTTGCTTGCGGGAACTTCAGGAAACTAGATTGTTACCAAGAAAAATGCAATAGGTGCTAGTGGACCGACGGTCATCTTGATCACCCACCCAATCAGAGTCCAAATAAGTGGCGATATGCATGGAGGTATGGCGATGTAAGAGAAGACCATGAGAAATAATATGCTTCAAATAATGAAGAATTCGTTTTACAACTTGCCAATGAGGAAGTAACGGTTGGTGCATAAATTGACATACACGATTGACAGAAAAAGCAATATCGGGGCGAGTGAAAGATAAATACTGTAAGCCACCAACTATATTGCGATAAAGAGTTTGGTCTTCAAAGAGTTCACCTGCATGGGCAGAAAGAGAGCATATCGAAGCCATGAGAGTAGTGGCTGGCTTTGCAAGAGACATGTTGCTTCGAGTGAGCAAATTAACAATGTATTTCCATTGTGTAAGAAATAGTCCTTCAGGAATGTAGAGAGCTTCAACGCCTAGAAAGTAGTTCAAGGTGCCAAGATCTTTGACAAAAAAATATGTATTAAATAGCTTGATAACTGATTCAACAGCCACAGAATTGGATTTGGTGACAATAATGTCATCAACATAAATTACGAAAAAGATGACCAGTGAACCTTGGTGAAAAATAAACAAGGAGGAATCTACCTTAGAGCCGGTAAAGCCAAGAGCCAAGAGGCGAGTACTAAGTCTGGAGAACCATGCACGGGGCGCTTGTTTGAGGCCATACAAAGAGCGATGGAGACGACACACATGATTTGGGAATTAAGGGTGCCTAAATCCAAGGAGCTGGATCATGTAAACTTCTTCTAGAAAACCATGGAGAAAAGCATTTTAAATGTCGATTTGACGTAAGCACCAACCAAAGGAGATTGCAATAGAGAGAATGGTGCAGATGGTTGTAGGCTTAACAACCGGGCTGAATGTTTCTAAATAGTCCAAGCCAAATTGTTGATGATAGCCTTTGGCAACAAGGCGAGCTTTGTGGCGCTCAATAGAGTCATTAGCTCGATGTTTAAGGCGAAATACCCATTTACATCCAACAACATTTTGATGGGGAGATGGCGAAACTAAGGACCATGTACCATTCCGAAGAAGAGCATCAAACTCAATATTCATTGCTTGCCTCTAATTTGGATCCTTAACAGCTACTGTATAACATGATGGTTCCTTTGAAACATTGGAAACCACTGCAATAAGAGCTCGCGGGAGTGGGTGCCAAATGGTGCCATCAATGGGTACTTTTGGTTTGAAAATGTGGTGCTGAGAGCGGGTCTGCATGGCATGTGTGCGAGGAACCAAAACTACAGCAATGTCATTGATGGGGAGATGTTGAGACTCAGATATAGTGAGAGAAGTATCAGGGAGATCCTCTCGTGAAGATGTCACATGTGGCATGTTGGTTGTATTCTCATGACTTTGCACCAATATGGAAGTTGGCGTACAAGGTATCCTAGAGTTTGATGGGGATGCTGAAGTTGGAACATGGTTGGCTGTTGTGGCAGATGAGGGCACAACAGTTGGATCTTGTTGAGGAGGATCAAGAGGCACCATTGTCATCAAAGAGGGCTGTCCAAATTTGTCCTGCAAAATAAAAGTAGATTGTTGTGGATGGGAGGGTGCCATGGGACAAGCTGGAGTGAGATTGGAAAAGAAAAACACGTTCATCAAAGATGACGTGACGAGATATGTCAAGGTGCCCCGTGGAAGGGTCAAGACAACGATAATCATGGTGCACGGGACTATATCCCAATAAAAGACAAGTTTTAAAGCGAAAGTCAAGCATATGATGATTGTAGGGACGCAGACAAGGCCAACAAGCACAACCAAAGACCCGCAAAAATGTATAGTCGGGCTTTTTGTGAAAGAGAAGTTCTAATGGACATTTATTATTAAGCACAGTAGTAGGCAACTGGTTAATTAGGTAACAGGCTGTTTGAAAAGCCTCTTCCCAATAAGTATGAGGCAAGGAGTGTACAAGAAGAGCCAAGCCCATTTTAACAATATGTCGGTGACGCCGCTCAACATACCCTATTTTTGCTGATGGGTGTGAGGGCAAGCAAGGTGATGAAGAATACCAGTATTTTTAAAATACACATTCAAGCGACGGTATTCGCCACCCCAGTCACTTTGGATGGCTCGAATTTTTTGATTAAATTGGCGCTTAACAAGGGCTTGAAATTGATAAAAAAATGGATTCAAGAGAGGCAAAACAAGCACCTCCTCTTGAACGATGTCCACCTCCTCTTGGAAAATTTCCTCGAGAGGCATCATGTTTTGGATTCTTTCCACGATAGTTTGATTGCTTGGAAGCACTATTGGCAGAAGGATTTGATAAGGCTATGCACTGATTTTGTTGTTCAAGACGCATCTCGTGAGTGAGGAGATGACTGTATAACTCCTCTAGACTCATGGGATCAAGGCGTGTGGTAATAGAGGTCACAAAAGGATCATAGTAAGATCCTAGACCGGCAAGGAGAAAAGAGATAACCTCATCATCAGTAAGAGGTTGTCCAGCAGCAGCAATAGTGTCACTGAGACTCTTGACACGTTGAAAATATTCAGAGACAGTGGAATTTCCTTTCCACAATGTGGCTAGTTATGTGCGAACCTGGATAATTCGTGCTCTAGCTTGAGAGTTATACATTCTCTCAAGAGCAAGCCAAACCTCTCTAGAGCTTGAGTACCCAACCATATGGGCAAGGGCACTTCCAGTCAGAGAAGACATGATGATGCTGAGCAACATTTGATCTTGTTGAAACCAGCGTTGATAGGCTGGATTTGGAGTAGTCGATGCTTCACCACGTTGAGAAATGGATTGAGAAATAATTTTCGGTGGAGGTGGTATTGAACCATCCAGATAGCCAAACATGTTTTGGCCATTTATATGTGCAACCATCACACTCTTCCAGGGGAGATAGTTGTCACGCCCAAGTTTGGCAATGGAGGATTGGGGAGGAACAAAGGTTGGTGGAGCAGAGATGATGGCGGTGGTGTTTGTGGTGGTGGTAGAACTGGTACCGGTGCTTGATGAAGCCATGGAGACGTTAGTCACACTAGGCTCTGATACCATAATAAACAATACACTGAGATAGGAAAAATATTTTATTCTCTGTATTTTCTTTACATTCTACTCTCCTCTATTTATAAAGTGAACTATACACAAGACTACAGACTGTACAATTGCTATCAAATATTTGCTTGAGAGACACGAATACCAACACTACTAGATTTGTTACTATAGCTGGTTTGCTTTCCTTATATGGATTTCCTTGAATCAAAGATCTTTGTTGTGCTATTAAGGGATTCTGATTTATTCCTTGATTCATGGGATGTTGATTCGGTAACGCTGTCAATATTTTACTAGTAGACGAAGGAAAATAAGCTCTTTAGAACTTTTAAAAGAAGCAATACACACAAAATTTAAATTAATAGATTTTAAACCAGAAAGTAAATTTCGATTAATAAGTATTATTAGTCTTTGCTTGCTTATGTAGCTTGTGCGAGATCGTAACAGAGTCTGTCACAATATTAACAACAATAGCATACATTATCTCTAATCAAACAATATAAGCCACCTATCAACTCTGATTTGTTACCACCATCACCCATTTTACAATCTTTAATCAACCATTTTTATAAGAAAAATTATAACCATCTTTATCATATGCCAAACATTAGAAACTATGTGTGTGATATCATCAAACATATGGATTTTAACATCTCAAATCTCCATAATTTTACATGCTCTACTATCATTACCCATGTAAACTATACTACCATCTCATGACTAATATGTGTAAAAATAATTCCTACGTGGAGTCATATAGAATGAAGTGCTTGAATCCAAAATCCATTGATGACTTGAATTCTCTTATAGAATCAGAATTGACAACACTTTTCTGTCGATGGATGAATTGTCTTTCTCAACTAGAATTTCTAAAGAATATTTTGAATATGATGTAATTTGATAATAAGAATTAGGTTTGAAATTATCTCAATTTTACTTTCTTGAGTTTATAATTTTGCTTGACTGGGACGCAATGCAGTTAAGTTTGAGGAAAAGAAGGTATCGACAGCCACGATCATAGTTAAGGTAACAAAGTGGTTGAGAGAGAAGTGGACAATCGTATACCAGACAAGGGGAGGTTATCCTTAACGAAATCAATCTCTTTACATTCTTTGGGCTTGCCCGATAACAAAGATAGAGAAGTGGATAAATTTTTGGTTATGAAATGGGCTAGGCCGGGATGAGACTCGACTAATTGAAGCTAGCTTAACATTGATGGATCCTCGAGAGGGAACCCGAGCGAGGGGGGGTTGTAGAGATCATAAGGGGAAGGTCATATTTGCTTTCCACAAATACTACAGCCGGGTTTCCAACACTTTAGCAAAAACACAAGCGATGGTAGATGACATGCAAATTGTTGTGATATGGGTCTAATTAATGTCATTGCTAAAACAGACTCCCGAGTAGTTGTAGAAACGTCATCTAGTAAAAAAGAAGCTGGCCCTTGGAACATTTGGCACATGATGGGTGAAGTCAATAGGATGCGTCGACTTATTAACTTCAAAATCTCCCATGTGCTGCGGGAAGGTAATGTGGTGGCAGATGCTCTCGCTAGAATGGGAAGTAGTGGATATCCTAATATTATATTTCTCAGTTGATCGAATCTCCTGACCTCGATCAGGGGTTTAATAGCTTTGGATAATGTTAGAGTTGGCGCTCTCAAGAAGGTCAAGTCTTAGCGTTGGGATTTCTTCTCGCTATTTGATAGTTTGGAGGTAGTGATGCTTGCTAGGATACATGGGTGGTTGGGGATCTTTCTTCGGTTTGAGGAAGCGGCCTGGTGGAGCCATTTGCTTCTTTTTTTGTGCATTTGGGTTTTCTTTTGGTGTAGATGGATTGGGGGCTGTTTAACCCTCTTTTATACATCCTTTAAGGCGTATGATAGGTGCAACACATCGGTTTTGTAGTGCCCACCCAAAAGAACTTGTAATTTTATTTATCAATAAATTTTTATGTGGTGTGCTCCCACTTATTCTTAAAAACAGTTTACAATTTTGCGAAAGTGACAATTCTTTTTGCAATTTCAACACTTTTTTAAAGCCATTTTGACTTGGATATTATCTGATCTCTTTCATTGGTACCTTTCTCAATAGATCTTCTTCTAACCATTATACCAACACCATCAAATCTCCTAAGTATTTTTATGCGAGATTCTCCTGTGAGAAATGTGGATACAACTGACTCCACATTAAGATTTGGATCGTTGCTAAATTTATAACCAAATCATCTCATGAACCTGACATCGAACAAAGTAGAAGTGCGGTCTTTTCTTCATTATTAATCTTTGCATCGACGACTGGCAATATGGTAATGACCCCAACACCAACCAACTAGCGAGTGTCAAACTTGTTGGGAGGCTGTAGAAGTAATCACCGAATCAAATCGCATAACGAAAGAGAATAACAAACCAAGCAAAAGAGAGAACACACAATTTTTATTTGGAAAAACCCTTGCGGAAAAAATCATGGCACAAAGTGACAAAATCCACTATGAAAATGAATTACAAGAGATTGGAGATCACTTACATGCAAAAATTCCATAAAAAACCTAGCCTTTTCTGTAGAATAGCCCTCTTAATCATTTGCTTAAGCCTAATCCTGCATACAACTGTTTATATAGTGTTGCACCCAGAATTAGAAACAAATCTGTGTAATTACACAGAATCACGCGCACCGTCGGTCGATGGGTCGATTGACCCTTTGATCATTGGTTGCCATTAATCGATTGACAACCCAAAAACATGTCCAGAGATTTACAATGTTAATTTGAAATTTCAGCAATCAGTCGACCAGGGTGGTCGATTGATCGATCTTCCTTGCACAACATAGATTAAAGACATCCTTTTTCAACAATCTCCACCATGGCTTTAATCTTCCATGCTCCATCCTCCATTTCTAATGGTCTCCATCATTGCTTCACCATCGTCGCTTGTCGTGCACACTCCGTCTTCATTCCTTCATTGTTAGGCCTAGAGAAGTTGAACATAATTTGAACTTTTTTACAAGAATAACCTTTGTAAGCATATCCGCTGGATTCACGCTTGTATGGATCTTCTTGAAAGCAACACCGCCTTCCTCAAGCTCCTATCAGATAAAATGATAATTAACATTAATATGTTTAGTTCTAGAGTGATAAACAATTTTTTTCGCCAAATTGATCGCGCTTTTACTATCACAATTAACTGGCACGACCTCCCGCTAAAGCCCCAATTCATTCATCATTCCCCTCAACCAAACACCTTCCTTGAATGCCTCTGTTACCGCCATATACTCCACTTCGATTATGAAAAAGCAATCATAGAACAAAGCTTCGACATCCAACTGATTGCTACACCCGCTAATACAAATGAGTAACTGGAAGTCGACTTTCTATTGTTCATGTTTTTAGTGTAAGCTGAATCTACATAACCTACAAGCTTTCCATCAGATTTTTAGAATGTCAGGATGTAGTCCTTCGTACCTCTCAAATATCGAAGTAACAATTTCACTACCTCCCAATGTTACTTGCCAGGGTTAGACATGTATTTGCTCACAACACCGACTGCATGTGAAATATCTGATCTTGTAGAAACCATGACATTCATTAAACTTGACTAAGACTTTAATGTAATATGCCTGAGACAATCATAACCTGTTCCTCTTCTGTCCTTGTGTATATCAATGTCGATAATCTTCTTTGCAGCCCCCAGATTTTGTCTCAAATGCCCTTGATAACTAAGTTTTCAATATATTGATTTCAGACATGCTATGGTTGACGATAAGCATGTCATCAACATACAATACCAGGACAATGAATTTCCATCATCTAGTACCTTCAAGTAGACACAATGATCATATTCACTTCTGATAAACTGTTGACTAATTATGAAAGTATCAAATTTATTATACCACTGCCTAGGTGACTGTTCAACGACCTCAACTTACAAACCTTATTCTCAAATCCTTACACTTCGAACCCCTTTAGTTACTTCATGTAGATATGCTCTTCTAACTCATCATGTAGGAAAAAAGTCTTTACACTACTATGTGAAAAAGCACTAAATTCGACTGTCATGAACCATCATTGAATTTACTGCGCGTAAGAATTTAACGATTGTGGACCATTGAATTTACCACATGGAAGAATTCGACGGTTGTGGACCGCCGAATTTAGGGCCTCAAATTCGACTGCTGACCTGCCGTACTATCGAAATTCACACGGAATGATTCGACGATCTAAAACGGTTGAATTTAGGGCCTCAAATTCGACTGCTACTAACCGTCGACTTATTACAGCCGAATTAACTTGCGGAAAACTTTTTGACGGTGTAAAGCTGTCGAATATGAGGTCATAAATTCGACAGGAAAATGACCGTCGAATTATTATAGTCGAAATTAATGTATATTCCTATAAATAAAATTCTCAATTTGCCTCCCATTCCCCAAATACACTGAAATCATGAATTTATAATGGATTTCCCCCGAAAATAGGTTACTTTAACGACGGTTAAGGTCCGTCGCTAATGGTCCACAATGAATTGATTTTTAAGGTGAAGTTTGAGCAGGTCGTGCCGGATTTTGCGACGGATTGGATCCGTCGTTAAATAAACGTTTTTATAAGATATTTTATAAAACAAATTGAGATATTTAGAAAATATTAATACTAGAGAAAAAATTGAGATTTTGACAAAAAATTTGACGTTTGGAGAAAGAATCTCAAGTAGTTTAAAAGAATTTTAATTTAAAATAAAAATAAGAATAAAAAATTAAGAATGTTTTAGAAAATTTGAGATTTAAAAAAATTGCATTTTGAAAAAGAAAAATTAACTTTTTTAAAAAATTGAGAAGTTTGAATAAAATTAAGGGTATGGTGAAAAAATTGAGATTTTTATAAAGTATTTGAGATTTTGTATTTTAAAATAAATATAGAAGTTTGATAAAAATAATAAGATCTTCAAAAGAATTTTGATTTAAAAAATTGAGAAGTACTAAAAAATTCATTTGACATTTTGAAAAAACAGGTGAAATTTAAAGAAAATTTTGAAAAAAAATTTGAGATTTTGAAAAAGAATGATATTTTGAAAACAGGTGAAGTTTAAGGAAAATTTTGAAAATAAATTTAAGATTTTGAAAAAAAAATGACATTTTGATAAAATTTTATAAGTTTGAGAAAAAGTGAGATTTTTAGAAAGAAATTAAGATTTTCTATTTTGAAAAAACTTAAGTAATTTGATAAAAGAAATTGACAAGATTGAAAAAATAAAAAAGTAAATAGTTTGAAAAAGATACAAAGAAGTTAAAAAAAAAAAAACATATTTAAAAAAATTATGATTTTGATTAGACAAGTGTCATTTTGAAAAAGAAAATTGTAGAAGTTTAAAAAAATTATGATTTTGAAGGAAAAAAAGTTAAGAGTTTAGAAAAATTGAGATTTTGAAAAAAAGATTAAGATTTTGAAAAAACACTAAGATTTTGACAAAAAATTAACATTTTGAAAAAGAAAATTGAAAAGTAGAAAAATAATTGTGATTTTGAAACAAAAGTTAAAATATTCGAAAGAAAAATTTGTCATTGTTTTAGAAAAATTGAGATTTTTAAAACAAGAATTTAAGATTGAAATAAAAAACTTGGATTTTGATAAAAGAAAATGGGAATCTTGAAAAAAATTAATAATAGTTGAGAAAAATTGAGATTTTAAAAAAACATTAAGATTTTGAAAAATCACTGAGGTTTCGACACAAAATTAACATTTTAAATAAGAAAATTGAATATTTCAAAAAAATTATGATTTTGAGAAAACAATAAGTTTAAAAGTTTGGAATTTTTTTTACAATATTTGAAAAAAATTAAATTTGAAAAAGCAATTGAGATTTAAAAAAAAAACATTTTAAAAAAATTGGCATCTTGAAAAATTGATATGTTTGAATAAAATTGATAATTTTGAAAGAAATAGATTTTTTCTAAGTTTGAAAAAAAAACAATTGAGGTTTTAAAAAAAGATTAAGATTTTAGAAAAAAATTGAGAAGTTTGAAAATAAAATTTAGAAATAAAATTTTGAGATTGAAAATATTGGAAATTTTGAAATAAGTGGACCAAATTTACTAGTGAACATTTATTGAATGGTTGAAAATAAAAAATTACAATCATTGAGTTACCTGCCTATATATTGGATTGGTTTTTACATACTCACAAGTTCACTTGAACCGAAAATGATGGCAAGTATAATTGTAAGAATAACTTATAATGATGAGATTGATCAAATTCTATTATCAGGAAATCCTAAAGTTGACCTAAAGAGTTTGATATATTTGGAATGTGCTAAATAGGTCACCGAACAAAATTCAGCCCAATCTAACTTGAAACGAATTAGATTCGTCCAAAACACTCTTTAAATGGGCATGACCTAGTTTCTCTAGATGTAGATAGATTTTGGAAAATCTGATCAGGTCAAGATTGAAGAGTAAATGACTTCAGATGTTTATATTAAATTTTACTCAAATCTAACCATTGGATTGCAAGATATGACCCATCATATTGTTGATCATAATCAATCTTGTTTGCCCAATACATTTTTTAAAATCCAATCGAGGTGAGTGACCCGTCAAATCGAATATATTGATGAGTAGAATAAAGTGACTAGATCAGAATTCCTAATTGGGCCAAATTTTTAGTTCAAAATTGTAATGCGACTTGTCGACCTCATGAAAATTCAAGAAATGTGTAGTCATTGGACCCCAAACTCTAATCTAGCCGTTGAGATTTGGATTGTAAGCCTTAAGGTTTGGTGTGGCATAATAAAATGATATTTAAGACTAGATGGACGTGATAAATATATGTAAAATATATCAATTTGGACTCACGCGGTTAGGATAGTGTGCGTGGGATTGGCTAGTGACTCTTACTAGTCTCTGGTTAGTGATCAGGTGCTCTGTAGGCCCTACCATGATGTATGTGTTTCATCCACACCATCCATACATTTTTTCATATCATTTTATGTTATGAGCCCAAAATTGAGACAGATCCAAATCTCAAGTGGACCACATCCAAACGTCGGCCTCTTATCCTACTTCGCAAATTGTGTTGGGCCCATCGTGAATGTATGTGGTTTATCCACGCCGTCCATCCGTTTTTTCGAACATTTTAGGTGTTGAGCTCAAAAATAAAGCATATCAAAAGCTCAAGTGGACCACACCATAGGAAACAGTGGAACAATGATTTCCACCGTTGAAACCTTCCTAGGGACCACAGTGATGTTCATTTGTCATCCAACCTGTTCATAAGATCACACAGACATGGATGATGAAGGGAAAGCACAAATATCAGCTTGATCCAAAACTTCTGTGGCCCTCAAGAATTTTTCAACGGTAGAGTACCATTGATTTTAGTGTGGTTCACTTGGACCTTCGATCTACCTCATTTTTGGGATCATACTCTAAAAGGATACGGGAAAACGGATGGACGGAGTGGATAAATTAAATACATCACGGTGGGCCCCACGAGCCCCTATTAGACCGTCCGTCTCTAGGGTTAAATTGCGCCAAAAAAAAAAAAATAAATAAAAAAGCGCGCTGCCCTTTTTGCCCAAATCCTCCTTCGCCCAAATACCTCTCTCTCTCTCTCTCTCTCTCTCTCTAACCCTAATCCCTCTACCCCACTCTCCAGTCTCCATCTCCCAGAAATTGCAGCTCAAGTCACGGTCAGCTCTCTCTCTCTCTCTCTCTCTCTCTCTCTCTCTCTCTCCTTTGAGATACACCATCCGCAATGCTCCCAATGGCCCCGGAAGTTGCTGCCTCTGGACTTCTTTGGTGGGGCAGTCAAATCTGGCCTTCCACACATTTAATCTGGTCAGTCAAATAGCATTTGCAAATCAGGTGGCCAGTCAAATAGCATTTGCAAAGTTACCTTTCTGCCAAACAGGTTACTGTTGCATACAACAAGGATCCTTTGCTGTATGTGTCTATCGAACAGAGGTGCTGTTTCTAAGGACTGTAACCCTGCTTTACTCTTCGGTTATATTTATATGCCTTTGCTGCTCCATCAAATGTTTGATCATCTTGAGGCATATTTTCACCTTCTATTTATTTATTATTCTTATTATTAACAATGTGGTGTAAAGTTTACTATCTTGACCTATCTATGGTCCAACAGGAAGGGAAACCTCTTGTTCTGAATGTGGTGAGGCGGGCGGAGCAACTGCTAGTGAATGATCCATGAGTTATTGAATCAGTCAACTAGTTTGTTACTTGCAATTTAAAATCAATAAAATATTAAATTCTTTTTATGATATTCAGGTCTCGCATTAAAGATTATCTCCCTATCACTGGACTGGCAGATTTTAATAAATTAAGTGCAAAGCTCATTTTAGGTGCTGAAAGGTAATGAGAAAAGAATACCTTATAGCCATTCCTGTCTGTTATTTACCTGTGTAATAATGCATTTGTTATGAGGCAAATCATTGTACCAAGAAGAAAGGGTGTTACATTGTTACCTGTGTCAATAGATGATTGTTGCCTTTCATGTCAACTTGCTGGTTCACACGATTCTTTTTTCTTTTTCTTTTTTGGAATGTGATCATCTTCTTGTTTATGCAACCCTCTTTTTTGGAATGTGACTCTTTTTTGAAATTTCAGCACACAATTTAGCACATTCTAATTGTTTCCCATTTGGATTTGAAGTTGAATATCAATGATTTTATGGGTTTTGTTCTGATGGAATTTACAGTGTTTAGGTCTGTATTCTTTTTCTTTTTTTAATCTTTTGGGTCTGTAGGTTTTAAGTTGATCCAAAGCGGGTTAGATTGGTCAGCTTTCTTGTTGGTGAGGCTTTCTAGTTTGTCGAGTCTTTCAAACTCAATGAAAGCATCTATGGAGAAGTCAGAGGTTCCATATACAAGAGTTAGCTTGTCAATCAACTCATCCATACAAGAGTTACCTCTTTATTATAATCACATGCTGCAACCTCTTCATGCTTATTTTTACATTATGGTAGTCTATTTTTGAAAGGTGAAACTGAAACAGAATTTGCCAACTGCCCACATCCAATGTACATGTGTGACCCATAACCGTTGTATCAAGTCTCAATGCTTGATAAGTCCAAGCATACTAGGATTCCACCATCCGATCGAGTAGATGGCTTCAGGACATTCATGCCGAGGCTGTGAAGAAGAGGCGCCATACCACCAAGAAGCCATATGCCAGGTCAATTGTAGGTGCTACTCTGTAAGTCATTCAGAAGAAGAGAATAGAAAAGGCTGAAGTCCGTTATGCTTCTAGAGAAGCAGCTCTCCGGTACTAATCTCTACTAATACCGAATTCCCAATTGCCGACTTATAAGACTCTTTCAAAACCTTTACTACAAACATGGCTGAAGATGAGACTTTTTGGAATCTTATTCAGACAGGATAAATGCAATAGGAATTCTGATTCAAATGGCAGAAAATGCTGTAGGAATTACCCCCCCACGAAAAAAAAAAAAAAAATCAGCTTCGGCTAATATGAAGTAAGGTCTGCAATATGCACAAAAATCTCCTTATTGGCTGGGGCTTCTGATGGAGTTAAGGTGAAGAACAAATGGTAGAGATGGGTTAGCCAAAGAAGGCACGTCAAGATTCTGCATTGTCTTGGGGTTTCTCTTGTTCTTTCATGATGTGGCATGTGTCTGATCTTCAATGGAAGTGTGCCACTAATTAAAACGAGTACCCTTTCCACTATCTATGTACACATATTTTAATAATCCGTGCATTTGCACTCATTTTACTGCTGTCCGTTCATGATGTAAGTGTGATGTGTATATGTGCGCGTGCATGTGTGTACCAGTGACCTGATTTATCCCCCCTTGCATGCATCATGCTAGCTTCTGAATTTTCTTCTATGCTACAGTGCTGGAGAGGTTACCAACAGAAGCTTTTGCAAGCATTTCATCCTCTAGCAGTAGAGAGACATCTTCAGTTGGTGTCAACCCACAGTTCTCCATGCCTTCTCCATCATCCTCTATGTAAATGCATTGCTTGCTGCTTCAATTCTTTTTCTTGACAACAAACTAACCTTTTATTTTTAATTTCATGTTAATGATCACATGGATACTCACATTCTCTGCCTAATTATATGGAATTCTGAGGTTCACAGCTTTTCTGGATTGGAGTTGGAGTTGGGTTTTCGGCATTATTCTCATGGGTGAGAAGATTTGGGATCCTTTGGCAATAAATTCCTTCTCCTTTTGAATCATCGCTCAAAATTCTATTCCATGGTCCTTTCATCTTCGGTATTTAACACTCTGAATGGCTTGTTTCATGTTGCAACAAACTTAAAAGTGAGCCTTGTCCCTTTACAGGGTATTTTTCATAAGTCACAAAGGTTGCTGTTAAAGTGCCTTGCAGGCATATCAGAAATATCAATATATTAAGAGAGCTTTTTTTTTTGGAAAGATTTTCATTTAAAATGGTTTCTAATTTACAAAGTTCAGCATGTGCCTTTTTCAATATAACTGTTTGCCATCTTTTGGAGCACTTCTTAATTGTCTCACTTCTTTATGAAAGCCTGTTGGCATTGCTTTTCCTTTGTCTGCATTGTGCGGTTAATTTTTTTCCAAATATTTATCATCTCCACAATGTTTGTTAGTTTAGATTTTAGAACACGACATTTTCTTTGCCCTACTAATTCTGTTTTAGGATGTTGAAATTGCTTTTCCTTTTTGTGTGATGTGGAGTTATATATTACATTTGCCAATTCATCGTGTTCTTTTAAGAAGTTTATACTGTAGAACATGGATTTCTTATCTGTATGAATACTATTCATGCCTTCCTGTTTTAGGACGGCACTGCTTTCCCTTCTTCTGTAATGTGCAGTTACCTATTCTATACATTTGCCACTCCATAAATATTTTTTTTTCCCTAAGACGTTTAGATTGTAGAGCATGGCATTTCCTTATCTATATGTCACCTATGCTATTCATGCTTGAGATATCCTTCAATTCATCATACTGGTCAACACTCTTGAGCTTGTTCTTATCACTTAATCTTGGCGTATTTTCTTTCTAAAGTTGGTATTGGCCTGAGGTGAGGTGTGCTGTAGTTGTGGTTTGTTTTGGAAGTAACAAATAAATCATCCAAGTATGTATTCCCGAGGAATAAAAAAGTGTTTGAAACATCTAGCGAGTACATCCCTTGTCTGCATAAATGGGCGGGAGTAGGTTTCTTAGGCTTGATTAACAGATAATAGACTGCTGTTACTCCGTTAAAGGATCCTACATTGAATTGTGGACTTGTTAAGGGATTGGCTTATCAATGATTTGAGAGACAATGCCGTCTATATGCTTCACAGTGCCAATTAAATCCTACCATTAAAAAATTGCTAGGGTCCACTGTATTTCTTTTTTCCCATCCAACCTGTTGATTAGGTAGTGTGGACCTATATTACCGCCCATCATAATTCTTTTTTTTCACCCAACAGTTTTTTCCCCCAAAAAAGTAATAAAATGTAGGCGTTTAATTCTTTTTGCTTCTTATGGTGTGGTCCACTTGAGATTTGGATCCGCCTCATATTTAGGCCCATGCCCTAAAATAACCGAAAAGAATAAAAATGAATAAATGGTGTGAATGTACCACATTCATCATGATAGAGCCCACAAGATTTCAAACTCCAACCACCATGTGTAGGAGTGAGTGGGGATTTGCTCTGAAGCCTTTGGCATAAAGTTGTGGAAGGAAGCTAAGTAGGGCCCACTATGATGTTTGTGAGAAATCCACTCCATTCATCCATTTTTTGTGTTCAATATGTGACAAAAAAAATGAGCCGGATCTACGACTTAGTTCAAGCTTCTTGATTTTTCTTTTTCCTACTATGGTGAATTATGAGTTTGAGCTCGTATGTCAGTGGTGATAGAGTGCATTGCAACATTGAGATCTTGGGTTTGAGCCCATACATACCTGTTAAACTTCACATGTTCACATTCTTTTTGGTTTGCCATGCCAGGTAATTCAGTTGGAAATTCACCCAAGGGTATACGAGTTTGAGGTGGTCTTTGTAAGTCTGAAGTTCAAGATTCAAATTATTATACTATATGCCTTGATGACATCTTTGATAGGAATGCGGAGTTGTAGGATCCTGAAACTGATGAGGGGATGGCATTTGTTAGTGTAGGTATAGGAGAGGTGCTTAGGTGGCCTAGATTCGTATCAGATTTGTTATGAAATAACTTTTGTATATGTTTAACATTATCAAAACGCTAGTGCATTTTTTGGATTTTTTTATATATTCATAACATGAGTAATACTTTCTGGTTTTGTTTTACATTCTTATATCTTGCGTATTGGTTTTATACTTGTGCGTTTTTTACATTTTATCTTGTGTATTGATTGTGGTTTGGTTTTACATTTTTTGGATTTTTATTTTATTTTATATATTTATAACATGAGTAATACTTTCTGGTTTGGTTTTACATTCTTATATCTTGTGTATTGATGGCCTCAGTCCATAGCTCTTTGCCCAATGCAACACTTGTTAACATGCTTCAGGCCCTATCTAAGAGAGTTCGATTCATCTTCTCAGCCACACTGTTTTGCTCAGGTGCATGCCTGATTGTGTTGTGCCTCACGATCCCTTCATCCTTGTGGTAATGATCAAATTCTTTTGAGGTGAACTCACCTCCATTATTCATTTTCAACACTTTCACTTTTTGCCTTGACTGGTTTTAATCATCGTCTTCCACATCTTGAAGGTGGTGAAAACATCGAATTTATTTATCAAGAAGTAAACCCACACATTTTCAGAGAAGTCATAGATAAAATTGATAAAGTACGATGAACCTCGTCCAAAAACTACAGGTGATTACCCCATATATTAGAATGCACATAATTAAGCACACCTTTACTAGCATGTTTTCTCGATTTAAAAGATAATCTAGATTGTTTACCATATATATAATGTTCACATATATGAAAATCTACATTTTTAAAAGCAAAAATAAGATATTGGTCAGAAAGTACATTCATATTGCGCTCGCTCATGTGACCTAGGTGTGTATGCCACAAACATACAAACGTGTACTCCAGTATAGTTGCTATAGCTCCACCCGATACGGTATTTTCAATCAACTTAATTGTATAAGTTTATGTTCCTTTGTGCTTTTATTATGATGAGTACCAGTTTTGAAACTCATAAGATGCGATCAAAACCAGTGAACTTGCACCAAAGTGTCTTAAGAGCTCTAAGAGATATTAAATTCTTCTGTAACTCGGGAATGTGTCTCATATCTGTCAGGATATGCTCCATCCCATCAAATATCTTGATACACACCGATCCGTTTCTAACCACCTTACATGTATGATTATTGTCGATAAAAACCTATCTACCATTACACTCATTGTATGTGATGAACCAACTCCGATGATGGGTCATATGATACGATGCCCCTATATTTAAAATCCATTTATTGCTGACATAACTAGATTTGGATGCGGTCAACACATCATAACCAACTGCCTCCTCACTGGATTTCGTTGTGTTGGCTTCCTTCAACGTATCCTCTAATTTCTCTTCCTTTTGGGTTTTAGGATTTCGACAAATCTTCTTTATGTAACTCTATTCTACAATTTCAGCATTTCATCTTTCCATTGTCCTTAGATTTGGACCTCGATTACGAATTCATCTTCTCCAGCTTATAACTTCTTCCCCTAGCAACCAACGTATCCATAAAGGTACCTTCGGTACAATTCTTCATTCTCAATTGCTTCTGATGAAGGGCTGAAATAACAGTCTCGATATTAAGGGTATCCCTATTGTGGCACATCGTTTATATTTTTTATTTAAAAACTTATAATGAACTTAAAGTAGAAGTGATGTGAGGAATATACTAGGTATACTTGGATTGGATTTTGAGGTTTATAAAGTTTAATTTCAAGTTTAAGTTTATTTTATCATAGTCTAAATGATTTAATTATAGTTTAATTGTGATGGATGATAATTTGAATGAAAATATAATATGTGAATACATAAATATTAGTTTACACCCTAACATGGGATTAGTCACTGTAGTCAGGTTTCGAATTTTGGGGCATGACACCCACTCCCTAGTGGACCACTAATGAGTGGCCTCAGTGCCAACAGGTTGAATGGCAAATAAACATCATGGTGGGTCTAAGACCGTTTCAATAATGGGCATCATTATCACTGCTGCTTCCTGGGCTGTGGTCCACTTGAGTCTTAGATTTGCCTCTTTTTTGTCCCACGTCTAAAAATGATTTGTCATATATATGGATGGGCAGCTGGATAAAATCCGGCCGACATCGATCTTAGTGAGCTCCACAGCCTGGGAGGCCAGGGCACGCTATTCTGGACAACGAGCAAAGAATGTTGTCCTCACAGCGTGGCCCACCCCTGTGGGCCCTAGAGTGTTTAAGGTTGGATATTCAAATCAGCATTGTATTCCCGTAGTGTGGTCCCCCTGATGTTTAAAATGAGCTGGTAAAGTGGATGGACCGAGTGGACAAAACCCATACATTATAGTGGACTCCACAACGTGGTGGACACGCTGTCTAGACAGAGTGCAGAGCACGCTGTCTAGATAGTGTGCAAAGCATGGTGTCCTCACAGCGTGGCCTGCCCCTGTTGCCCCCAAAATTTTTCAAAGGTGGACGTTCAATCACACCATTTCCTAGTGGTGTGGTCCACTTGAGGTTTGGACCTACATCAGTTTTTGGGCTCTTGCCTTAAATGAGCTGGAAAAATGGATGGACAGCATGAATAGAAATAGACGCATTAAGGTGGGCCACCAGGGTCTCCATTCATGGCTCAGTGGTAGAGGAGTTTCAACACTGGGACCAGGGATGAGTTCCCATGTGGTGTGAGTGACTGTGTGGAGGTGTGGGTGTGTGTAAAAAATAAAGGTGGGCTATAGATATAATGCATGCATCATGCAGGCCCACCATCTAAACAGATGAAAAACGTGTATTCAACATATACAGCAGGTGGGCCTGCTGTCCAAAGGAATGGACAGTGTGTATACAACACGTATAACACATAAAATGGTGGTGAGTGGAAAGCGAAGTCAAGTCTAGCCCTTTGTCTTACATGAAATGGGGACTGCGGATTGCGTCCTACCCCCACCCGTCTCCTGCTAGGAACGGGCAGGAGCTTTGAGTGGCCACTGGTGATGTATGGACTTTATTCACACCGTCCATCCATTTTTACATGCCATTTTATGGAGTAGGACCAAAATTTAAGTCGATCCAAGGCTCCAGTGGACCACACCACAAGAAGCAGCGGTGGTAATGATTCTCACTGTTGAAACTTTCTTAGGGCCACCGTAATGTTTATATTCCATCCAACATATTCATAAAGTTGCAAAGACATGGATGAAGGCAAAAACAAATATCAGCTCGATCCAAAACTTCTGTGGCTCCTAAGAAGTTTTCAACGGTGAGAATTTAATCCCTACTGTGTGGCCCACCTGTGTCTTGGATCTTTCTAATTTTTTGTTCCATACCCTTAAATGAAACGGAGAAATAGATGAATGGTGTGGATAAACTCTATACATCATGGTGGCCACTCAAAGCTCCTGCCCGTTCCTAGCAGGAGAGCGCGGGGTAGGACACAATCGGCGTCCATAAAATGGTGGTGAGTGGAAAGCGAAGTCAAGCCTTCTCTTTTTTCTTATATAAAATTGGTGGTGGTGAGTGGAAAGTGAAGTCAAGTCTACCCCTTTTGTCTTGGTCAACCCTTCCTTAAATAGTCTTTGTGTGCATGTGTAGGGGTTGCATGTGTGCTCACTCATTAGGGTTCGCACATGTATGAACATATGCGGGTGCAGACATGTCATCACACACGTATGAACAGCTGAAGCACATACATATAGTTCCAGTTAGGCTCCGAAATTTCGGTTCATCACACCTTTGATGTGGACTATCCATCTTGTGGGTACCACCTTTGATGTGGATGGTCTATCATGTGAGGCCCATCTCTGATGTGTACCGTCTATTAAGTAAAGAGATGAAAAAGAGAAAGATGATAGAGATCGAGAGAGAGAAGAACAAAGTTAAAAGTTAAAAAAAAAAAGAAGAAAAGAAAAACAAGTTTCTGCTCATAGCTATATAAGCAAGTTGTAACCATACGCTACTTGACTTTTATTGGAAAAGTAGCTTATTTCTCCGCATTAAGTTAAAAAAACATAAAGAAAGCTACTTATAGGGGTGTAATATTCAACCCTTTTTCAGGCTTTGGTTGCCTTCACAACAATAGGACTTCTCACAGAGTGCTTACCATCCGACCATATCAGCTTCCCAAACACATATTCAGCAGCCACACCACCTTCCTTAGTCTGCAGCCTAACCTCAAATGTCTTTTCTTCACCAATCTTCTCAAATTTCAAGCTCATGGGCTGGACGGATACAGAAATTCCAGGTGGTGCATAGACATGGGCCGTGTACGTACTTGGTTGGCCCACATTCTTCACTGTCCTTCGTACAGTGGTCAGGACAGAGAGAGATGGCACAGTTATTGAAGGATAATTGAAGTTCAAGAGATTTAAGGACTTGGGCTTGCAAGAATACTGTTTGGAGAAACTTGCTAATTGGGCCTGGTTGTGTCCCACGGCACATAGGAAATTCAAGTAGTCTACAATGGTTAGATCATAGACTAAGCCGGGATCAACTGCATCATTAGGATGCACATGTCCAGCGCCGTAGCTGAAAGGGGTAGCCTTAGATAAAGAAGAGTTGCTGATGGGCTCTCCTATGTTGTCTTCTGTTCGTGCAGTGGTCATGATCGCTGATTTGATCGCCGATGGGCTCCATTTGGGGTGGACCTGTCTTGAGAAGGCCGGCGATGCCAGAGATATGAGGGCATGACATGGATGTCCCAGATAGTACATTGAAGAGAACTCGGCGTGGATCGGAAGGGAGTTCGCTCGGCGCAGTGTATTGGGTAAAGGCCGCGAGGACATTGACTCCTGGTGCGGTAATGTCAGGCTATAGAAAAATTTAAAAACTATTAATGCATGGAATGAGCGAGGAATTAACTCGATCTTAACATTGACAAGAAAATAAAACTAGACTCGGAGTGGAAACAGGGGAGAGTGGGTTAGGTGAGGCGAGACCCCGGCCTCACCCAAGAAAGTGCAGCACTTACTGTGGGGCCCACATTGATGTATGTATTATGTATCCACGCCTCCATCGGGTTTTAGATCATTTTAGGGCATTATCCAAAAAATGAAGCAAATCCAATTATGAGGTGTATGGTACCATAAGACGCAATGGTGACTGACTGCGGTAGCATTAAAAACTTCTAAGGGCGCACCTTAATGTCTCGGTAGTGTTTATTTACCATCCAATCTGTTGATAAGGTTACATAAGCCTGAAGAAGGGTAAAAACAAATATCATCCAAAACTTTTGTAACCCATTAATGGTCAATCAAGACTTTTTCCTATAGGATATATAGACAGGAAGGATAAAACACATACATCATGGTGAGTCCCATAGACTCCTCACTCCGTAACCTAAAAGCAATTTAAGTTAATTTGTTGTCCATATGGAGGGGCCACCATCATGTATATTCAAATTCACTCCAACTATTACAGAACACTAAAATTATGCCTAGAGCCTGAAAATGAACCCTTTTCCTTATTAGTTGGCCAAATGGAGGGAAACGGTTTGGAGGGTGGGCGTTAATGCGTAATCAGACCGCAAGAGACCTTAATTGCGGTCTGAAGTGGTGGTGGTTGAAGTGGACCCGCCAATATGTTTATCTCAAATCTACCTCGACCTGTACCAAATATCAGCCCTATTCCTAATTCTGGTGGACCACACCAATGGAAACATTTTGGAAGGTGAGTGTGAAAACCTTTTTACTGAAAAGCTTTTGGTTGTCGAGCGTAGACTGAGGTGGTCACCACACTTTTATGGTACTGTGAAGACTCTGTGGAGTCCACCATGATGAATGTATTTTATTCATGCCGTCCATCTATTTCTCTAGATCATTTTAGGGCATGAGCTCAAAATAGAAGCATATTTAAAGCTCAACTGGACCACACCACAGTGAATAGTGGGAATTGACTGCCCACCAGTTGAAGACTTCTTGAGGGCCACAAAGGTTTTGGATCAAGTTGATATCTCTGTCTTCCCTTCGTCTAGGTCCATCCGGCCTTATAAACCGTTTGGATGACAAATAAACATTATCGTAGGCCATAATTTCAATTGTGGACGTCACTATCCCCATTACTTTTTATGGTGGGGCTCACTTGAGCTTTGATATGCTCTTCAGTTTTTGGCTCAAGCCCTAAAACGAATTGAAGAAAACGAATAGAGGGCAAGGATCTGGAAAACACATGCCATTGTGCCATGGAGTCTTCACACAATGGTAAAATGTGTGGTAATCGCCCCACGACACAATTTCCTAAGCTGAAGTGAGCCCATTATCATATATTTTTAAGATCCACGCGAACCAGCAGGTGAGCGACCCAATTTTAGGCCTAGTGATCAAACACCAGATCCATCTATGATTCCAATGGACGACATGATTAGAAACAGTGTACATTAACACTCACCCACCATACAGTTTCCCTTTGTATCGCTCACCTTAAACTGCTAAATTACCGTCCAGTTGCAAGGAGACCTGTGGGGTTGCTTGTGTGTGTATATATATTCTAATGATTTTAAAATTTCATTATGATTTAAAATAATCATTATTTTTATAAAATAGGGAGTTGAGTCAACCTATTTTTTTTTTTTATAAAATAGTAGTCTAAAGCAAAGTCGGATGTGATACCAATACCACATCTAAGGCTATGAATTTTCTTATATGCTTGTAATGTATTCTTGCCAATAGACACATGTGGATATAACTTACCTAATATGTGTTATATTCATATCGGTTATTTATTTTGCAATATCATTTTATGGCATGACTCAAAATACTAGCTTCATTCAACATTGGGGATTTTTAATGGCAGACGTTCAATTCCAATTGCTTCCATGGTGTGGTTAATTTACATTATGGATGTGGCTTTTTTATTTTTATTTTTTTCAATTTTTATAAAATGAATGAACAATGCAGATATAACACATTCATCATGGTGGGGCCCATGAAACTATGCCATGTCAAGGAACCTCCACCCATTACATCCGGATGAATTTTTATGACTTGAGAGCTTGGTGTATGGAAACGGTGACATAAAGTAATAATGAATTATTTACGCGTTATTGTGGAATTCATGAATTCAAACAGGCCATAAGACTCTTTCAAGCCTCTGTGTTGACTTGACTTGACTTGACTGGACGATAGGGAGCGTTGTTTGTGTTTTTGAACTAGGGTCGTGCCTGGCCTGTTCAAAATATTGATTTTGCCTGTCCCATCATTGCCAGGCGTAAATCTTGGACGGGGATTGCGTCTTGCCCCGCCCAGATGGTAATCTCGGCCTATGAAAGGGGATGTATCTATTTATTCACTCTATCCATCTATTTTATGAGATTATGCTAGGATATGGGCTAAAAATTAGGTAGATCCAACACTCAAGTGGGCCACACCAAACAGTGAGCGGACCTGATGACATACAGGTTCCCATCACTATTTGGTGTGGCCTACTTAAGCAATAGATCTTTTTCTTTTTAGAGTCATACCTAAAAATGATCTTATAAAATGGATGGACGGAGTGGATAAAAACAGATACATCACGGTGGGCACCTCCACAGGTCTGCCCAGACGGTAATGCATCTGGACGGGGGCAGGACGCAATCCACGTCCGTAAATCATAGTTGTGGCCTTGTCTAGTTAGTGAACCAGATTGAATTATAGCATTTTAGTACTCACCTTGAGGATCTCCGGTGTGATTGAATTGGGCCCCTGTGATGAGAATGCAGCCATTGTAGGTGCGGGCTTGGTTCCGAGCTGTGTGGTGGGACGGGTGATGTAAGCCGTTGGGGATGCAGTTGATCTAATGTAGGACCCTAAGGTGACTCTGGCATCCCAGGCGATATTAGTAGCCGGGAGGACGTGAGAGTAGGCCTGGATTTCGCTAGTGGGCAGATTCAAGATGATCAACCCAACACAACCCGCCTGTTTCACTACATCGCCCATCTCCACACTAGTGATTAATCCTCCAATGCAGGTGAAGATCTTTCCTGTTACCTTCTTAGGATCGAAGGACCCTGGTCGACATAAGTCATCCACAGCCGTTGAATTGGCATATTTAGCATTACTGGATATGATCAACGGATATGATTTGTTAGCCAGAAGGGCTGCTGTTGAGAGGCTTTGTCCCTTGATCCGTTTGTTATTGCCAAGCTGGACGTAGGATGGGAATTCCCTGTCCATTGTGCTGGCCCCCACAGTCATGATCCAAGGGGCCACGTTCTCAACTGTACCATTCTGTGGGCCTGAATTCCCGGCCGAGCAGACGACGATGATACCGTTCATCACAGCATGGAATGATCCAATATCAAAGCCATTTTGAAGGTAATCAGGGGGTCGCCGGTTAACGCCAGTTCCAACGTAATCACGGCGTCCCCCACCAAGGGAGACAGATAACACATCCACACCATCGTCAATTGCAGCCTCAATGCCTGCCATGATGTCTGCGTCGGAACAGATGGTCTGTGTCTGGATGCAGCTGGGCTTCCCGTCGGCACAGAAGGGCCAGCAGACTTTGTATGCGGCCACACGGGCATTGGGTGATCCACCTTTCGCTGTACCGTTGCCATAGCCGAAGATGTTTGCTCCGGGGACGAAGCGACCGCCAGCCGTTGAGAGGGTGTGGGTCCCATGGCCATTGGTGTCACGTGACGTGGAGAGTGTGGCGTTGATTGGTCCAACTAGGGCCTCATAGCCTTTCTTAAAGTACCTCGCTCCGATCAGCTTCCTGGATTGAATCCATCCATTTGAGTGATCAAATACAGTGGCTGTATCATAAGTTAAGATACAACCTCCTTGATCGGCCTCATTTCGTCCTGTACCATATAATCAATTATAAAATTAGTAGCGAGAAACTTACATATTACAACGAACTCCACCCTCAGTATCGCATGATCCCTTCCACCTCTTCGGAATGGGCCCCATTCCATCATCATTGAAGCTCTCTGATTCCGGCAAAACGCCGGTATCAAGATTCCCAATGATCACATCCTTGCCAAACCTCGCCTTCCTCCACAACGATCCTTCAGGTATCTCACCATTCGTCTCCAGCCCCAGGAACTCCCAGGACCGAGTCGTGTGTTGCTCCACCATCTCATTCAAGAAAACTGATACAACGTCCGGATGCTTCGATATCTCATCGGCTTCCTTCACTTCTAAGTTCGCGGCGAAACCGTTCACATGCTTTGTGTAAGAGTAGAAGATGGCATTTTTTGCCTTCTCTTTGCTCCCAACGAAGGATTCCAAGAACTCGTGGTGGGAGTTCGTGACTCGTTCGTAGTCGATGGAAGAAGGTTGGAAGCCATGAGAATGGGCTCCTAAATACACCACATAAGATTTCTTATTGCTAGCAAATGTTGGTGTTGGGAAGAAAGAAGAAACAAGTATCAAGGGAAGGAAAAGAACGAGATTTGTAGCTATCATGGCTTTTCTCCTCTCTTAAATCTTTCTTTACCCAGTGAGCCTTCTTATAATGGACTCGACATGGCATGACCGTAAACAAATCAATATCGTCTAAATGGTGGGGCCCATTTTCAATAGGACATGCGTGCCAAAGGTCATGCCGATCAGATTTATGATTAATAGGTATGATTATATGTTTAGAATTGAACAATTAGTGTCATTTTCCAGCCGTGCTCCTTCTACAGTGGACCTCCCAATTAGAACGGCCTGGATCACTGCATTGATGTGTTGGGTGGATATGTCATCACCGCTTGAAATGTGTGTTTTTCTTCCGTTTTTCTCCTCTTTTTGTTTATTTATTTATTTATTTTGTTTTCGTGAACTATCATGTCAATAGAGCTGTACACGAGTGGAGTAAGCACGGAAAAGCTCGCTCAACTTGTTTGGAAAATGCTTGACTCGGCTAAGATCGGAAGTGAGTTTGAGCCGAGCCGAATCAAATTTCTGATGCTTGAATGTGTTTGAGCGAGCTTCAAGCAGGGCCATGCTCGATTCGGCTCAACTCGTTTATAGACTCCAACTCGGCTCGTTTCGATTCGACTCGGCTTGGCTCGGAGCTATACTATACATAAGTTATTTTTTTTACCCTAATCATTTTTACATTTTTACCTTTTATCCACCCGGGCGCCCCCCTTTTCAAACCCTAACCCTAACCCACCCTCCCCCTCCCATAGCTCAACGGCTGGTCGTCCACTCCACGCTGGCAACCCTCGCTCTCCCCGCTCGATGCTGGCCACCCTCACTCTGCCCGCTTGTCGCTAGCCATCCTCACCCTGCCCGCTCATCGCCGGCTACCCTCACTCTGCTCGCTCGATGCCCGTACGATGCCGGCCACCTGCTATTCTCAGTCACCCTGTCTACTCGTCGCCGGCCACCCCTGTTCTCAATCCTGCCCGCTCGTCGACGCCGGTAATCCCCTTCCCCCCCCCCCCAAATTATTTTTCATGAAATTTCGGGTGACCCTTGCTTGAAAACACAAACTTGAACTCAGCTTGAAAGACTCGAACTTGGACTTGGCTCGGAAACTCGAAATTGACTCAAACTCGCTCGGTCTGTTAATCAAGTAGGGGCTTGCTCGACTCGGCCGAGTAGAGCCGAGTAACAAACAAGGGAAGGTGGGTTCGAATCGAGCGCCAGGCAGGGTGATGCTCGATTCGACTCGACTCGTGTACAGCTCTACACGTCAATCTAACTAGGCCCGAGTTTATCAACCAGCTGGTCTCAGGTTCGAGGCACACTAGCAGCACCTTTGGGTGCTTTCGGTCGGGTCGGGTCGTGTTTGGGTCGAGTTATGTTCGAGTTCAGGTGTTTGGGCCAGGTCATGTGAGTTATGTTTGGGTTCGGGTGTTTGGGCCGAGTCGTGTTAAAAAAAAAAAAGATAAAAAAATATAACTGGGCCCCACTTTTGGAATTTTTCCACACGTACCTTTGGGATTTTTCAACACAGCGGCCTAATTTTTAGGCAATGGCGTGGATTGGGTATCTACCCCGGCCGGGACGGGAGTAGATTAGGACCTTGATGCAAATGTTGTATATCCAAGCCGTCCATCTGTTTAGACAGCACATTTTAAGACATGGTCCCAAAAGTTAATCAGATCCAAATCTCAGGTGGACCACACCGTAGGAACAAGTAGTGATTTGAGAAAAACAATTAAGGGCCTATATGGATGGAAGGAATCAACAGTAATGCATTGTAAAATTTTCATTATTACTCCTTATGGCCCATTGGATACACCAAGTTGTCAAATCATAGGAATTTGATGTGGCATAGTTTCTTGGCCCCACCATGATGTATGTGTTATATCCACATCGTCCATACATTCTGTGAGAGCATTTTATGGAAATAGGAAGAAAAAAATGAGACATATTCAAAATGAAAATTGACCATACCACATAAGTAGTTGGGATTGAACATCTGCCATTAAAAAGCTCTTGCGGCCCACAAAAGTACAGGATGAAGTTGATATTTAGGGTCATGTCCTAAAATAATGTTGCAAAATGAATGGATAGTGTAGATATAACACATATTAGACGTATTGTATGTACATATGTCTATTCATGGAGCACATTACAAGTATATAAAAAAAATTAAAACCTTAGAGTGGTATTGCTATTACATTTGGCTTTACTTCGGACTATTATAGTAGTTGTAATCATTACTTATTCACGGTTGACCACACCACATTACGGTGGATTCCTTCCAACCAAACAAGCTCTTAAACAAACCCTTCTGGTGCGTTTGGAAGAATTTTCAAATTACTGAGTTGGTGTCATTTTCAAATTGATTTCCTCGAGGCGATGAGTCGAGGAAATGTCCCAATAAAGACGACCGTCGTAAAGAAAAGTCAACCCCACCCATATTCCACGAGACTTTTGGCGATGACCTGAGTGACCATTCTCCTTTCTTCATTTAAATATCTTATCTTAGGTGAGAGAAACTGGGCCACCCTGCTAGAATGTGAAACACAGGTGCTAAGATCATGAACCTTAGTTTGCAATATAATTATTAGAGTTCAATGGACGGTGAAATTGAAGAATAGTTAACTGTCCAAATTCAGTGAACGAAAGTCCGATCAATGAGAGAGGTTGGGTTGGCTTAGCCCATCAATTTCATGAGTTTAATTTGAATTAAATGCGTCTGTACAATTTCTAGCACCGTTGCATCAACCATCATATTCTGCCAGAGTGTAACTTACAAAGTCTGGAGTTATTTGATACTCCAGCTGAGTATGATGCTTGATATTCTTGCACTTAGTAATGGGGTACAGGGCATATATTATAAATGCATTAAATTATGAAAACCACGGCCACTAAGTTACCTTCAAATCAGATTGGTTGAACAATTTTAACCTCTGATTCGTGGAAACTTGTTTGTTGAAATAAGAACATTAGTTATTTTTCGTTTTTTAACTGTCTAATAACTTTCCACCCATCTAATAGTCAGGAAAGTCGATTGTTTTTCACTTTTTAACTGTTTGATTATTTTCCACCAATTTAATAATTGGGTTAAGGTAGGGGTGTCAATGGGCCGGGTTAGGTCCGGGCCAATCTGTCCACGCCCGGCCCGCAAATTCCAACCTTAGCCTAAACTCAGCCCGGGCCCATGACGGGCCAAGATAGTCCATCCCAAGCCCGGCCCAGATTGGTTATACATGGCCTGGCTTGATCTCGGCCCTAACCCAAGCTCAAGTTTTTTTTTTTTTTTTTTTTTCATTTTGCAGCTTTGTCCAGTACTCACTCTTAAGGATTTCAAAGCAAAATAAATAAAAAGAAGAAAACTTAAAAAAAAAAAAAAAGACTTACAGTTTCTTTACTTCTCTCTTTGACAAAAGAAAGAAAAAAAGTAAAGAGAGAGAGAGGACCAAACTCTCTTAAAAAAGTTAAGACATGGCTTGAATCAGTTTTTAGATTCACAACATATCCACAGCCAATCTAATAGCCCAATGGCCCCAATCAACACAGTTACAAAAAAATGACCAAACTAATCTTAAAATTCACAGCTAAAGTACGACTCAATTGGTCACCAATCAATAACAAGAAAATAATAAAAATCAAGCTTCACATCCTCATGTGGTTGTTTTGAAAGAACCCAACTATTCTCTACCAAACAAAGAGAAGAAAAGAGTTGTGTGTGCTTACCTGAGCAAAACAACAAATGTAGAGAGCAAGATGACGTACCCTGATAACATCAATTACACTAACAAAGAGAGAGATTGATACGGAAATGAAATATACTATGGTTAGTGGTTGGTGTAAAAATGTAAAGAGGAAGACGAGGAAAGATGGAAGGGAAAAAAATTTATTTTAAAATTTTAAGTATCTTAATAAATGTCAGGCCAGGCCGGTCTTCGAGCTTTAGACATGTAAGTCTAAGCCCGACCTGGTTGAGAATTGGGCTCAAGCTTAAAGCCCGGCCCCAGTCTGCGGGCCTAAAACTCCAATCCAAGCCTGGCCCGAGGTGGGCTAGGCCCTAGAAGTGCGTCAGGCCAACCCGGTCCATTGACAGCCCTAGTTGAAGGCTCTAAAAGGACAAGGGGACGACCAATATTTAACATATAAAGATATTAATATTGGATAAAAAGATACTAAAAATAAATAAGTAGTAAGACAAGGATAGAAAAGAATGTAATGGAGGGAACTAAGGAATAACCCCAATAATTAAGCAGATAAGGGAAGGTAAACTTTGATGGTTTGGTCATATGTAAAAACCACAAACTTCTAGTTAGGAGTGAGTGAGTATAAGTTAGAGGCTCTAAAGAAATAATGGAAAGGCCTAAAAAGAATTTGGATAAAGGTAATAAGGAAAGATTTAATGATTTACAGTCTAACTATAGGTCTGGCCCTTAATATATATATATGTGTGTGTGTGTGTGTGTGTGTGTGTGTGTGGCCATGCTCACCTACGCACCTGTGCACTTTCGTGATCACTAATCCCAAGGGTAGGACTGCGATGTAGTAATAATTATGGTGAGATCGAGGCCGATCCACAGGGAATGTGAGAATACAACTAGAACTATTTTAACTTAAGGTTAAGATCTAAAATATCTAGCAAATAAGATAGGATAAAAACAATAATAACAAAACATTAAGTATTTAAGATTCACTTCCAATAATCACAATGTCTAGTTCATTGATTCATCTTCTATAACTCAAGTAGAACCAAATTCTAATTCATTCTAATCGAAAGATAATTATGTTAAACTAATCACAAACATCCAATAATGTATGAATTTAATTGAACGAATCTCTTATGAGGTACTTGGACATCGATCATAGGGAATTCAAAGCATTTATTGTGTCCGGAGTCTACAATAGATCAATGAATTTTACAAACCGATTCCTTCTCTAATCAAGCTAAGAAATTGTACTTCAAAGCATCCGATGTACCTGGAGTTCACAACAGATCTAGAAATAAACAACTCAAACAATCATAAAGTAAATTCAAATAAAATTCAATCAAATAATCATCATTTAATCTAATGTATGAATCAATAAACTAGAACATTGAAACTAACTAGAAGCTTCACCTCTTAGCTAAGGCTAAGGGATTAACTAGACATAGCTAACTCTAAAACAAAAGGAAAATAACACCCAGATCCATAGATCAAGTGGTAGACTGAGTAAAGAGAGTGATGCAGGGGAAAAATCCCATGATCGAGGGCATGGATCACACACCTTCCTGCGGGGGATGGACAGGAAGAAAAACAAGAGGAAACTAAGGAATTTTCGATTTTGGAGTTTTAACCAAAATAAAAAATTGTTATTCCTGTTTTTGAATTTTGGCCCAACTCGTGGGGCTCATCTTGATCATTTATGATGATCCGTTCCGTCCATTTCGTAGAGCTGCTCGACGCCAAGAAAACCCAATAAGTTTCATGTCAATCCGAATTACGGATTGATCATGGCGTCCAAAAGGGTACGAACTGTCCAGAAAGTTTCGAATTCTGCCCATTAAAACTGGAGATGGTCCAGGTGGCCCACTACTATTGATATGGAGAATCTGAGCCGACCATCTTGAAGAGTATATCGATGTAAAAAAAACCACAGTTTTGTGGCAATCGGATACTTGGATTACTCGTATCAGCGGAAAGAAGACGGCACCCGACAGCGTTATACAGTTTGCGCAGATTTTTCTGTTTCTTTTCTAATTGTATTAGGATTCTTTTTTTCCTTTGCAAGTTAGTTTTAAGTATGAATTTAGGGTTTAGTTTATTATTTAAAGCAATGTAATTATGTTTTTTAATTATTCATTCAATCTATCAAAAATAATTATTCGAAATTAATTTCCTTTTTTTTATCCTTTTATTTCTTCTCGTGGATTCGAGAAACAATCGGTTAGGGAGACAGTGATCGATCTATCACATCCTCCCTGCATTATTGGTATTAGAGAGAAGTTTCTTTCTCAAGACGATGGCCTCTAATAAAGGGTTGGATCTTCATCCTAAGGACGGTGCTCTAAGGGATTATGTCACGGCGGCAGCTTTCGATGAAGCACAACGGGAAAATCGGTTGATCCTGCAAGGTATACAGGCAACCCTCGATCACATCGTAGGGGCATTAAATCTACCCCAAGCCCAAGGCAACAATCAACAACCACATGTGCTCACTGTACAGAATAACCCCATGTTCCGTAGAGCACCCCAGGTGGCCTATCGTAGGGCTACCTCAGACGATTTAAAACCCAACGATAAAGAGGTCGAAGACATCATCGTACGACGGCCTGCGTGTGGGAACGATCGTGGGGATTATGTTGAAAGAGATTTTCGAGGTAATGTAATTTTGGATCAGGTCGTTGAAGTACAACTCATCATCATCTCAGAGGATGTTCAAAATTTTGAAGAGGTAGATGAAATCAATACCTTAGTCTTAAAGGATATGAAAGGAGAGTCTGAAGTTATTCTAGACATTATGGAATCAGTTTTGACAGAATCCATGAGCATCCCAGAAAGTGTCATGCCAACAATGTAGGAAATCGGGTCGATCGTAGTTGCCGAACTTTTTGATAATTTGTTTATTGTGGAGGAAATTGTCCTTTCTCAGAAAAGGCCAACTTTCGATGTGCCAGAAAAGGTTGTAATTATTCATATTGACGTGGAGAAGAAGTCGGAGAAATTTCTTGCAGCATACTAGGATAAGGCCAGCAAGCATCGACTTCTGAAATTAAAAACAAATCATGGCCCTAACCTATAGCGAAACTCGAGGATGAGTTTTTTTCAAGTGGGGAAGAATGATGTAGGGGAAGAACCCCATGATCGAGGGTGTGGATCATGCACCTTCCTGTGGGAGATGGACAGGAAGACAAAAACAAGAGGAAACTAGAGTTTCAACCAAAACAGAAAATTGTTATTCCCGTTTTTTAATTTTGGCCCAACTCGTGGGGCTCATCTTGATCATTTATGATGATCTGTTCCGTCCATTTGGTAGAGCTGCTCGACGCCGAGAAAATCTAACAAGTTTCACATCAATCCGAATTACGGATTGATCATAGCGTCCAAAATGGTACGAACTGTCCAGAAAGTTTGAAATTCGGCTCACTAAAATTGGAGATGGTCCAGGTGTGTGGACCCTCGCCGTTTCCGCGCTCCCACACGACGTTCTTCTCGTCCCTTCCCCTTTCGGGAAAAGAAGGAGAGGAGGATGCGTGAGTGCGAAATCGCCGTTTGTGCCACTGGCTTGCCTCGTTCTCGAGGGCTTTGTTTGGTTGTCGTGTTAAGCTGGATGTGTTTAAGTGAGTTTATATAGAACCAGAGTCGCCACTAGCCAGTTACTTCGAATCTACAGTCGGCTAGACCCCGTAGAAATGTTAGAAAAGGGGATCCGAAGATTCCTTCCTCTAAAATGACTCATTTTGATCTGCGGCCAGAGATTCAAGGTAAGGGATCACGGTTACAGGGTGGAAAGAGGTTAAGCACCCCACACACTGCCCGTACCGAAGTATGGTCTCTACTTCACAGAATCAAACTAATAGTTGAAAGTCTGTTTTAATCCTCGTACATTCTCATAGATGACATGATGCATGAATGCGGGTCTGAACAGTAAGAGTTTCTGATGGGCAGGTTCCAACAACGGGCAAGCCCAGAGCGTACGTTCGAACTGACAGGTGCTTAATATAAGACGTATGCAGTGTGCTTGGATAATCAAGGTGCTTTATAGTGAAGCATGAATGCAGGTCTGAACAGTAAGAGTTTCTGATGGGCAGGTTCCAACAACGGGCAAGCCCAGAGCATACGCTCGAACTGACAGGTGCTTAATATAAGACATATGCAGTGTGCTTGAATAATCAAGGTGCTTGCAGTGAAGCAGGGGGGTTGGAAGAAAAGTAAATGTTGCACTTATGCTAGATGCAAATGAGATGATGCTGGAAAAAGAGTAGCTGGATGGACGGAGGTGTCGCAAGGGTTGGCTTCGAGTGGCTGGATCAAGACTTGGATGGCTTGGGAGACTTGGACCAGTGGTCAGGCTGGGTTGTACCAGGGCTAGGCTCTCCTCACTCGGGCTCTCCTTGGTGGAAAAATGGGCTAAAGGGGAAAGAGGGCTCGGATCGCACTCGGGCTGGATGGACTTGAAGGGATGTTGAAATGAGAAGGGGAGGGGGGTATTTATAGCAACGGGCAGTGGCATTTCGCGTAAATAATCTTGGGCGGCCCGCTATGGGCCGCCCGTACGGCCGTTCCTCGATTTCCAGCGAGGTACGGTCGTTCCCTCGGGGCTGCTGTTTGGCTCAGTGGGTTGACTCAGTGAGTTGACTCAGCGGGTCGACTCGGTGATTTGACTCAGCGGGTTGACTCGACGGGTTGACTCGGTGTTTTGACTCGACGAGTTGACTCAGCGGGTTAACTCAGCGGGTTGACTCAGTGGGTTGACTCAGTGAGTTTGACTTTTTTTAGGATTTTTTGACTGACTTTTTTTATGGGGGGTTTTTCAGGCTAATGTTTAGGACTGGGTTGACTGGGTTCAGGCTTGAACTGGGCTATGGAATGGGGCTTACAAGGGTGAGTTTGGCTGAGTTTGAACTTGGGGTTTGGGGATATGGTCCTCCATTCATCCAGATATCTCTACCAACATTGTAGCCGAAGGTGGGGTGTCTATAGATGCCCCTCTTTGGCAGAGGTTGTTTGCAACCGAATGCCAAAGCGAGTGGACACCCCACTTCTGACCCGGTCATTCATATATTATGTTCTGAAATCTTTGCTTGCCTTTGCATCTGTGCCAGTTGGTCGTTTGGAAACCGATCACTCGCACATACCGCAGGAGTTTGGAGAAAACGTTGCGATTGTCCCTGCATGCGCTGCAACTTGGGTACCCAATCGCAACCCTTCCATTTCCGTTCGGTACTAACATCGGAAAGGTACAACAGAGCCTCTGCGTCGTTAGTCTTACGAGGTTACTGACTCTGTGATTGATTGTATGTTTGATGTTTTCCCAGATCACTCCAGGAGTACTTGTTTCGCTTGACTGTCAAAGTGGTTAGACGCCCTGCGTCAGATAGTCTTACGGGATTCTACTACGCCGACTTGGACTCAATCAAGGTACTTCAGGCATCCACGCCTAGGTATGTGCGGGTGGGCTTTTTCCACCCGATCTGCTGGTTTTGATGCTTGGTTTGTAATTCATTCTTTCCTTGATTGTGGTCTGGAATCTTTGTTATCCTTTGTATCTGAGTCAGATGATTGTTTGGAGATTGATAACTCGCACATACCGCGGGAGTTTGGAGAAAACATTGTGATTGTCCCTGCAGTTTGCTGCAACCTGGGTACCCAATCGCAACCCTTCCATTCCCGATCGGTACTAACATCGGAAAGGTACAGCAGAGCCTCTGCGTCGCTAGTCTTACGAGGATACTGACCCTGAGACTGATTGTGTGATGTTTGATGTTTTCCCAGATCACTTCAGGAGTACTTGTTTCGCTTGACTGTCAAAGTGGTTAGACGCCCTGCGTCAAATAGTCTTACGGGATTCTACTACGCCGACTTGGACTCAGTCAAGGTACTTCAGGCATCCACGCCTAGGTATGTGCGGGTGAACTCTTTCCACCCAATCCGCTGATTTTGATACTTGGGTTACAATTCATCGTTTCCACCTGTTCAAATGGTTTCTTTGACCGAGCCTTTTGGCTTTCATCCTTTTTTGTATCTTGGCATGTGGTACGACCGCACTGACACTGGAGTTCAGTTCGACCGTACTTTGAGTGCGTTGGATCCGATGGTCTCCGGGGAAACCGCGAGACATCGGATCTTATTTGATTTTCGCGTCGGCTCTTACCCAGAGATATGGAAGATCTCCTGGTGTTTTGGAGGCAGAACGCTCTACTGGGAAAAATATTTTTGGGGTTTTTGAAAAGATACCCACTCTGGGGAGTGATACTCCGTGGGGTTTTTATTTGCAAATAGGAATATTTTTTGTCTTTTTGAAATGGAGATCTCGTTTGCATGCGCCTCCACTAGGGATGCCTATGGGGTCTTTGGCTAACCGGCTTTTATTTTGAAAGCAGGTAAATATGATGATTGATGCAATGGATGCTGATGCATGGAGATGCATGATGAATGCATGGCTTTGGCTCATTCTCTTTTAGTTTGATGATTTTGCTTTTGCTGGAGATGTAGAGAATTTTGAACTTATTGCTTGCAGGGTTGTTCTCCCTGGGGATTTTCCTTTTTAATGCGGATGTTTGGTCAGCGGGTTGGTCAAGATCCCGACCCATGGTCGATCAGGTCCATCGTCCCAAGATGCTGTTTCTTTGCTAATGAGAATGTACGAGGATGCTATCCGACTTCAAGATGTTCTTCTGGGCATAAATGCGATTGAGACGGTGCTTGGTCGCCAGTTTTGATCAAGATTCCAATTTGCGGGCGATTGGATCTGTCATCACAAATTGTGAAGTGAGCGGAGTTCGAGACTCCTGAAGTGTAGTACTGGGGATACTGACAATTTTTGTGATTTTTGCAGATATTTGGGTCCGAATCTTTACCTGAGAGGTCAGGATAGAGATCGGTTTATTGAAAACACAGGAAATATTTTTTTGTGATATTTTCTTTGAAAGCAAGAGAAATATTTTTGTGATTTTTTACAATATTTTGATTGAAAGCAAGGGAAATATTTTTTTGATTTTTGACAATATTTTGATTGAAAGCAAGGAAAATATTTTTTTGTGATTTTTAACAATATTTTGATTGAAAGCAAGGGAAATATTTTTTGTGATTTTTGAAAATATTTTGTTTGAAAGCAAGGGAAATATTTTTTGTGATTTTTGAAAATATTTTGTTTGAAAGCAAGGGAAATATTTTTTGCGATTTTTGAAAATATTTTGCAATGTTTTGGTATTTTGTGATTTTTTCTGAAATGCAGGGAAAAGTGTGGAATTTTCATCCACTTCCAGCTTCTACTGTTGGTAAGGCACCCGATCCATTTTACGTCAGCGAGCAAGACGAGTCTCACACAGTTAAGTGCCAGTAGTTTTACATCTTCAGATGAGGAGATTTGAGGGTTTTCAGACAACACACCCACAAAGTTGCCTGTTCCTCATGTGCAATGCACATAGACCACGTATCGTCCGACGGACTCCTTCGGCCACAAAATGAACCACATCCTCACATTTCCCTTAGTCAATCCAGTTTTGGGTCTTACGTCGCTCACAATTCCGTGAGGGTGAGCTTCACCTCCCAACAGCCTTAATCCCCTTCATGAGTTTTAGGAACAAGGAACATCCGTTAGATTCAACAGCGACTTCCAAATCAAGGTTGTCTATCACGGTGCGTTCAACACGAACAGGATTGCAGGATTCTGCCCGCCTCAGCCTTTACCTGTATAAATGATTCTGGACACCCGTACGATCAAATGTCAGCCAGGCCCGGAACAGGCTAGGAAAGAAAGCCCCCGAGACGTTAATCCCAGTGTAGTTTTAGGTCTTCAGACCGCTGGGGATGAATTTGTGCAGTTGAAATTTTTGGTGAATCATTTTTTTTTAATTTTTTTTTTTTTTGGAAAAAGTTCCAGATTTCAGCTCGCATGATCAAGATTGATGCTGGTTTTTGTGGAAAGCTTTAAAATATTTTTGGTATTTTTGAAATGATCCGGGTTATCGAACCTTGATCAAGGCTGATGCCTGGTTTTTGGTTGAAAGCGAGAAAGGTCCCCCGAGAAATTAATCCCAGTGTAGTTTAAGGTCTTCGGACCACAAATATGTTCATGCTGAAAATACATTCTTTTTGTGATTTTTTCGAAATGATCCAAGTCATTAGATCTAGGCTTGAACGGCTGGGATCGATGCTGGTTTTTATTAAAATCCCTCGGGATATTGATCCCGACGTAGTTTAAGGTCTTCGGACCCAATTTTGTACAAGCGAAAATACATTCTTTTTTGTGATTCTTTTTTGAAATGACCCTAGGTCATCAGATCTTAGCCCGAACGGCTGGGATCGATGCTGGTTTTTATTAAAAATCTCTCGGAATGTTGATCCCAACGTAGTTTAAGGTCTTCGGACCAAATTTTTGTACAAACAGGGCAAACACATTTTTTTGTTTTTAGAAAATGTCCGGAGTCATCAGATCTTGATGAAGACCGATGCCGGTTTTTATTGAAAATCCCTCGGGATATTGATCCCGACGTAGTTTAAGGTCTTCAGACCCAAAACTTTAAAAGCGGGGCTGGTAATATATTTTTTGTGATTTTTTTTTTTGAAAAATGTCCTTGAGTCATCGATTTTGATTTTGAGGGTCGTGATCGATGCCCGTTTTTATTAGAAATCCCTTGGGATCTTGATCCCGACGTAGTTTAAGGTCTTCGGACCATAGTATGTACAAAACAGTAGCAATCAAGGTAGGAGACTCTGGGGATTCTTCTTGGAATGGTTCAGATCGTCAGGTCATCCCCTTGGATGGTTGAGATCACTGTTTGACGAAGTCAATCTTTTTCTTTCTTTTCCTTGAAAATTTCATGAAACTTTTCCACATCATCAAGCCAATTTCTCACCGATTTCTCTCAAGGTGAGATTTTGGTGAGATTTCTTACTTTTTCTCACCATTCTCTTCCATCACTTCATTCTTACATGGAGGTACAAGATTCACTTGCAACCACACTCCCCAAGGAGGAGTTCTTCCCAAGGAGAGGGGGTGAGAAGTCGTTTCACATAGGTAGAGGGTAGGACGGCCTCCTGTGCGCCGCCCGGACGGTCTCTGACCCCCGGTTTCTTTGGTGGGCTGGGTAAAAGGGTGCCCTCCCCTTTTCTATATAACATGGGGCACCCTTGCCCCCTTCAATGTGCAATCTCTCTCTTCTCTCTCTCATACTCTCTCTTTCTTCAAGTTTCCTTTCTCCTTTTTGGTGGTTCTTTGCCCTTTTCAAGTGGTGGGCCTTAGAGAAGTTTTGGGACAGCAAGGTGGTCCCTCTTTGGTGAGTGGTAAAGGTATGGACCACTTTCCTTTCTCTTTCTTGTCCTTTTCCTTCCTCATTGTTTCTCATGGTTCCTTTCTTTTCTTCATGTAGCTATTTCAAAAGAAGTGAAGGTGGGCCCAAGCATTCTTGACCTTTTTCTAGATCTCCAATCTCTTTCAAAGGTGGTGCATGGAGAAGGACATTGCAAGCTTTCCATTTCATTTTTCCTTTTCTTCTTTTCACACTCCCTTCATGTGTATGTAAAGGGTAATTTTGCCATGTCCATCAAGTGTGCATGGCAAAATATACTATCTTTTTCATGGGAGTTGGGCCTCTTTTCATATGTATCAAATGGGCTCAAAGTGAAGTCATGGCCCTTGGTGTATTTGATGGGCCCCATGCTTCATTTTGGGCTCCCTCTTACTTTCTTGCCCTTGTCATTTCCTTTGGAGCTTTCTTTTTCTTTTCCATCTTCTTTCCAAGATTTGGGCCCATAGGCATGGTAGGGCCCATCTCAAGTTTTGGGCTCATGGGGCTCACTTTGGGTGACCCCATCTTTCTTCACATGTGTATGGACCAAGGTGACTAGCCCATTCTTCACTTGGATCTCAAGTGGGCTAGATTTTTTTTAGTTGGGCCTTTATGGACAAGTAGCCCAAGTCTTCCACCATCTCTTAATTATGACGTACATCCTTATGTACAAGGTGTGGTGGGTTCCTTAGAATTTTTCCATATGAATGGGCTTTTGGGCCTTCATTGAAACTTGTGCACTTCTTTGAACCATGTGTGCCCCACTACACTTTGTTCATGTAGGATTTTTTCTTTTCATGCTGTTTCTTTTGATGGATGGAGGACTTGAGTTACTTGATCATCTACAAGTCCCATGAGTGAGTTGTTCCAACAATCTCACTATGTTTAAATGTTTTTTTTTTTTTTTTTTTTTTTTTGTGGGAGGAAAGTGGTCCTCAAGAGCTTCATTAGATGTCATCAATCTCAAATGGATGATTCTCCTTCAAGTGAGCTATCCATGCAACCATAGCTCCTTGAGCTTCTCTTAGGGTGTTTGGTGGGTCATCCACCATCATTCTCATGTATGAGTGATTTTCCTTTAAGAATGATACCCATAAGTTGCCCAATTTTGTCCCATGCTTTGGGGCATTTTGGATTTTGATCTTCAAGTGGGCTATGTATATCATTCTTAGCCATTTTATGATGGTTGGGTGACTCATCAAGCCATGTCTTTTTGTGCTCAAATGGTCCCCTTGTTTTGTAAAGAAATTGGTGCACATAAGTTGCCCAAACTTGCCCTTACATGGGCATTTCCAACTTTGACTCCTCATGTGGGCTATGTGCATCAAAATTTTTACCATTGGCCTCTTTGATCCATATGTTTGTGGGTAGACCTCCCTGTTGTATTCTCATGGTCAAAACTTTCATCAAGATGGTGCACATAGGGTTGCCCATGGTTAACCCATGAATGGGTCCTCATGTTCTTCAAGTGGGCTATGTGCTCCCTTCAATCCATTGAGGTGAGGCATTTGGGTTGCTCTTGGGGGGCCCACTTCCTTTCTATCCCCCACTTGTCCATGTACATGTGTAAAAGGTGGGCACATCTTAAGTGAGAATCATGGCCTTGGCCTAAAAGTGGGCCAATCCTTGGCCACATATGGACTTTGAAGAGGGGCTTCTCATGTGAAGTAGGATTCTCATCCTTTGTTGATCTCATGGCACTTGAGTGCATTTGTTGTCCAAAATATGTCCTTGGATGGTGGACTTTTCTTGCCTAAGGCATGTCATGCAACCTTCTTGAGGATGGGCCTTGCTTTTTCCAATGGGCCCAACACATATCCTTGGTGACACATGGAGCTGGACTTTAGATCTTGCATTTGAATGTGAGTCCAGTCCCGTGGGTTTCCTGGATGATAATTTGGATTTTAACGGGTAAGGGATAGGGACTTACCTTGCCAAGCTTGTAGGATTCGATGGCGGACTGGTACTAGAGGTCGTCGAGTGATTGATGAGGATGATCCTGCCTTCATCATCCGCCGAGGGGACCACATGTGTTCCTTAGCTATGGAGCATCAACCTCTTCCCGCTATCAAGGGTCGAGGTACTAGGGATCACTGGGACAACTGGGTGAAGGATCCACAGCCCTTGTTTGAACGAGTACTGGCTAGTACTCCTTTTGCTGGCCTCCTCACCTTACGTTTTCATAACAACGATGCTAACCGCATGATGCTCGCGGCCCTTTGCGAGAGGTGGCGGGACGAGACCCACACCTTCCAGCTCCCTTGTGGTGAATGGGGAATAACTCCCCTAGACATTTATATGCAAGTAGGCTTTCCGTTTCATGGAACAGTTGTTCCTCAAGTCAGCTCTCTGGCTCCCCTCACTTCTACTGACTGGCTACGGTTCGTCGGTGATGTCCCACCCGAGGGTGAATTCCAAGGCCATCAAGTAAAGATGCGATGGTTCTACAACACTTTTGCCTCCGTCATCCCCACCACCGAGCGAGAGGCCCTCCACAAAGCACTAGCCATGATCACTTATGCCTTCGGGTCCTTCCTTCTCTGCCACGCGAATGAGAGGGTTGATCCTAAGTTTCTTCGTTTAGTCGAGGATCTTCATCATCCCTATAACTGGAACGGGGATATCTTGACCCATATATTCCAATGTCTGGACAAGACCTGTCGGCATAGCTGGTCCTTCACAGGTTTTTGGCCTGTTGTTGAGGTATCTCTTCTTTCACCTTCCTTGGAGTCATTTGCCTTCTTTCTCTCTCTGATCATTAGGTGTGCTTTTTGCCCAGACCTGCTTTTATGACCATTTTGCCCATCTTGCTTCGAGGATACGGGATGATGTTGAGCCGCCTCTGTATCGCCACATGTACTGGCATCAACGAAATCAGCCAGCGGAACTCTCGAGTCTCCAGGGACAACTAGCGCGCCGACATAGATGGGTTGACCGTCGAAGATGTAAGTATCTTACTTTCCTTACCCCCCATGCTGTACTGTGACTGATCGTGGTGACCTCATTTGCTGCAGCTTGCTCGGATGCCGTATAGCCAGCTTCCCTCTCTATTACACCCCCCAGCGTGTGGAGGCATACGACGCTTCATGTCTCCGTATCATGCTTTCCGACGCTGAATCTTTTCAGTGGTATTTGGGTGAGAGGTTGCTTCGGCAGGTCACCAGGGTGGCTCGGGTCCCTTGTTCTACACCTCCTCCAGCTGCTCGGATCCCAGCTGATGAGAGAGCTGAGGCTCTCGTGGGGTAGCCCAGGATTTCAGTTTCACAATCCCGGATCGTGACTATGATGAGTGGTATTTACTGTACGGCCGGGGGCCTCTGCTTCCTTCGCTCTATGTTCCAGGGGGTCGTCGCAGGTACGCTGGAGGATCAGTGACAGCTCCTTTGATGGATCTTTATCGTCGGGAGCAGGACGAGAGGAGGGACGATGACGACTATGTTGGCGACTTGTAGCCTGCTCGGGTATTCCGCTTTGTATGGCCTTGTTCTTTTTACTCTTATCCTCTTTTGTATCAAGCTCTTCTGAATGAATACACAATCTTAATTCTTCTCAGATTACTTGATGACGCTTGGATGCTTTGATTTCTGATTCAGTCTTTAGTGATTTGTAGAAGATGAGCCTTCTTAACTGCATGGATGATGACTTGAACGGTTCAGATTGCTTGATTAGGCCTTGTGGGCCCACTTGATGATTGGATCTTGGATTCTGGCCTTTTTTCTTGATGATCAAGCCTTTGATCTTGCTGTTTCGTGACTTGTATTAGTTTTCCCATGGTTTAGATCATGCTGATCTAGTCTTTGAATGGCTTAGATGGATAGATTTGGCCCTGTGGGCCTACTTGAGACCTCGGCTTTCCCTTGAAGCAGCCTCTTTTTTATGATTTGTGAGGCTAAGAAGGCTTCTCATGCTGTGGATGATGACCTGAACTACTTAGATCACTTGTTTTGGCCTTGTGGGCCCACTTGATGATCAGATCTTGGACTCTGACCCTTCTTTTGACGATCCAACCTTTGATCTTGTTGTTTGATGACTCATGCGAGCTTTTCTATGGTTCAGATCATGATGATCTAGTATTTGAATGACTTGGATTGCTTGTGGCCCCCACTTGATCACCTTTCCCTCTCTTTGACTTGATCAGCCATGTTCTGGCCGCATTGCTTCGTGATTGGACCGGTGGGGCACCTTTTATATGATCTTGATTAACCTCAATCGAAATCTGGAGTGGACCGGAGCCTTGGGCGGCCCACGGGGTGCCATCTGCTGACGTGGACTGTCAGCCTCACCTACCAAGAACCCTGGAGCCAATCCCGCAGAGAGAGAGGGAGCGCGTCCGTACGGGCGGCCCAGAGCAGGCCGCCCAAGGCTCGCCTCTTGAGCGGCGTGGGCTGGCTCGGGTTCAGACATTCTCTGCTGTCCCCTGTTCTTGTCTCCACCTGCTCTGTACGTCCAGGTTCGATTTCAAGCTATGAATCTTCCCTTTGTCTGCTCCTTCCTCCTCATCTTGTCCTCATCTTGCTTTGTCCTTTCTTGGGTGATGGATGGTGGAGATTTAGGGGTTGTGGGGGCTGTCCATGGTGGGTCCCACACTTCAGAAAGTGTTGAAGGCTTTAATGATGGAGGGATTTCTTTAATGGATGGTGGAGATGGGGCATTGAATGGGGGCATTGATGAGGGGCTAGAGATGGTAGTTGGTGGAGCTTTGAATGGCCCCCATTAATGGCAGCCATGCTGAAATTTCTTATTTGAATGGGGCCTTCATTATGAGAGGAATGGATGGTATGGATGGGATGATGAGATGGGACATAGGTGAGGCTATGCATCCCTTGAGCGTGGGCCACATGGATGATGTGATTGATAGAGGTGATGGGACCATGATGGACATAGATGGGCTGATCTCATGCTTGGATGGGATGGATGGTTCAGATGATACCTTTGACGGTTTGGATGCTCTTGATGAGGGCCGAGATGTGCGGCATACTTGTTTGGGTGGACTTGATGTGATCATTGATGATGTCCCCTTGATGATGGATGGTGTGGATGCCTCGATGATCCCTTTGATCGGCCAGGATGATGACTGGATTCATGATTTCCTGTTGGAGAGGGCCGTAGGTCCAGATCTGACCGTTGACTCTTCGATCGGGGTTGCCAGGACCCTTCTTAATGGTTCAGATGCATTCTTCGACGGTCAGATTAGCTAGGATGCTACGATGTGTGGTGTGATCTTTGCTGGTAGCCCTTTCGATGGAGAGTATCGTCCTTCTCTTGATCGTCGGTCTTTTGCGCACTCTGTTCATGAGGTGGGCGAGCCTTCTCATGCGGCTGAGGTTATGACAGTTTCGGACAATGATGCGACTATATCAGACATTGCCGTTATTGAGGGCAGGTCAGGGGCTGTCGAGTCTGCAGGGGTTCCAGCTTTTCCTTCTCCTTTGCCCGTTGACCTTCCGATCCTCGATGAGCTGTCATTAATTTCTGGGCCTTTTGTTCTGGAGGGGGTACCAGTGAGGACTTGTCAGCTGCTTCCTCGTCCTTCTTGCTCACTACGGCTGCTTGCTTGGCTTGACAGCTTGTCAGCCTATGAGATTCGGGACTTGGAGTCCTATGGCCTTGGCGGTCTGATCCATATGGCTAGAGTTGACATTGATTGGAGGATGCTCGGAGCTGCTTCGATTGATTGGGTCCCTTCGTTGAACTTGTTTGTGTTCAATGATATGGAGATGGGACCTTCTTTGGAGGAGCTTGCACGCTTGACAGGCCTACCCTTGGATTATACTCAGTATTTCTCGCCGAAGACATCGCCGAAGACGGCCACACCGCAGAACTGGTTCAGGATCCCCTATCTTGTTCGGCTTGTCGTTGCCGGCCAGGATGCTGTAGTGTTCTCCTTGGACTTGCTGTATGATCTTTTTTCGGGTCCTCGAAGTGTGGCCGATCCTACCTTTGCTCGGAACGCACTGATGTTCTGTTTGATAGCTGAGGTGCTGTTCTTGGGATGGCGCAGGTCCCAGACTCCTTTGCTTTTTGAGGTGATGAGCCGAGCTATCCGACGGCAGGGGATCATTTCTCTCATCTTGGCCGAGCTGTTTAATGGGCTAACTGACTACGCCCTGGGCCGCACTCGTGTCCTTCGCGGCTGCTGTGCCTTTCTGCAGGTATCTTTTCTACACCTTTTTTCCTTCTTGCTTTGTTGGGAATTGTTTGGCTCTAGCTGAACTTCTTTTCCTTTTTGTGATCAGGTCTGGCTATGGGAGCAGTCTTTCTTTGACTGTTCCTGTACCCCTTCCTGGCATTCCTAGCTCTGACATCATGCGTTATATCATGGAGTTCCTTCCGCATACAGCTAGGATGAGCGAGCCTTTGTATCGCAGGATGTTTGCTGAACTTCGTGACTGGAACGTTCGTTGGGAGTCATCTTGGCTTTCACTTCCTCCAGTGCTTTGCGATGCACACCGCCTTCCTCTGATGTTGGTAGGCTTTCGATCTTACTTTTCTTATCATCCCATTCGGTTCCTGCGGCAGTTTGGATATGAGCAGGATGTTCCTCTTTTTGCTTTTGCGGGTATCGGGCGTCGAACACTTCCCTCTAGATCCTCTGACTTCAGGACTCGGATTGATTGTTCTTGGGCGAGTTACTTGACTGCTGATTTGCTGGGTTTTGAGCTGCGGACTTTTCCTATGGCGACCGCCCCATTTCAGTACTGGGTTGCTGAGCAGTCTTTGTATCGACGTATCCCTTGCTGGCACCGGACTGCTGATGAGGATGAGCAGGATATCCTTGGAGATGCTGGCTCTTCATCTGGTTTATATGAACCCTTTGAGGAGCGCCCGTTTATCGATCTTGGCTTCCTTTTGGCTACTCATGGCCATTTGCTGTCTGAGATCTCTGCACTTCGGTATCATTGTGAGATGATGTCGAGGAGATTGACTGTCGATCAGAGGTTGTCTGACGAGGAGACAGCGATCCGTACCCTTGAGCGCGATGAGGTGCATTACCTGCGTATGGAGGTGAGCAGGTTGAGAGTGAGGTTATCCTTTTATGAGTCAGAGGACTTACCTGATGTGGCCGAGGAGGAGGGTAGAGATTGATTGTGTTGGCCACCTTGCACATTCCTTTTTTTGCATATATGATTGATGATGATGCATTTTTTGTATTTTGAAAAAGATGCCATGATATGTGTAAAAGAAATATGATGCATTTAATTGAAAAGAGAAAACTGTTTGAAAATCTATTGTGCCATAAGTTATCTTGTGAGTGTGTGTCTGGATTTTGTGTCGGGATATAGGAATCAGAATTGGGGCTCGGCCAATGCCTTGACCGATGTCTCGAGATTAACTTGCTTGATCCTTTGGTTCCCTAGAGGTGTAGGCAATGGAAACTGTTGCTTCTTGAGATTGTCAGAGTTTGTTAAGCTCTTCGCTCCTGACTGCACTTCTTCTTGTTCTTGAACTGTAACTGCTTGAACCGATCTGGACCGTCTGATTTCTTGGTACCTGCACTTTTATTTTTTATTTTTTCATTTGAGCCATTTTTGCCTGCAGTGCTCTTTCGAGTTTTCACCACAAGCCGGCCTTTTCCCGTCATTTTTGCCCGTGGCGCCCTTTCGGGTTTTCACCACGTCCCAGGTATTTGATCTTGCCTGCCCCTTGGCAGCTATGCTGTTTTTACCCTCAGTGCCCTTTCGGGTTTTCACCAAGTCCGCTGTATGCCCACTGTTTTTACTCGGAGCGCCCTTCCGGGTTTTCACTCCGCGCTCTTTGTTTAGGCACACATTTTTCTTTTTTTCTTTTTTGTTTTTTTTTTTGTTTTTGGATCTTGGGATAACTGCGGCAACTAGAGGTCGGGAATTCGTTGTTGCCGGCCGATGGCAGTCTTTCAGTCCTTATCCTAAGTTACGATAATAGAGCTGTCGGTCTTTGCTATAGACCCTTCTGAGATGAATGGATGGATGATTGTGTTTCTTCTTGGGTTGATTTTTTTCTTGGGTGCCTTGCTTTGGCTTCCCTTTTTCTTTCTCTTTTCTTCTCTTTTTTTTTTCTTTTGTATTCTTTTTCTCTCTTTTTTTTGTATTCTCCTTTTGAATCCCCTTTTTTTTGTATTTTTCTCTTTTTGAATCCTTTTATTTGAAACAATTGTTGGTGGACGGAAATGATTTCTCAGAGGTCTTAGCTTCGACCTCTTGACTTCAGCTCTATTAAAGTAACTCTTGATAAGGTCAGAATGACTTACCCGTGAAAGGTCTTCACGTTGTCGGCGTTGGTTGGCTCAGGAAGATCCACCCCTCTCATGCTGGTGAGTCTGAGGGCGCCTCCGGGAAGTACTTCTCTGATGATCAGCGGCCCGTCCCACGAGGGTTTGAACTTTCCTCTGGGATCCGGAAGGTGCGACGGTAGAATCTTCTTCATGACCATGTCGCCTACCTTAAAACTTATTTTTCGGACTCTCTTGTTATAAGCCCGAGCGATCCTTTTCTGATAGCACTGTGAATGACTTAGTGCACGCATGCGCTTTTCATCTGCTAGCTGCAACTGATCGAATCTGGCCCGTTGCCATTCTCCTTCTTCAGCTCCGCTTTCTAGTAACACCCGTAGTGATGGTATTTCCACCTCGACTGGTAGAACTGCTTCCACTCCATAAGTAAGCTCGAAAGGAGTAACGCCCGTAGCAGACTGTACAGACGTTCGATAGGCCCAAAGTGCATATGGGAGCATGTCTGACCAATCTCGATAGGTCACGACCATCTTCTCGAGTATCTTGACGATTGTCTTGTTTGCGGCTTCTACCCCACCATTCATCTGGGGACGGTAGGGGCTTGATCGATGACGTTGGATCTTGAACTTGCTGAGGAAGTCATCCATCTTCTTGTTGACAAACGGGGTCCCATTATCTGTGATGATAGCATTAGGGATTCTATACCGGCATATGATGTTGTTCTTCATGAATTTGATCACCTGAGATGCTGCAATTGTGGTGTAGGAGGCTGCCTCTACCCACTTGGTGAAGTAATCGACTGCCACAAGTATGTACTCATGACCGTTTAATGCTTTGGGACTGATCTTGCCGATGATGTCGAGTCCCCACATGGAGAAGGGCCAGGGGGTGGTCAAGTTGTATAATTCTGATGAGGGGGCATGGATTTGATTCGCATGCTCCTGACACTTGAAGCATTTTCTGACGTGCTGGCAACAGTCTGTCTCTATGGTGAGCCAATAGTAGCCGAGTCGTAGAATCTTCTTTGCCATCATGTGCCCGTTCATGTGTGGGCCACAGATTCCTTCGTGTATTTCTTTCATGATCTTTGCAGCTTCTGTTTCGTCGACGCATCGAAGGAGGATGTGATTATAGGATCGCTTGTAAAGAACTTCGCCACTGATGGTGAACTGGCCGGCCAAACGCTAGATGGTTCGGCGATCTATTGCTGCTGCTGACTCTGGATACTCCTGGGTTTCGAGATATTGCTTGATGTCGGCATACCAGGGTTTGTCAGGGGCAGCTTTGGCTTCTTCTATTTACAAGCAAAAGACAGGTTCGTCTTGAACTTCAACTGTGAGCTCCCATTCTGAAGCTCCTTTTGGTATCTCGAGCATTGATGCAAGTGTGGCGAGAGCATCTGCAAACTGGTTCTTGGCTCTGGGCATGTATGAGAAGGTGATTTCTTTGAATTCTTCGATCAGATTTTCAAGATACACATGTTATGGTATCAACTTCTCGTCTTTGGTCTTCCATTCGCCATTGGTCTGATTGATGATAAGCTGTGAGTCTCCAAATACTCGTAGCTTCTTGACGCCCAAGATTATGGCTTCCCTTAAGCCAGCGATGCATGCTTCATACTCTGCCATGTTATTGGTGCACTCGAATGCTATGCGCCTTGAGATAGGAATAGGGACGTTATCTGGAGAGTAGAGAATTGCTCCAATACCACTCCCTTTAGAATTTGTTGCGCCGTCGAAGAATAACGTCCACTCACCTTTCTTCTTCTTTTCTTCACTTGCGACAAGCAAGAGATCTTCATCAGGAAAGAACGTCTTGAGCGGCTGATAGTCCAGGAGAGAGTGAGCCGCGAGATGATCGGCGAGGGCCTGTCCCTTGATTGCCTTCTGAGTGACATAGGTGATGTCAAATTCAGACAGGAGTAGCTGCCATTTAGCTATCCTCCCAGTGAGTGCCGGCTTCTCAAACAGGTACTTGAGCGGATCCATGTGAGCGAGGAGGAGAATAGGGAATGCAATCATGTATTGACGGAGTCGCTGAGTTGCCCAGACTAGGGCGAGGCAAGTATATTACTTGTTCCTTCTTCCCGGTCTCGTCGTGTTGGCCGAGGACACAGTCGATGGCTTCTGCTGCTACCGAGATGTATAACAACAGTGGACGTCCAGGAGTGGGTGGCACTAGGACTGGAGGATTCATGAGATATTTCTTGATACGGTCGAAGGCGACTTGGCAATCATCATTCCATTTTTTTTAGAACGTTCTTCCGAAGGAGCTTGAAAATGGGCTCACAAATAGGTGTGAGCTGTGTGATGAAGCGACTGATGTATTGAATTCTGCCGAGGAAGCCACGAATTTCTTTCTCTGTTCTAGGAGGGGGCATCTCAATGATTGCTCTGGTTTTGGTCTCGTCGACGCTGATGCCATCCTCGCTCACCATAAAGCCGAGGAGCTTGCCTCCCATTGCGCCAAAGACACATTTCTGAGGGTTGAGACGGAGCTTATACTTTTCTAATCTGTTGAATAACTTCTTCAGATCTTCAAAGTGCCCTTCAATTGTGCGAGATTTGACGATCATATCGTCCACATATACTTCAAGCTCTTTGTTCATCATGTCGTGGAAGAGTGCTGTCATTGCTCGCTGATATGTTGCTCCCTGCGTTCTTCAGACCGAACGGCATTACCCTATAGCAGAAGGTTCCCCAGGGAGTGATAAACGATGTCTTCTCGCGATCTTCGACGGCCATTTTGATCTGATTGTAACCTGAGAACCCATCCATAAATGAGAAGATCTTGTATCCAGCAGTGTTGTCGACTAGAGTGTCGATGTGTGGCAAAGGGAAGTCGTCTTTAGGACTGGCCTTGTTGAGATCTCGGAAGTCGATGCACATTCGAACCTTGCCATCCTTCTTTGGTACTGGTACGATGTTGGCGAGCCATTCAGGGTAGTTGGAGACTACCAAGAATCCTGCGTTGTATTGCTTGATGACTTCATCTTGGACTTTCAGAGCCCATTCTGGCTTCATTCTTCAGAGTTTCTGCTTCACTGGCTTCATATCTGCCTTGGTTGGTAAATGGTGTACAACAAGCTCTTCATCGAGCCCCGGCATGTCTTCATATGAGAAAGCGAAGTTGGACAATCTTGGAGCTAGGAACTCTATCATTTTTTGTTTCATCTCAGGTGGCAATGATTTTCCAATGCTTACTTCCCTAGGGATCTCAGGTGTCCCCAAGTTTACTATCTCGAAATCATCGGTTACAACATTGGCTTTAGATTCAAACTTTTTGAGGAGATCCTCTAGTTCGAGAGCCGGATCATCATCTTCCTCATCCCGAGCTTCGTCCAGACCCATGAGCTCGAAGTCTAATTCGATGTCGAAGTCATATGTTTCAACTTCAAACTCATGTGACTCTGTAGATGAACTTGGCACACTATTGAATGCAGGAAAAGAAATATTTTTTGATTTTCGAGAATTTTCTGAAATTGAAATGCTAGATGTTTTTGGCTTTTGAAAGTTTTTTATTTTTTTGGGTTTTTGAAATTCACGGGACCTTGAACAAGCGGGCATTGCAGACCATGATTGTTCCCAGCTTGTCCTAAAGTTCCGATCGTTGCCTAAACAGGCATTTTTTTTGGAAGCCAGAGCCCTCAGATGGCTCTTTGGCTGATTCAAAAGTTAGGGGAACGGATGACCATTCAGGACCCCACACTTCCTCCCCTGAAGAGGTGGGGGTTGATGATTCGGGCGAACAATCATGGTCTGGCCCAATGACCATGATTTCTTGCTGGTCGGGTTCGAGATCTGAGTCGTACTCAGTCCCTTCCGGATCACTTACCTCGCACTGTGGTTCGTCTGGTTCCACAGTGAGACACAAGGTTTGGAATCTGGACATCGGACCAATCCAGGGCTGGCCATTTCCCTTTCTTGATCCAATGGATGGGCTGCTTCTGCCCCTGGCTGATGATTGATGATGTTGCTTCTGCAGAGATGGGCAAGTCGTGCCCCTTGCTGATTGATGTTGAGATGGGCAAGTTGTGCCCCTGGTTGATTGAAGCTGAGATGGGCAAGTTGTGCCTCTGGTTGGGAGCAGGTATCAGAGTAACCTGGTCCTGAAGCTGCTGTATTTGACTTCCTTCTTTGTCTTCATCATTTCCTTCTTCTTCTGGAGGCTTAGATGGTTCGAGAATCTGATCCCATCGAATGGGGGGCAATGTGGCCCAAACTAGGCTCATCGGGAGGCCTTTGTGTAGTGCAGTCGATTGATTCCCTCCTGGATCTTTGCAAGGTTCTCCTGGCTTGACGAATTGGATGGGTGAGCACCGAAATTTCTTCCTCCTTTTGTCCATGAAGGTTGCCTTGTATTCGAGTCCCCATTTGCGTTGGTTATATATCAGCGGTACCTTTCTGGACTTGAAGTGATTCTTCATTCGGTATTTGAGACTCAGACGCTCTGCCGGTTGAAAGACACGGTCCACCCTTATCGGTTCTGGATAGGCGATAGAGTTCACAGTCTCGAATTCGAAACTGTGAAACGGGATGTCTTCTTCAGAGTGCTGGATATCGATGACCGGGATGTCTGGTTTAGTGGCAGCAGCATTGGAAGGAATGATGAGCTCCTTCTCTGCATGGATAGAGATCACTTGATTTCCACAGATGTACTTCACTCGTTGATGCAGGGTTGATGGCACAGCTCCAACCTTGTGCAGCCACGGTCGTCCGAGCAACATGTTGAAAGAGGCTGATATATCCAGGATTTGGAATGTGATGGTGGAGATTTCCGAACCTATCTATACCTCTATGTCGACCTCCCCTTCCACTGATCGGCGGGTGTTGTCGAATGCTCTGACGCATATGGTGCTAGGTCAGAATGAAGAATGACTGATTCCTAGACGTTCCGCAGTCTTGAGTGAGCAGACGTTTAAGCTTGAGCCATTATCGATAAGGACCAGTGGGACACAGAGGTCTTTGTATCGTAAGGCTATGTTGAGGGATCACCCGTGATCTCGTCCTTCTGGTGGCAACTCATTATTAGTGAAGGTGATGGCACGTGGAGCCAGGAGCTGTCTAATCATCAATGCTATCATCTCTGGTGCCGTATCGGAGGAGACGTGAGCATCGTTCAAGGTTTTGGCAAACATTTCTCGGTGTATGCGAGATGTGCAGAGTAGCTCCCATACTGAGATTTGTGCAGGGATTGACTTGAGCTGAGTCGCCACATTGTATGCGGCTACATTTTTGTTGCCGAAGCTTGAGAGAGCGCCTTTGGGATCTCCTCTATTTTGATTATCTCTTCGGATGCAACGCCCATTGGGATTCATGTTTCCCACTTCCGTGCATTCTGGATAGTGCCATGGGACCTCTTCATAACTTTCCTCACATTTGCCTTCTAGGATCACCGGTTCTTGCGACGGTGCTGGTGTGGGTACCAGGTCATCCTCGTATGGAGCTTTTGCCTTAAGAACTACAATGTTGCCTGTGCTGAAGGGGTAATATCGAGGCTTGTCTTCATAGATCACATAAGGTTGCTGTCCTGGTTTGACCGTTCCTGGAGCAGGAGGCTCCCATGGAATGAATACTGGTCCTCTTGATATGGCAGGAGGTTTCTCTCTTCGTCCCAGCTGCCGTAGTGTGATTGATACGCCTCCAGGATTTGCCCCTTACAATATGACTGGCTCAACTGGAGGAGCTCCTTCCAAGACAATGGGCTCTTGCTGCTGATGAGTATAATCCTTCCTTCGTGGATTGGATTGTTCTTGAATTGGGGTTACCCCTTGCAAGACGACAGGTTCGTATGTGGGCTCGATGTATGATTGTGCTCCTTCCAGGACGACTGGTTCCCAACATGAGGGGCCCGTAAGATGCCCCTTGAACAACTGGCACATCATATGGAAGTGCTCCTTCAAATACTACTGGCTCGGAGACTGAAGGAAGAAAGGGACTTGCCCCTTGCAAGATTGGAGGAGGATTTGCCGGCCCATAAGTGTAAGCATGAATGGACTGGATAGGGGAGAAGAAGCGATCGAGATGGTCCCCTTCTTCTATACTATTGACTACAGGGCCACGAGACGAACTGGGGTCCGTTGGATGCTGAGGCAGAGGATTCTGAAGGATGTTGGTGGAAGCTGCTGGAGAAGTTCCAGGGACCGAGATGACGATCTTGCGGTCATCAATTAGGTCTTGTATGTCATTCTTCAAAGTATAGCATCGATCAGTAGTGTGGCCACGCCCTTGATGGTAGGCACAGTACTCATTTTCTCGGTAGTTCGGAGGCAGAGGATGAGGAGAGGGCCTGGGTGCCATCAGAGTGAGTAATTGCTTTTGTACCAGCATAGTCATGACTTGACTAAGTGGTTGAGTAAGTGGAGTGAACTTCCTGAGCTCCCTGTAATTCTGCCTATTCTGGTATGAGTATTGATCGTTCCCTCTGAACTGTTGCTGTTGACGAGGTGGTCGTGGCTGAGGATTCGGTTGTGGCTGATACCGCTGAGGCTGATGCTGAACTTGATTCTGCTGATACTGTTGACGTCCCTGTAGGGGAGCATGTTGATTTTCTTGAGCAGTGGTGTTGATGTTGTTTACCTCTGTTGGACGGGGAGGAGAACCACTGCGGTTTCCATTCCCAGTGCCCGATAGGTCTTCCTTCCACTTTGTTCCTTTTGATTGGAGTGGCTTGATGAGGCCACGGGGAGATTGTCCCAGTACGGATTCCTGCTTCGACTTGCTCTCCAACACGGATCAATTGTGAGAAATTCGCATATGGATGTGAGATGAGATATCCGGATATGCCTGGATATGTTGAATGAACAATCATGGAGATTTGTTCTTCATCGTCGATGGGTGTCTGCAGTCTGGCTGCCATAGCTCGCCAACGTCCCACGTAGGCTGATAGTGTTTCATCACTCTTTTGCCTGAGAGCCGCAAGGTCGGCTCTTCTGGGTGCAATGTTGAGATTGTATGCAAATCTGTCGACGAAAGCTTAGGAGAGTTGTTCCCAAGTCCTGATGCGATGGCAGTCCAATGAAGTGTACCAATCTAGGGCATCGCCCTTCAGAGATTTTTGGAACAAGCGAATGAGGGCCCCTTCATTTCCTGAGATTGCACTCAGCTCTCCACAGAAGGCCTTGAGATGTGCTGTGGGACAACCGCTGCCATCGTATCTTTTGAATTTTGGTACCTCAAAGTTTTGAGGTACCTGAGCGTCTGGGAAAGGACACAAGTCTCTGAACTTGGTCGAAGGTAGGTCGATTCCTTGCTGTCGCTGAAGCTGATTTTGCAAGATCTGGAACTGCTCTCGCAACTCGTCCAGTCCTGAGTGATTGGTTCGAGCGACTGGTGCCTCTTGGAGTAAGGCACGTTCTTCTTCGGCATAGTGGTCGACGTCTTCGACCCTATGTGCTTGCTGAAAAGCAACCGCGGGTTGCTGAAATTGATTTGATGACTGAACTGGATTCTGATGAACTTGTGCTTGAGAGGATTGTAATTGAATTGGAGACTGTACTGAAGGTTGAACTGGAACTTGCTGGAAATTAACTGGATTTTGCTGAATTGAAGATTGCTGGAAATTAACTGGCATCCCATCGGCGGGGATGTGCTGGAATTGAAAAGTGCTCCTGTTTGCAGGAGGCTGAGATGCTGGGAAGTGACCCCCTTGTTGGGTATTCGCCACTGTCCGCTGATTGATGTGGGCTTGACACTGACCCCCATTGTGGGCATTCGCCAGTGTTGTCCCTGTTGCTGGAAATTGAATTGAAATCCCATCGGTGGGGATGTGCTGAAATTGAAAAGGTGTCCCATCGGCGAGGACATGCTGAGATCTACTGAGATTGTTGTTTGCAAGATTAACTGGAAGCTGACTGGAAGTCCCTGCGACGGGAGCGCTCTGAGATGGCCCTGTCGTTGCAGGAAGGTACTGAGGAGGATGCCCCATAGCGAAGGGCTGAGATGGCTGCTATCGGTAGTCTTGGGCAGACTCCGATGGTTGTGCTTGATTTGAACTGGAGGCCGGAGGGATCCGGCATGGTTGCTGAGACTGCTGAACTGGGCCAACCTGATTGTTGGCTGTTGCGGTGGCTTGTGCTTGCATGAATTGCAAGAGCATTTCTTGCATTGCTCTCATTCCTTGTGCCAATTCTTGTATGATTGGCGTATTATCAATGGGCTGTTGCGCTGGAGGTTGCGCTTCGGTCATCTCAAGAGCAGGGAAGAGATGAGTTTCTTCTTCGTGGTCGGATATGGCTTCCTGAGCCCGAGTGCGGATTATGCTGTGGAAGGGAAGTTGTTTCCGAACACGTTGAGCCCGAGGAGGCGTAATGGTGATGACTATACTCTATTCTTTTTGGGTTTTGGGATTTTCTATTTTTTTTTTTTTTGGTTTTGGGATTTTCTATTTTTTTGTTTGTTTTGAGTAGAATGCTATACAGATGAGATTGTATGAGGATTAGTAACTTTCAAGTACGGGAAGGATTCTGTTTTTCAAGTCGGATCACGACTAGTGGGACTAATTCATCCCCAGCAGAGTCGCCATTCTGTGGACCCTCGCCGTTTCCACGCTCCCACACGACGTTCTTCTCGTCCCTTCCCCTTTCGGGAAAAGAAGGAGAGGAGGATGCGTGAGTGCGAAATCGCCGTTTGTGCCACTGGCTTGCCTCGTTCTCGAGGGCTTTGTTTGGTTGTCGTGTTAAGCTGGATGTGTTTAAGTGAGTTTATATAGGACCAGAGTCGCCACTAGCCAGTTACTTCGAATCTACAGTCGGCTAGACCCCGTAGAAACGTTAAAAAAGGGGATCCGAAGATTCCTTCATCTAAAATGACTTCTTTTGATCTGCGGCCAAAGATTCAAGGTAAGGGATCACGGTTACAGGGTGGGAAGAGGTTAAGCACCCCACACACTGCCCGTACCGAAGTACGGTCTCTGCTTCACAGAATCGAACTAATACTTGAAAGTCTGTTTTAATCCTCGTACATTCTCATAGATGACATGATGCATGAATGCGGGTCTGAACAGTAAGAGTTTCTGATGGGCAGGTTCCAACAACGGGCAAGCCCAGAGCGTACGCTCGAACTGACAGGTGCTTAATATAAGACGTATGCAGTGTGCTTGGATAATCAAGGTGCTTTATAGTGAAGCATGAATGCAGGTCTGAACAGTAAGAGTTTCTGATGGGCAGGTTCCAACAACGGGCAAGCCCAGAGCATACGCTCGAACTGACAGGTGCTTAATATAAGACATATGCAGTGTGTTTGAATAATCAAGGTGCTTGCAGTGAAGCAGGGGGGTTGGAAGAAAAGTAAATGTTGCACTTATGCTAGATGGAAATGAGATGATGCTGGAAAAAGAGTAGCTGGATGGACGGAGGTGTCGCAAGGGTTGGCTTCGAGCGGCTGGATCAAGACTTGGATGGCTTGGGAGACTTGGACCAGTGGTCAGGCTGGGCTGGACCAGGGCTAAGCTCTCCTCACTCGGGCTCTCCTTGGTTGAAAAATGGGCTAAAGGGGAAAGAGGGCTCGGATCGCACTCGGGCTGGATGGACTTGAAGGGATGTTGAAATGAGAAGGGGAGGGGGGTATTTATAGCAGCGGGCAGTGGCATTTCGCGTAAATAATCTTGGGCGGCCCGCTATGGGCTGCCCGTACGGCCGTTCCTCGATTTCCAGCGAGGTACGGTCGTTCCCTCGGGGCTGCTGTTTGGCTCGGTGGGTTGACTCAGTGAGTTGAGTCAACGGGTCGACTCGGTGATTTGACTCAGCGGGTTGACTCGACGGGTTGACTCGGTGTTTTGACTCGACGAGTTGACTTAGCGGGTTAACTCAGCGGGTTGACTCAATGGGTTGACTCAGTTAGTTTGACTTTTTTTAGGATTTTTTGACTGGCTTTTTTTATGGGTGGTTTTTCAGGCTAATGTTTAGGATTGGGTTGACTGGGTTCAGGCTTGAACTGGGCTATGGAATGGGGCTTACAAGGGTGAGTTTGGCTGAGTTTGGACTTGGGGTTTGGGGGTATGGTCCTCCATTCATCCAGCTATCTCTACCAACATTGTCGCCGAAGGTGGGGTGTCTACAAGGTGGCCCACTACTATTGATATAGAGAATCTGAGCCGACCATCTTGAAGAGTATGTCGATGTCAGAAAAATCACAAAGTTTTGTGGCAATCAGATACATGGATTACTCGTATCAACGGAAAGAAGACGGCGCCCGACAGGCGTTATACAGTTTGCGCTGATGTTTCTGTTTCTTTTCTAATTGTATTATGATTCTTTTCTTCTTTTGCAAGTTAGTGTTAAGTACGAATTTAGGGTTTAGTTTATTATTTAAAGCAAGGTAATTATGTTTTTTTTAATTATTTATTCAATTTATCAAAAACAATTATTCAGAATTAATTTCCTTTTTTTTTATCCTTTTATTTCTTCTCGTGAATTTGAGAAACAATCGGTTAGGGAGATGGTGATCGACCTACCACATCCTCCCTGCGTCAGATAGCCTCGTTTTAGCACTGAGGTCATTGTATCAATTCCCAAAGTGGGGTTGGCTAACATTGTGCAGTGTGACTAACACGGGTGGGTGGGTGTACTAATAATGGGATGTCTATATTAACAACAACAAAAAAAAGACATAAAAACTGTAACGCCCTAGATTTTTTAGATTTATTTGAAAATTTATTTTTTATTAATTATCGTACATTTACCGTTGATTTGCGAATAGCGGGACATCTGTAGGAGATCCGATAGGGGACCCTTTACAAAAGTTGCTTAGAATGATCCCATAAACATCGTAGAAAAATCAGATTTCAAAAAATCACACAATTTTCAGATAATTACAAAAAGGCCATTAGTTAAACTTAAGTTAAGATGCCATTTTTAAGAATTATAGTTTCTGACGATCACTTTCACGCAAAACCCTGGATTTAAGCTTTTGGACACATATTAACCATACACGTCAAATTTCAGCCCTTAAATCATAGTAGAAGTGGTCCAATTGTCAACTTAGCCCCTTAACCCTTGATTTTCATGTCCATCGAGTGAGGAAAGTAGATGGTTAGTCGTAGTCAAATATTTCTCTTCATATGAGTGACTTGGATCGTCTTTATCATGGACCAATAGTGTGATTCGAGTGCCCCACCTTTATAAGCATCTTTCTTATGCGCGAAGTTATCCCGTTATAGAAATTAACAAGTTACCAACTCTTTTTAAATCTTAACCTTTCAATTTACCCACTTCTCACCATCAATCGCTTCTTAAATTTGGACCACTTATTATACTCATATGACTACGAGTTTACACAAAATTTGGGCCCCGATCTATAATCCTACACCGTTAAACCACAAAGCTAGCCCCTTCCTTTTTCGCCAAAAGTTGAAATATCAGGTCTAGGCATTTCTCACCATCAATCAACCACTAAACTTTGTACAATTGTTTGCCTATCATGACTACATATTTTCTCAAAATTTGAGCCCTGATCATCAAGCGTAGACCGTTAATTGAGATTTAGCCCATTTTAGCACCAATCAGGCCATTTTCAAGGATCGGCCAATCTAGAATGTGGATCATCAAGAAATTTACGTATTCTGACTCTACTCTTCGAGCTTGATAAGATGAACGGATTGGAATTGATCAAAATCACCCGAATATTAAGATTTGAGAAACCCACCTCAAGAAGTTGTTACACAACACCTCGCGTGCACATCCCTCTCCATATTTTTACTACGCACCTCCAAATCCTTCCCCTAACCCTAGCCTCCATGCCCTAGAGAAAGAGAGAGAGAGAGAGAGAGAGAGAGAGAGAGAGAGAGAGTTCTTTCTCATATTTTTCCAGCAGCTAGGATCTTCTACAACCCTCTTCTTCTAAGTCCATCCTAAGGTGAGGATTTTCCTTCAAACCTTTCATTAATAATATCACGATTATCATAAGTTTCTTTTGTGGCATGTGAAGTTGTTTTGTTTTGAATTACTTATCCATATAACATGAAGTTTGATGTGATATTTGTAATGAATATCATTATATGGTGATGTGATTCCTTTTTTTTTTAGCTTTTTGACTAAGAAGCATGTGTATTTGTGTTATTTATCTTTGTGAAATTTATACCCTTATTTTCTTAGTCCATGTATTACAAGTAACATTGGTTTTCATATTGTGATATGAAATATGTGTATAAGATCATCATATGGACATCCCATTATTGTATACTCTTTGTCCCTAAGTTGGTAAAATTATTCGATGTAGAGAGATGGAACTCGTGAGACGTGTCCATGATGGAAGAATATATCTTTACTTAACTGAGAGAATGAAGTGATTGTTTGTTAATGAATCCTTACATGTACATGATGCTTGATTTGATCCATTTACATTACATGGGTATTTTAATGAATTTGGTCATGATGTACAACATTGGCTTTTTGGGACATAATGAATGATGCTTGATTTGATTCATTTACATTACATGGGTATTTTAATGAATTTGGTCATGATGTACAACATTGGCTTTTTGGGACATGATGAAATCATAAAACGGGACAATGAGTGGACACTAATGGTATACAAATTCTCATGAGCAGGGGTTGGTGCTATGGACACTAATCCTGTGCTGTCGGCCTATGCTAGGTTGCTTGCGACTCCCCATAGTGACCATTGAGTTTTATTTAAATCGGTTGTATGCGAAAACACTTAAATAAAGGTGAAACTAAAGTCATGCATTCACTTGGCTCAATGTGGGTGTACGAAATTGAGAATAGGTTAGAGCGTTCTACTTCTCCCATACACTGTCACGTGTAGATTTGGGCTATGAGCGTCCCGTTTCTTATGTGGTCGGGCAAAACTATGGGCTTGTGCGTCCCAGGAACCTCTGGTGACTAGTAGCTAGCATGAAGTCGTAACAGGGAGTCTCCCACTTCATGTATTGTGATTCTAACCAGGGTGCCTTAGCCAGAGCATGCATTCCATGCATCGCATTAACAAAGATTTTTAGTTGGTTGTTTTGATTTGATTCAATGATAATATACTGCTTGCGTTTACTCTGTACCGTTATTATTATTCTTGATTGTCTTGGAGGAAATATTCCCCACTATGATAGCGTTTAACGCTATCCCAAATACAATCTAGATGATGCAGGTGAAGATCCAGGTATTGAACCCGATTTTTAAGGAAAAGAGTTCGACGGTTCGTACGATCACATGGCGGTGACGATGTTAGATAAACTTAATTGATGTTATCATTTATTAAATATTTCTTTTGAGTAGTTGATACATTTATGGAATTGTAATAAGTCTTCAAGAGAAGATATGGTTTTGTATTTTAATTAATCAGTATGGATATTGGTTGGTTCCCTTATTTAAACATTGATGATGACGTAGTAAGTTTGATAGAATAAGATGATAATTGTTTCCGCCATTGTGCTTGAATGCTATATTTTATTATTTGACAAATTAGTTATTCCATAAATTATTTGGGAATTCGGTCGTCGTGTTATACACGAGAGTGGAAAATCTCGGGTCGTTACAAAAACTACTAGAACTAATATAAAGAAGAAATTGACAAAGGAAGGCATTGTTGATGCTTCTCCAAGCTAGCTAGCTCTCTCTCTCTCTCTCTCTCTCTCTCTCTCTCTCTCTCATCAAACCCTAAAGTATATTTGGAAATGTAGCTATGAGTTTTTTTTTTTATTCCGCACTGACTTAGAAATTTCACAAACTTACGTAGTCACCACCACCGTTGATTGATCGATCGAACTTTTCTAAAATTGTCCAGCAACTAAAATTTGAAAATCTGTTAACCATCGATCGATCAAATCCTGATCTTGATCAACCGAACATGCAAAAAATTCTCCACTGAGTTCAAGTAGAAATTCAGATTAATTTCTATGGAAATTGATTGATTGAACCCGTCAGTCAACCGATCGAACTTTGTTGTCTTCTTTCAATTTCAGTGCACATGATCTTTGGTACTTCGTTTCCTTAATTCTTTGGCACAAGGCTTTTTTTTTTTTTTTTTTTTTTTTTTTTTTTTTTTTTTTTTTATGGTGCTTGCGAGTTAAAGCTAATAAGCTACTTTTATAGAGGTAGTTACCGTACACAGTTTTATTAAAAAGTAGATTATATATTGCCATTAGTGGCAAAAAATACCAAAAGCTACTTCTACCCTTTTTCAGGCTTTGGTTGCCCTCACAACAACAGGACTCCTCACGTAGTGCTCACCATCCGACCATATCAGCTTCCCAAACACATATTCACCTGCCACGCCACCTTCCTTAGCCTGCAGGCTAACCTCAAATGTCTTCTCTTCACCAATCTTCTCAAATTTCAAGCTCATGGGCTCGACCGATACAGAAACTCCCGGTGGTGCATGGATGCGGGCCGTGTACGTACTTGGTTGGCCCACATTCTTCACGGTCCTACGTATGGTGGTCAGGCCAGAGAGATCCGGGACGGTTATCGAAGGGTAATTGAGGTTCATGACATTTAAGGACTTGGGATTGCAAGAGAACTGTTTGGTGAAACGCTTTAATTGGGCCTGGTTGTATCCGATGGCGCATAGAAAATTCAAGTAGTCCTCGATGGTTAGATCATAGACTAAGCCAGGGTCAACTGCATGGTTAGGATGCACATGTCCAGCACCATAGCTGAAAGGGGTAGCCTTAGATAAAGAAGAGTTGCTAATGGGCCCTCCCGTGTTGTCTTCTGTTCGTGCAGTAGTCATGATCGCTGATTTGATGGCCGCTGGGCTCCATTTGGGGTGGACTGTTTTGAGAAGGCCGGCGATGCCGGAGATATGAGGGCATGCCATGGATGTCCCAGATAATACATTGAAGAGAACTCGGCGTGGATCGGAAGCGGAATAGGTGGGTGCAGCATAGGTATAGGCCGCAAGGACATTGACTCCTGGTGCAGTAATATCAGGCTAAAAAAAAAAAAAAAAAAAAAAAAAAAACCACTAAGTTATGGAATGAGAAATTAATCCTTACACGGACAAGAAAATAAAACTAGACTTGACCATTGAGTCTAGTCACGACTCAGTTGAGTTAGTTCCAGTCCTAATTACTAAATCTCTTTAATATTTAAAATTTTAAATCACAGTTTTTAATATTCTTGCTATTGATGATTCCTTTTGAGTTATTGGGAGATTTTTTTCCAGCTTTCTGTTTGATTTTTCAATTCCTCAGGAAATAAGCCATTATTACTTTCTCACACCGTTTTTCATGTAATTCTTGCTTTGAAAACCAGTCCAAAATAAGTGGTTTAAAATTGTGGGCCCCACCGTAATACATATGATATATTTACACCGTCTATTAGTTTTACCAGAATACTTTGAGCCATGAGCCAAAAAATGAGACAAATCTAACTCTCAAGTAGCCCACACTAAAGGAAGCATGAAGTTTTTAATGATAGATATTCAAATCTTTTTTGCTTATGGTGTGGTCCACCTTAGCTTTGGATCTGTGTCATTTTTTGTCTTATACCCTAAATTCATACGGCAAAACAGATGCATGGTGTAGATAAGCCACATACATCATGGTGGACCCCACCTATATTTCACAGTCCTAATAAAAAAGTTGGCAGGCAAATCAGGCATAAGGAACGGTGCATGGTGCCGTAATTACCCAAGGAAATAATCATTATGCATTAACAATGCATTTACCAAGGAATTGAAAAATCAACTGGCTCTAAAATTCCTTCAAGACTTCCAGTTGACCTGACCCAACTAGACAACAAGAACTATGGTCTGGACCCGACCTATTCAAAATATTGATTTTGCTTGGCCATCATATCGCAAGGCTGGTATGCATATTACGTGTGGCCTTGCTAAGTTAGTGAACCAGATTGATTTCATACATGTGGACCACATTCTTAGCATTTTAGTACTGACCTTGAGGATCCCCGGTGTGATCGAATTGGGCCCTTGTGATGAGAATTCAGCCATGGTGGGTGCAGGCTTGGTTCCGAGTTCTGTGGTGGGCTGCGTAATATAAGCTTTTGGCGACGCAGTGTGCTCAATGTAGGAAAATAAGGCAGCTCCTGCATCGGAGGTGATATCAGTAGCCGGGAGAAAGTAAGGGTTGGGCGTTACTTCAGTAGTGTATGGATTCACGGCAATCAACCCCACACCGCCTGCCCGTTTGATTACATCGCCCATCTCCACACTGATGATTAATCCAGCAATGCAGGCCACGATCTTTCCTTTCACCTTCTTAGGATCAAGGGTCCCTGGTAGACAGTACGAGGCATCATTAGCCGTTGAATTGGCAGATTTAGCATCACTGGCTATGATCAACGGATACATTTTGTTAGCAAGAGGGTCTCCTGTTGAGAAGCTTTGTCCCTTGATGCGCATGTTATTGCCGAGATGGACATAGGATGGGAATTCCCTGTCCATTGTGCTGGCCCCAACGGTCACGATCCAAGGGGCGTCGTTATGAACTGTACCACTCTCTGGGCCTCTATTCCCAGCAGAGCAGACGACGAGGATACCGTTCATCACAGCATGGAATGATCCGATGGCGATGCTGCTATTAAAGTAAGGACGCTGTCCAACGCCAAGGGAGACCGATAACACATCGACACCATCATGGATCGCGGCGTCGAAGCCTGCTATGATATCTGCGTCGGAGCAGCCGCCCAAGCAGACGTTGTATGCGGCCACACGGGCATTGGGTGATCCGCCTTTCGCTGTACCGTTGCCAAAACCCAAGAAATTTGCTCCAGACACGAAGCTACCTCCAGCCGTTGAGAGGGTGTGGGTCCCATGGCCGTCGAAGTCACGTGCTGATGAACGTGTGGGATCGAGTTGGCCATTGAGGGCCTCGGAGCCTCTCTTGAAGTATCTCGCTCCGATCAGCTTCCTGGTGAATACATCCATCAGAGCGAGATCAGTTACAGTAGCTGTATCATAAGTTAAGATACAACCGTCTTTTCCACCAATGTGTGCTACATGAAAATGGTCCTATCCACTGTTATGGGACATCTAAGCTGACCTCAAAGTCACCAGGAAAGCCTATAGGCCCACGGGCTCATACATTGACGTTGTTGGAAATTGGAAATTTGAAAAGTACTATTGAGACAATATGAAATTAAAATAAGAAAAGAATAAATCTTATCAATTTGTAGGAGTTGAGGCGTGATTGAAATCACTTGGCTTTGAAATTGAATTTGCCCTCCTTGAATTGTGTCCCAACTGCAACAGAATTTTTTGTACAATTGACCTCCAGAATACAACAACTACCACTCAATCCCAAGGTGCATTCACTATATATAAGCTCAAACCATTTGTAGTCTTAACCCAAATCAAAAAACACTTTAACCATATTTTGAAAACAAGATCAAACATTTTCTAATCTTTCATATATAAAAAAACCAAATGAAGACAAGTTTATTTATACACTCGAGTGGACACCTTTAAGGGTGTAGAGATACCCTTTCATAAAGGGTTGTGATAGTTGGGTTTAAACCCAATTGGTGCGTCCCTTGGATAAAAAAAAAAAAAACACAACCTTTCAAAACAAAAAGTGAAGAGATATAACCCTTCGGACTTACATGAATAGACATATCTACCTGCGCACGCATTGCATGCACCCATAGCCATGACGATGGGCCAGCTCGACAAAAATTTTAAAACACTAATTTATTTTCTAATAACTTAAAATATAACAATCGTCCACATGTTTCAAAATTTAAGACATTTCGGATCAAGATAGAAGAGTAGTATAATAGTGTCGATGTCTATCCGACTTTAATCGACATTTAGAGTAAGCAAGACATGTTTATAGGAATCAGGTGACTATCGATCTTTAACCTGACATTTGAAGCGTAAACGACTATATATGTGTGGACCCTCGCCGATTTTTCCGCGCTCCCACACGACGTCGTTCTCCCTTTCCTTTCGGAAGAAGAAGAAGAAGAGGTGCGTGCGTGCGAAATCGCCGTTTGTGCCACTGGCTTGCCTCGTTCTCGAGGGCTTCGTTTGGTTGTCGTGTTAAGCTGGATATGTTTAAATGAGTTTATATAAGACCAGAGTCGCCACTAGCCAATTACTTCGAATCTACAGTCGGCTAGACCCTGTAGAAACGTTAGAGAAGGGAATCCGAAGATTCCTTCCTCTAAAATGACTCCTGTTGATCTGCGGTCAGAGATTCAAGGTAAGGGATCACGGTTACAGGGTGGGAAGAGGTTAAGCACCCCACACACTGCCCGTACCGAAGTACGGTCTCTACTTCACAGAATCGATCGGATACTTGAAAGTCTAGTTTAATCCTCGTACATTCTCATAGATGACATGATGCATGAATGCGGGTCTGAACAGTAAGAGTTTCTGATGGGCAGGTTCCAACAACGGGAAAGCCCAGAGCGTACGCTCGAACTGACAGGTGCTTAATGTAAGACGTATGCAGTGTGCTTGAATAATCAAGGTGTTTTATGGTGAAGCATGAATGCAGGTCTGAACAGTAAGAGTTTCTGATGGGCAGGTTCCAACAACGGGCAAGCCCAGAGCATACGCTCGAACTGACAGGTGCTTAATATAAAGACATATGCATGTGTACTTGACGGATCAAGGTGCCAGTAGTGAAGCAGGGGGGTTGGAAGAAAAGTAAATGTTGCACTTATGCTAGATGCAAATGAGATGATGCTGGAAAATGAGTAGCTGGGTGGACGGAGGTGTCGCAAGGGTTGGCTTCGAGTGGTTGGATCAAGACTTGGATGGCTTGAGAGGCTTGGACCAGTGGTCAGGCTGGGCTGGACCAGGGCTAGACTCTCCTCACTCGGGCTCTCCTTGGTGGAAAAATGGGCTAAGGGCACTCGAAAGGATGGACTCTCTCTAGACTCGAAGGGCTTCGAATTGATTCCAATTGATTCCTGAAATGAGAAGGGGAGGGGGGTATTTATAGCAGCGAACAATGGCAGATTGCGTAATTTTGTCCGGGCGGCCTGCCATGGGCCGCCCGTACGGCCGCTCCTCGGTTTCCAGCGAGTACGGCCGTTCCCTCGGGGCTGCTGTTGGACTCGCTGGTCGACTCAGTGAGTTGACTCAGCGGGTCGACTCGGTGGTTTGACTCGACGGGTTGACTCGACGGGTTGACTCGGTGTTTTGACTCGACGGGTTGACTCGACGGGTTGACTCAGCGGGTTAACTCAGCGAGTTGACTCAGTGAGTTTGACTTTTTTTTGGGATTTTTGACTGGACTTTTTTATGGGGGGTTTTTCAGGGTGGTGTTTAGGACTGGGTTGACTGGGTTCAGGCTTGAACTGGGCTATGGAATGGGGCTTACAAGGGTGAGTTTGGCTGAGTTTGGACTTGGGATTTGGGGGTATGGTCCTTCGTTCAACCAGCTATCTCTACCAACAGTGTAGCCGAAGGTGGGGTGTCTACAGATGCCCCTCTTTGGCAGAGGTTGCGTGCAACCGAATGCCAAAGCGAGTGGACACCCCACTTCTGACCCGGTCATTCATAGATCATGTTCTGAAATCTTTGCTTGCTTTTGCATCTGTGCCAGTTGATCGTTTGGAGATCGCTCACTTGCACATACCGCGAGAGTTTGGAGAAAACGTTGCGATTGTCCCTGCAGTTTGCTGCAACCTGGGTACCCAATCGCAACCCTTCCATTCCCGATCGGTACTAACATCGAAAAGGTACAGCAGAGCCTCTGCGTCGACAGTCTTACGAGGTTACTGACCCTGTGATTGTTTGTATGTTTGATGTTTTCCCAGATCACTCCAGGAGTACTTGTTTCGCTTGACTGTCAAAGTGGTTAGACGCCCTGCGTCCGATAGTCTTACGGGATTCTACTACGCCGACTTGGACTCAGTCAAGGTACTTCAGGCATCCACGCCTAGGTATGTGCGGGTGGACTTTTCCACCCGATCTGCTGGTTTTGATGCTTGGTTTGCAATTCATTCTTTCCTTGATTGTGGTCTGGAATCTTTGTTGTCCTTTGTATCTGAGTCAGTTGATTGTCTGGAAATTGATAACTCGCACATACCGCGAGAGTTTGGAGAAAACGTTGCGATTGTCCCTGCAGTTTGCTGCAACCTGGGTACCCAATCGCAACCCTTCCATTCCCGATCGGTACTAACACCGGAAAGGTACAGCAGAGCCTCTGCGTCGACAGTCTTACGAGGATGCTGACCCTGAGACTGATTGTGTGATGTTTGATGTTTTCCCAGATCACTCCAGGAGTACTTGTTTCGCTTGACTGTCAAAGTGGTTAGACGCCCTGCGTCCGATAGTCTTACGGGATTCTACTACGCCGACTTGGACTCAGTCAAGGTACTTCAGGCATCCACGCCTAGGTATGTGCGGGTGAACTCTTTCCACCCAATCTGCTGATTTTGATACTTGGGTTACAATTCATCGTTTCCACCTGTTCAAATGGTTTCTGTGACCGAGCCTTTTGGCTTTCATCTTTTTGTATCTTGGCATGTGGTACGACCGCACTGACACTGGAGTTCAGTTCGACCGTACTTTGAGTGCATTGGATCTGATGGTCTCCGGGGAAACCGTGAGACATCGGATCTTATTTGATTTTTGCGTCGGCTCCTACCCAGAGATATGGAAGATCTCCTGGTGTTTTGGAGGCAGAACGCTCTACTGGAAAAGTATTTTTGGGTTTTTGAAAAGATACCCACTCTGGGGAGCGATACTCCGTGGGGTTTTTATTTGCAAATAGAAATATTTTTTGTCTTTTTAAAATGAAAATCTGGTTTGCATGTGCCTCCACTAGGGATGCCTGTGGGGTCTTTGGCTAACCGGCTTTTATTTTGAAAGCAGGTAAACATGATGATTGATGCAATGGATGCTGATGCATGGAGATGCATGATGAATGCATGGTTTGGCTCATTCTCTTTTCGTTTGATGATTTTGCTTTTGCTGGAGATGCAGAGAATTTTGAGCTTATTGCTTGTAGGGTTGTACTCCCTTGGGGATTTTTCTTTTTGATACGGAGGTTTGGACAGCGGGTTGGTCAAGATCCCGACCCGTGGTCGATCAGGTCCATCGTCCCAAGATGCTGTTTCTTTGCTAATGAGAATGTACGAGGATATCATTCGACTTCAAGATATTCTTCTGGGCATACATGTGATTGAGATGGTGTTTAGTTGCCCGTTTTGGTCAAGATTCCAATTTGCGGGCGATTGGATCCGTCATCCCATACTGTGAAGTGAGCGGAGTTCAAGACTCCTGAATTGTAGTGCTGGGATGCTAATTTTTGTGATTTTTTTATAAATATGTGGTCCGAATCTTTACCTGAGCGATCAGGATAGAGATTGGTTATTGAAAACACAGGAAATATTTTTGTGATTTTTCGAAATATTTTTTATGAAAGCAAGAGAAATATTTTTGTGATTTTTGCAGATATTTGATTTGATGGAAATATTTTTTTGTGATTTTTGAAGAGGTGATTTTGTAATTTTTTTTTTTGTATTTTTGTGATTTTTCTGAAATGCAGGGAAAAGATGTGGAATTTCCATCCACTTCCAACTTCTACTGCTAGTAAGGCACCCGATCCATTTTACGTCAGCGAGCAAGACGAGTCTCACACAGTTAAGTGCCGTAGTTTTACATCTTCGGATGAGGAAATTTTGAGGGTTTTCAGTCAACACACCCACAAAGTTGCCTGTTCCTCATGTGCAATGCACATAGACCACGTATCGTCCGACGGACTCCTTCGGCCACAAAATGAGCCACATCCTCACATTTCCCTTAGTCAATCCAGTTTGGGGTCTTACGTTGCTCACAATTCCGTGAGGGTGAGCTCCACCTCCCAACAGCCTTAATCCCCTTCATGAGTTCTAGGAACAGGGAACATCCGTCAGCTTCAACAGCGACTTCCAAATCAAGGTTGTCTATCACGGTGCGTTCAACACGAACAGGATTGCGGAGTTCTGCCCGCCACAGCCCTTACCTGTTTAAGAGATTCCAGACACCCGTACGATCAAGTGTCAGCCATGCTTGGAACAGGTTAGGAAAGAAAGCCCCCGAGAAGTTAATCCCAGTGTAGTTTTAGGTCTTCGGACCACTGGGGATAAATTGGTGGATCGAAACTGGCGGTGAAAACTTTTTTGTTTTATATTGTATATATATTTTTTTTTGAAAAAGTTCCAGACTTCAACTCGAGTAATCGAGATTGACACTGGTTTTTATGGAAAGCTTTAAAATATTTTTGGTATTTTTGAAATGATCCGGGTTATCGAACCATGATCCCAACGGTCGAGGCCGATGCCGGTTTTTAGTTGAAAGCGAGAAAGGTCCCCCGAGAAATTAATCCCAGTGTAGTTTAAGGTCTTCGGACCATGAAACTGTACAAAAGAGGGGCAAACATGTTTTTTTGTTTTTGGAAAAATGTCCGGTGTCAGCGGATGGACAATCCAGACTGATACCGATTTTTATTGAAAATCTCTCGGGATGTCGATCCCGACGTAGTTTAAGGTCTTCGGACCAAAACTTTAAAAGCGGGGCTGGTAATATATTTTTATGATTTTTGAAAATGTCCGGAGTCATTGATCTTGATGTGAGCAAACAAGACCGACGCCGGCTTTTATTGAAAATCTCTCGGGATGTTGATCCCGACGTAGTTTAAGGTCTTCGGACCCAAAACATGTACAAGAGGGGGCAAACACATTTTTTTGTTTTTCGAAATGATCCAGATCATCAGATCTTGTCCTGAAAGGCTGGGATCGATGCTTGTTTTTATTGAAAATCTCTCGGGATGTTAATCCCGATGTAGTTTAAGGTCTTCGGACCACAAAACATGTACAAATAAGTGTTGGAAATGCATAAATATATTTTTGTGGTTTTCGAAAATACCCGGTGTCGTCGGATCTTGATTTGAGCAATCAAGACCAATACCGGCTTTTATTGAAAATCTCTCGGGATGTGAATCCCGACGTAGTTTAAGGTCTTCGGACCCAGACTTTAAAAGAAGAAAGACATTTTTTTTTTGTTTTCTTTTTTGAAAAATATTCTGGGTCATCGATTCTGATTTTGATGGTCGAGATCAATACCCATTTTTATTAAAAATCCCTCGGGATCTTGATCCCGACGTAGTTTAAGGTCTTCGGACCCATTTTTGGGGTTGGGCATACTTACCTTGCTTTTTTTTAGCTTCTGACGGGGCTGACTGTGATTTGAGTGGTCTGAATTGCTTGATTTGGCCCTGCGGGCCATTTGATGATCGGATCTTGGATTCCAGCCTTCTCTCTTGATGATTGGACTTTTGATCTTGCCACTCCATGACTTGTGTAAGCTTTTCAATGGTTTGGATCTTGATAATTTGGCCCTTGAATGGTTCAGATTGATGGATTTGGCCCTGTGGGCCCACCTGAGACCTTAGCTTTACTTTGGGGCACCTCTTTTGATGATTTGTGAGGCTAGGAAGGCTTCTCATGGTGTGGATGATGGCTTGAACGCCTCAGATCGCTTGATTTGGCTCTGTGGGCCCACTTGATGATTGGATCTTGGATTCTGGCCCTTCTTTTGATGATCAGCCCATTGATCTTGTTGTTTCATGGCTCATGTAGGTTCTTCAATGGTTTGGATCATGAGGATCTAGTCTTTGAATGGCTTGGATTGCTTGTGGCCCTCACTTGATCACCTTTCCTTCTCTTTGGCTTGATCAGCCCTATTCCGGTCACATTGCTTCATGATTGGACCAGTGGGGCACCTTTTGTATGATCTTGATCATCTTCAGTCGAAATCTGGAGTGGACCGGAGCCTTGGGCGGCCCACGGAGCGCCATCTGCTGACGTGGACTGTCAGCCTCACCTACCAAGAACCTTGGAGCCAATCCCGCGGAGAGAGGAAGTTTGCGTCCGTACGGGCGGCCCAGGGCAGGCCGCCCAAGGCTCGCCTCTTGAGCGGCCTGGGCTGGCCCTGGTTCGGACATCTTCTGCTGTCCTTTTCTCTTGTCCCCACATCCTCTGCCCTGGATCATTCGATTCCAGCCATGAATCTACACTTTGTCCCCTCTTTCCTTCTCTTTTTGTCTTTTTCTTTCTTGATCTTTTGTTGGGCAGCCATTGATGATGGCTTGGGGGCCCTTGTGGGAGAGATTGGTGGGTCCCGTATTTCAGCAATCGATGAGGGCTTTAAAGATGATGAGGTATCTTGGATTGATGGTGGAGATGGAGCATTAAATGGGGGCATTGATGAGGGGTTAGGGATGGTGGTTGATGAAGCTTTGAATAGCTCCATTAATGGTGGGATGGCTGGATTTTCAGATTTGAATGGGACCTTCATCATGGGAGGAATGGATGGTATAGATGGGATGATGGGATGGGACATAGGTGAGGCTATGCATCCCTTGAGTGTGGGCCCCATGGATGATGTGATGGACGGTGATGATGGGACTGTGAGGGACATAGATGGGCTGATCTCATGTCTGGATGGTATGGATGGCTCAGATGGTACCTTTGACGGTTTGGATGCTCTGGATGAGGGCCGAGATGTGCGGTATACTTCTTTGGGTGGACTTGATGTGATCATTGATGATGTCCCCTGGATGATGGACGGTGTGGATGCCTCGATGATCCCTTTGATCGGCCAGGATGATGATTGGATTCATGATTTTCTGTTGGAGGGGGCCGCAGGTCCAGATCTGACCGTTGATTCTTTGATCGGGGTTGCCGGGACCCCTTTGGATGGTTCAGATGTATTCTTTGACGGTCAGGTTGGTCAGGATGCCACAATGTGCAGTGTGATCTTCACTGATGGCTCTTTTGGTTGGGAGCATTGTCCTTCTTTTGGTCATCGGCCCTTTGCGCACTCTGTTCACGAGGTGGGCGAGTCTTCTCATGCGGCTGAGGTTGTGACAGTTTCCGACAATGATGCGGCTATATCAGACATAGCCGTTACTGGGGACAGGTCAGGGGCTGTCGAGTCTGCAGAGGTTCCAGCTTTTCCTTCTCCTTCGCCTGTTGACCTTCCGATCTTCGATGAGTTGTCCTTGATTTCTGGGCCTTTTGTGCTGGAGGGGATACCGGTGAGGACTTGTCAGCTGCTTCCTCGTTCTTCTTGCTCGCCACGACTGCTTGCTTGGCTTGACAGCTTGTCAGCTTATGAGATTCGAGATTTGGAGTCCTATGGCTTTGGCAGTCTGATTCATATGGCTAGAGTTGACATTGACTGGAGGATGCTCGGAGCTGCCTTGATTGACTGGGTCCCTTCGTTGAACTTGTTTGCGTTCAACGATATGGAGATGGGGCCTTCTTTGGAGGAGCTTGCACGCTTGACAGGCTTACCCTTGGATTATACTCAGTACTTTTCGCCGAAGACATCGCCGAAGACTGCTACACCGCAGAACTGGTTTGGGATCCCCTATCTTGTTCGACCTGCAGCTAGTGGCCAGGATGCTGTAGTGTTCTCTTTGGACCTGCTGTATGATCTCTTTTCGGGTCCTCAGAGTACGGCCGGTTCTACCTTTGCTCGGAACGCACTGATGTTTTGCTTGATTGCTGAAGTGCTGTTCTCGGGATGGCGCAGGTCCCAGACTCATTTGCTTTTCGAGGTGATGAGCCGAGCTGTCCGTCGGCAGGGGATCATTTCTCTTATCTTGGCCGAGCTATTCGATGGGTTGACTGACTGTGCCCTGGGCCGCACTCGTGTCCTTCGCGGCTGCTGTGCATTTCTTCAGGTATCTCTCCTACACCTTTTCCTTTTGCTTTGCTAGGAATTGTTTTGCTCTAGCTGAACTTCTTTTGCTTTTTGTGATTAGGTCTGGCTATGGGAGCGTCTTTCTCTGACCGTTCCTGTACCTCTTCCTGGCATTTCTAGCTCTGACATCATGCGTTATATCATGGAGTTCCTTCCTCATACAGCCAGGATGAGCGAGCCCTTGTATTGCAGGATGTTCGCTGAACTTCGTGACTGGAACGTTCGTTGGGAGTCATCTTGGCTTTCACTTCCTCCAGTGCTTTGCGATGCACACCGCCATCCTCTGATGTTGGTAGGCTTTCGATCCTACTTCTCTTATCATCCCATCCGGTTCCTGCGGCAGTTTGGATACGAGCAGGATGTTCCTCTTTTTACTTTCACGGGTATCGGGCGTCGAGTACTCCTCTCTAGATCTTCTGACTTCAGGACCCGGATTGATTGTTCCTGGGCGAGTTATTTGACAGCTGATTTGTTGGGATTTGAGCTGAGGACTTTTCCGATGGCGACTGCCCCATATCAGTACTGGGCTGCTGAGCAGTCTTTGTATCGACGTATCCCTTGTTGGCACCAGACTGCTGATGAGGATGAGCAGGATATTCTTGGAGATGCTGGCTCTTCATCTGGTTCATATGAACCTTTTGAGGAGCGCCCGTTTATCGATCCTGGCTTCCTCTTGGCCACTCATGGTCATCTGCTGTCTGAGATCTCTGCACTTAGGTATCATTGTGAGATGATGTCGAGGAGCTTGGCTGCCGATCGGAGGTTGTCTGATGAGGAGACAGCGATCCGTACCCTTGAGCGCGATGAGGTGCATTACCTGCGTATGGAGGTGAGCAGGTTGAGAGCGAGACTATCTTTTTATGAGTCAGAGGACTCACCTGATGTGGCCGAGGAGGAGGGTAGAGATTGATTGTGTTGGCCACCTGCACATTCTTTTTATGCATATATGATTGATGATGATGCATTTTTGTATTTTTTGAAAAAGGTGATATGTTATATGTAAAAGAAATATAATGCATTTAATTAAAAAAGAGAAAACTGTTTGAAAATCTACTGTGCCATGAGTTGTCTTGTGAGTGTGTCTGGATTTTGTGTCAGGATATAGGAATCAGAACTGGGGCTCGGTCAATGATTTGACCGATGTCTCGAGATTTGACTTGCTTGATCCTTTGGTTCCCTAGAGATGTAGGCAATGGAAACTCTTGCTTTCTGAGATTGTCAGAGTTTGTAGAGTTCTTCACTCCTGACTGTACTTCCTCTTGTTCTTGCACTTTCACTGCTTGAACCGATCTGGACTGTCTGATTTCTTGGTACCTGCACTTTTATTTTTTCTTTTTTTTTCATTTGAGCCATTTTTGCCTGCAGTGCTCTTTCGAGTTTTCACCACAGCCGGCTTTTTCCCGTCATTTTTGCCCGTGGCGCCCTTTCGGGTTTTCACCACGTCCCGGGTATTTGGTCTTGCCTGCCCCTTGGCAGCTATGCTGTTTTTACCCTTGGCGCCCTTTCAGGTTTTCACCAAGTCCGCTGTATGCCCACTGTTTTTACTCGGAGCGCCCTTTCGGGTTTTCACTCCGCCCTCTTTGTTTAGGCACACATTTTCTTTTTCTCTTTTTTTTTCTTTTCCTGCATCCTTGGATAACTGGGCGGCTAGAGGTCGGGAATCCGTCGTTGCCGGCCGATGGCAGTCTTTCAGCCCTTATCCTGAGTTACGATAATAGAACTGTCGGTCTTTGCTAAAGATCCCTCTGAGATGAATGGATGGATGACTGTGTTTCTTGGATTGATTTTTTTTTCTTGAGTGCCTTTCTTTGGCTTCCCTTTTTCTTTCTCTTTTTTTCTCTTTTTTTTATATTCTTTTTCTCTCCCCTTTTTTTTTTCTTTTCCTTTTGAATCCCCCTTTTTTTTTGTATGTTTCTCTTTTTGGATCCCCTTGTTTGAAACACTTGTTGGTGGACGGAAAGGATTTCTCAGAGATCTTAGCTTTGACCCCTTGACTTCAGCTCTATTAAAGTAACCTTTGATAAGGTCAGAATAACTTACCCGTGAAAGATCTTCACGTTGTCGGCGTTGGTTGGCTCAGGAAGATCCACCCCTCTCATGCTGGTGAGTCTGAGGGCGCCTCCGGGAAGTACTTCTCTGACGATCAGTGGCCCGTCCCACGAGGGTTTGAACTTTCCTCTGGGATCTGGAAGGTGCGACGGTAGAATTTTCTTCATGACCATGTCGCCTACCTTGAAGCTCCTTTTTCGGACTCTCTTGTTGTAAGCCCGAGCGATCCTTTTCTGATAGCATTGTGAATGACTTAGTGCACGCATGCGCTTTTCATCTGCTAGCTGCAACTGATCGAATCTGGCCCGTTGCCATTCTCCTTCTTCAATTCCGCTTTCTAATAACACCCGAAGTGATGGTATTTCCACCTCGACTGGTAGGACTGCTTCCATTCCGTAAGTAAGCTCGAAAGGAGTAACGCCCGTAGCAGACCGTACAGACGTTCGATAGGCCCAAAGTGCATATGGGAGCATATCTGATCAATCTCGATAGGTCACGACCATCTTCTCAAGTATCCTGACGATTGTCTTGTTTGCGGCTTCTACCCCACCATTCATCTGAGGACGGTAGGGGCTTGATCGATGACGTTGGATCTTGAACTTGCTGAGGAAGTCATCCATCTTCTTGTTGACGAACGGGGTCCCATTATCTGTGATGATGGCATTAGGGATTCCATATCGGCATATGATGTTGTTCTTCATGAATTTGATCACTTGAGATGCTGCAATCGTGGTGTAGGAGGCTGCCTCTACCCACTTGGTGAAGTAGTCGACTGCCACAAGTATGTACTCGTGACCATTTGATGCTTTGGGACTGATCTTGCCGATGATGTCGAGTCCCCACATGGAGAAGGGCCAGGGGGTGGTCAGGTTGTATAACTCTGATGATGGGGCATGGATTTGATTCGCATGCTCTTGACACTTGAAGCATTTTCTGACGTGCTGGCAACAGTCTGTCTCCATGGTGAGCCAGTAGTAGCCGAGTCGTAGAATCTTCTTTGCCATCATGTGCCCATTCATGTGTGGGCCACAGATTCCTTCGTGTATTTCTTCCATGATCCTTGCAGCTTCTGTTTCATCGACGCATCGAAGAAGGATGTGATTATAGGATCGCTTGTAAAGAACTTCGCCACTGATGGTGAACTGGCCTGCCAAACGCTGAACGGTTCGGCGATCTGTTGCTGTTGCTGACTCTGGATACTCCTGGGTTTCGAGATATTGCTTGATGTCGGCATACCAGGGTTTGTCAGGGACAGCTTCGGCTTCTTCTATTTGTAGGCAGAAAGCAGGTTCTTCTTGAATTTCGACTGTGAGCTCCCATTCTGAAGCTCCTTTTGGGATCTCGAGCATTGATGCAAGTGTGGCGAGGGCATCTGCAAACTGGTTCTTGGCTCTGGGCATGTATGAGAAGGTGATTTCCTTGAATTCTTCAATCAGATTGTCCAGATACACATGATATGGTATCAACTTCTCGTCTTTGGTCTTCCATTCGCCATTGGTCTGATTGATGATAAGCTGTGAGTCTCCAAACACTCGTAGCTTCTTGACGCCCAAGATTATGGCTTCCCTTAAGCCAGCGATGCATGCTTCATACTCTGCCATGTTGTTGGTGCACTCGAATGCGATGCGCCTCGAGATAGGAATAGGGACATCATCTGGAGAGTAGAGGATTGCTCCAATACCATTCCCTTTAGAATTTGCTGCGCCGTCGAAGAATAACGTCCACTCATCTTTTTTCTTCTTTTCTTCTTCTTCAATGAGCAAGAGATCTTCATCAGGAAAGAATGTCTTGAGCGGCTGATAGTCGAGGAGAGAGTGAGCCGCAAGATGATCGGCGAGGGCCTGTCCCTTGATTGCCTTTTGAGTGACATAGGTGATGTCGAACTCAGACAAGAGTAGCTGCCATTTAGCTATCCTTCCAGTGAGTGCCGGTTTCTCGAACAGGTACTTGAGTGGATCCATGTGAGCGAGAAGGAGAATAGGGAATGCAATCATGTATTGACGGAGTCGCTGAGTTGCCTAGACTAGGGCGAGGCAAGTCTTCTCGATCTGGGAATACCTGGTCTCGTAGTCGGTGAACTTTCGACTCAAATAGTATATTGCTTGTTCCTTCTTCCTGGTCTCGTCGTGCTGACCGAGGACACAGCCTATGGCTTCTGCTGCTACCGAGATGTATAACAATAGTGGTCGTCCAGGAGTGGGCGGCACTAGGACTGGAGGATTCATGAGATACTTCTTGATGCGGTCGAAGGCGACTTGGCAATCATCATTCCATTCTTTTGGGACGTTCTTCCGAAGGAGCTTGAATATGGGCTCACAGATAGGTGTGAGCTGTGCGATGAAGCGACTGATGTATTGAATTCTGCCGAGGAAGCCACGAATTTCTTTCTCTGTTCTAGGAGGGGGCATCTCGATGATTGCTCTGGTTTTGGTCTCGTCGACCCTGATGCCATCCTCGCTCACCATAAAGCCGAGGAGCTTACCTCCCATTGCACCGAAGACACATTTCTGAGGGTTGAGACGGAGCTTGTACTTTTCTAATCTGTTAAATAATTTCTTCAAATCTTCAAAGTGTCCTTCCATTGTGCGAGATTTGACGATCATGTCGTCCACATATACTTCGAGCTCCTTGTTCATCATGTCGTGGAATAGTGCTGTCATTGCTCACTGATATGTTGCTCCTGCGTTCTTCAGACCGAACGGCATTACCCTGTAACAGAAGGTTCCCCAGGGAGTGATGAACGATGTCTTCTCACGATCTTCGACGGCCATCTTAATCTGATTGTAACCTGAGAACCTGTCCATGAATGAGAAGATTTTGTATCCAGCGGTGTTGTCTACCAGAGTGTCGATATGTGGCAAAGGGAAGTCATCTTTAGGACTGGCTTTGTTGAGATCTCGGAAGTCGATGCACATTCGGACCTTGCCGTCCTTCTTCGGTACTAGTACGATGTTGGCGAGCCATTCAGGGTAATTGGAGACTACCAAGAATCCCGCGTTGTATTGCTTGATGACTTCATCTCGGACTTTCAGAGCCCATTCTGGCTTCATTCTTCGGAGTTTCTGCTTCACTGGCTTCATATCTGCCTTGGTTGGCAGATGGTGTACAACGAGCTCTTCATCGAGCCCTGGCATGTCTTCATATGAGAACGCGAAGTTGGACAATCTTGGAGCTAGGAACTCTATCATTTTCTGTTTCATCTAAGGTGGCAATGATTTTCCAATGCGTACTTCCCTAGGGATCTCAGGTGTCCCCAAGTTTACTATCTCGAAATCATCGGCTACAACATTGGCTTTAGATTCGAACTTTTTGAAGAGATCCTCAAGTTCGGGAGCAGGATCATCATCTTCCTCATCCCGAGCTTCGTCCAGACCCATGAGTTCGAAGTCTAATTCGATGTCGAAATCATATGATTCGACTTCAAACTCATGCGACTCTTTAGACGAACTGGGCACACTATTGAATGCAGGAAAAGAAATGTTTTTTGGTTTTTGAGATTTTTCTGAAATGGAAATACTAGATGTTTTTGGCTTTTGAAAGTTTTTGATGTTTTTGGTTTTTTGAGATTCACGGGACCTTGAACAAGCGGGCATTGCAGACCATGATTGATCCCAACTTGTTCCAAAGCTCCGATCGCTGCTTAAACAGGCGTTTTTTTTTTGGAAGCCAGAGCCCTCAGATGGCTCTTTGGCTGATTCAAAAGTGAGGGGAATAGATGACCATTCAGGACCCCACACTTCCTCCCCTGAAGAGGTGGGGGTTGATGATTTGGGTGAAGAATCATGGTCTGGCCCAATGACCATGACTTCTCGCTGGTCGGGTTCGGGATCTGAGTCGCACTCAGTCCCTCCCGGATCACTTACCTCGCATTGCAGTTCGTCTGGTTCCGCAGTGAGACACAAGTTTGGAACCTGGACATCAGACCAATCTAGGGCTGGCCACTTCCCTTTCTTGGTCCAATGGATGGGCTGCTTCTGCCCCTGGCTGATGATTGATGATGTTGACTTTGCGGAGATGGGCAAGTCGTGCCCCTTGCTAATTGGTGCTGAGATGGGCGAGTTGTGCCCCTTGCTGATTGAAATGGGCAGGTTGTGCCCCTGGTTGAGAGAAGTGGGCAGGTTGTGCCCCTGGTTGATTGATGCTGACGTGGGCAGGTTGTGCCCCTGGTTGGGAGCAGGTGTCAGGGTAACCTGGTCCTGAAGCTGCTGTATTTGACTTCCTTCTTTGTCTTCATCATTTTCTTCTTCTTCTGGAGGTTTAGATGGTTCGAGAATCTGATCCCATCGAATGGGGGGCCACGTGGCCCAAACTAGACTCATCGGGAGGCCTTTGTGTAGTGCAGTCGGTTGATTCTCTCCTGGATCTTTGTACGGTTCTCCTGGCTTGACGAATTGGATGGGTGAGCATCGAAATTTCTTCCTTCTCTTGTCCATGAAGGTTGCCCTGTATCCGAGTCCCCATTTGCGTTGGTTATATACCAGCGGTACCTTTCTGGACTTGAAGTGATTCTTCATTCGGTATTTGAGGCTCAGACGTTCTGCCGGTGAGAAGACACGGTCCACCCTTATCGGTTCTGGATTGGCGATGGAGTTCACAGTCTCGAATTCGAAACTATGAAACGGGATGTCTTCTTCAGAGTGCTGGATATCGATGACCGGGATGTCTGGTTCAGTGGCAGCAGCATTGGAAGGAATGATGAGCTCCTTCTCTGCATAGATAGAGATTACTTTATTTCCACAGATGTACTTCACTCGTTGATGCAGGGTTGATGGCACAGCTCCAACCTTGTGCAGCCACGGTCGTCCGAGCAACATGTTGAAAGAGGCTGATATATCCAGGACTTGGAATGTGATGGTGGAGACTTCCGGCCCTATCTGTACCTCTATGTCGACTTCCCCTTCCACTGATCGGCGGGTGTTGTCGAATGCTCTGACACATATGGTGCTGGGCCGGAATGAAGAAGGACTGATTCCCAGACGTTCTGCAGTCTTGAGTGGGCAGACGTTTAAGCTTGAGCCATTATCGATAAGGACCAGCGGGACATAGAGGTCCTTGTATCGTAAGGCTATGTTGAGGGATCGCCCATGATCGCGTCCTTCTGGTGGCAACTCATTATCTGTGAAGGTGATGGCGCGCGGAGCCAGGAGTTGTCCAATCATCAAAGCTATCATTTCTGGTGCCATATCGGAGGAGACATGAGCATCGTTCTAGGTTTTGGCGAACATTTCTCGGTGTATGCGAGATGTGCAAAGTAGCTCCCATACTGATATTTGAGCAGGGATTGACTTGAGCTGAGTCGCCACATCGTATGCGGCTTCATTTTTGTTGCCGAGGCTTGAGAGAGCGCCTTTGGGATCTCCTCTGTTCTGATTATCTCTTCGGATGCAACGCCCGTTAGGATTCATGTTCCCCACTTCCGCACATTCTGGATAGTGCCATGGAACTTCTTTGTAGTTTTCCTCCCTTTTGCCTTCTAGGACCACCGGTTCTTGCAACGGTGCTGTTGTGGGTACCAGATCTTCCTCGTATGGAGCTTTTGCCTTGAGGACTACATTGTTGCCTGTGCTGAAGGGGTAATATCGAGGCTTGTCTTCATAGACCACATAAGGTCGTGGTCCTGGCTTGACTGTTCCTGGGGCGGGAGGCTCCCATGGAATGAATACTGTTCCTCTTGATATGGCAGGAGGTTTCTCTGTTCGTCCGAGCTGCCGTAGCGTGATTGATACGCCTCCGGGACTTGCCCCTTGCAATATGACAGGTTTGACTGGAAGAGCTCCTTCCAAGACAACGGGCTCTTGCTGCTGATGAGTGTAATCCTTCCATTGCGGATTGGATTGTTCTGGAGTTGCCCCTTGCAAGATGACAGGTTCGTATGTGGGCACGATGTATGACTGAGCTCCTTCCAGGACGACTGGTTCCCAGCTTGAATGGTTGTAAGGTGCCCCTTGAACAGCTGGTATATCATATGGAGGTGCTCCTTCAAGCACTACTGGCTCAGAGATTGAAGGAAGAAAGGGACTTGCCCCTTGCAAGACTGGAGGAGGATTTGTCGGCTCATAGGTGTAGGCGTGAATGGACTGAATAGGGGAGAAGAAGCGATCGATATGGTCCCCTTCTTCTATACTATTGACTGCAGGGCCACGAGACGAACTGGGGTCCGTTGGATGCTGAGGCAGAGGGTTCTGAAGGATGTTGGTGGAAGCTGCTGGAGAAGTTCCAGGGACCGAGATGACGATCTTGCGGTCATCAATCAAGTCTTGTATGGCATTCTTCAAAGTATAGCATCGATCAGTGGCGTGGCCACGTCCTTGATGGTAGGCACAATACTCATTTTCTCGGTAGTTTGGAGGCAGAGGATGAGGCGGAGACCTAGGTGTCATCAGAGTGAGTAATTGCTTTTGTACCAGCGTAGTCATGATTTGACTAAGTGGTTGACTGAGTGGAGTGAACTTCCTGAACTCCCTGTAATTCTGCCTGTTCTGGTATGAGTATTGGCCATTTCCCCTGAACTGCTGCTGTTGTCGAGGTGGCTGTGGCTGAGGATTCGGTTGTGGCTGATACCGCTGAGGCTGATGCTGAACTTGATTCTGCTGATACTGTTGACGTCCCTGTGGGGGAGCACGTTGATTTCCTTGAGCAGCGGTGTTGATGTTGTTTACCTCTGTTGGGCGAGGAGGAGGACCACTGCGGTTTCCATTCCCGTGCCCGATAGGTCTTCCTTCCACTCTGTTCCTCTTGACTGGAGTGGCTTGATGAGGCCATGGGGAAATCGTCCCGGCACGGATTCCTGCTTCGACTTGCTCTCCAGCACGGATTAGCTGCGAGAAGTTCGCGTACGGATGCGAGATGAGATACCCGGATATGCCTGGATATGTTGAATGAACAATCATGGAGATTTGTTCTTCATCGTCGATGGGTGTCCGCATTCTGGCTGCCATAGCTCGCCAACGTCCTACATAAGCTGATAGTGTTTCATCACTCATTTGCCTGAGTGCTGCGAGGTCGGCTCTTCTGGGTGCCATATTGATATTGTATGCGAATCTGTCGACGAAAGCCTGTGAAAGCTGTTCCCATGTTCTGATGCGGTGGCAGTCCAATGAAGTGTACCAATCGAGGGCATCGCCCTTCAGAGATTTTTGGAACAAACGAATAAGGGCCCCTTCATTTCCTGCGATTGCACTCAGCTCCCCGCAGAAAGCTTTGAGATGTGCCGTGGGACAACCGCTGCCATCGTATCTCTTGAATTTTGGTACCTCAAAGTTTTGAGGTACTTGAGCATCTGGGAAAGGACACAAGTCTCTGAACTTGGTCGAAGGTAAGTCGATTCCTTGCTGTCGCTGAAGCTGATTTTGCAAGATCTGGAACTGCTCCCGCAACTCGTCCAGTCCTGAGTGATCTGTTCGAGCGACTGGTGCCTCCTGGAGTAAGGCACGTTCTTCTTCGGCATAGTGGTCGATGTCTTAGACCCTATGGGCTTGCTGAAAAGCAACCGCGGGTTGCTGAAATTGACTTGATGATTGAACTGGATTCTGATGAACTTGAGCTTGAAATGATGGTAACTGAACTAGAGACTGTACTGAAGGTTGAACTGGAACTTGCTGGAAATTAACTGGATTTTGCTGAATTGAAGATTGCTGGAAATTAACTGGATTTTGCTGAATTGAAGATTGCTGAAAATTAACTGGGATCCCATCGGTGGGGATGTGCTGGAATTGAAAAGTGCTCCTGTTTGCAGGAGGCTGAGATGCTGGGAAGTGACCCCCTTGTTGGGTATTCGCCACTGTCCGCTGATTGATGTGGGCTTGACACTGACCCCCATTGTGGGCATTCGCCAGTGCTGTCCCTGTTGCTGGAAATTGAATTGAAATCCCATCGGCGGGGATGTGCTGAAATTGAAAAGGTGTCCCATCGGCGGGGACATGCTGAGATCTACTGAGATTGTTGTTTGCAAGATTGACTGGAAGCTGACTGGATGTTCCTGCAACGGAAGTGCTCTGAGATGGCTTTGTCGTCGCAGGAAGATATTGAGAAGGATGCCCCATAGCGAAGGGCTGAGATGGCTGTTGTCGGTAGTCTTGGGCAGACTCCGATGGTTGTGCTTGATTTGAACTGGAGGCCGGGAGGACCCGGTATGGTTGCTGAGATTGCTGAACTGGGCCAAGCTGATTGTTGGCTGCTACGGTGGTTTGTGCTTGCATGAATTGCAAGAGCATTTCTTGCATTGCTCTCATTCCTTGTGCCAATTCTTGTATGATTGACGTATTGTCAACGGGCTGTTGCGCTGGAGGTTGCGCTTCGGTCATTTCGAGAGCAGGGAAGTGATGAGTTTCTTCTTCGTGGTCGGACATGGCTTGCTGAGCCCGAGTGCGGATTATGCTGCGGAAGGGAAGCTGTCTCTGAACACGTTGAGCCCGAGGTGGCGCAATGGTGAGGACTATACTCTACTCTTTTTGGGTTTTGGGATTTTCTATTTTTTTGTTTTGGAATTTTCTATTTTTTTTTTGTTTGGGTTTGGGTAGAATGCTATGCAGATGAGATTGTATGAGGATTAATGACTTTCAAGTACGGGAAGGATTCTGTTTTCAAGTCGGATCACGACTAATGGGACTGGCATATCCCCAGCAGAGTCGCCATTCTGTGGACCCTCGCCGATTTTTCCGCCCTCCCACACGACGTCGTTCTCCCTTTCCTTTCGGAAGAAGAAGAAGAAGAGGTGCGTGCGTGCGAAATCGCCGTTTGTGCCACTGGCTTGCCTCGTTCTCGAGGGCTTCGTTTGGTTGTCGTGTTAAGCTGGATATGTTTAAATGAGTTTACATAAGACCAGAGTCACCACTAGCCAATTACTTCGAATCTACAGTCGGCTAGACCCTGTAGAAACGTTAGAGAAGGGAATCCGAAGATTCCTTCCTCTAAAATGACTCCTGTTGATCTGCGGTCAGAGATTCAAGGTAAGGGATCACGGTTACAGGGTGGGAAGAGGTTAAGCACCCCACACACTGCCCGTACCGAAGTACGGTCTCTACTTCACAGAATCGATCGGATACTTGAAAGTCTAGTTTAATCCTCGTACATTCTCATAGATGACATGATGCATGAATGCGGGTCTGAACAGTAAGAGTTTCTGATGGGCAGGTTCCAACAACGGGCAAGCCCAGAGCGTACGCTCGAACTGACAGGTGCTTAATGTAAGACGTATGCAGTGTGCTTGAATAATCAAGGTGTTTTATGGTGAAGCATGAATGCAGGTCTGAACAGTAAGAGTTTCTGATGGGCAGGTTCCAACAACGGGCAAGCCCAGAGCATACGCTCGAACTGACAGGTGCTTAATATAAAGACATATGCATGTGTACTTGACGGATCAAGGTGCCAGTAGTGAAGCAGGGGGGTTGGAAGAAAAGTAAATGTTGCACTTATGCTAGATGCAAATGAGATGATGCTGGAAAATGAGTAGCTGGGTGGACGGAGGTGTCGCAAGGGTTGGCTTCGAGTGGTTGGATCAAGACTTGGATGGCTTGAGAGGCTTGGACCAGTGGTCAGGCTGGGCTGGACCAGGGCTAGACTCTCCTCACTCGGGCTCTCCTTGGTGGAAAAATGGGCTAAGGGCACTCGAAAGGATGGACTCTCTCTGGACTCGAAGGGCTTCGAATTGATTCCAATTGATTCCTGAAATGAGAAGGGGAGGGGGGTATTTATAGCAGCGAACAATGGCAGATTGCGTAATTTTGTCCGGGCGGCCTGCCATGGGCCGCCCGTACGGCCGCTCCTCGGTTTCCAGCGAGTACGGCCGTTCCCTCGGGGCTGCTGTTGGACTCGCTGGTCGACTCAGTGAGTTGACTCAGCGGGTCGACTCGGTGGTTTGACTCGACGGGTTGACTCGGTGTTTTGACTCGACGGGTTGACTCGACGGGTTGACTCAGCGGGTTAACTCAGCGAGTTGACTCAGTGAGTTTGACTTTTTTTTGGGATTTTTGACTGGACTTTTTTATGGGGGGTTTTTCAGGGTGGTGTTTAGGACTGGGTTGACTGGGTTCAGGCTTGAACTGGGCTATGGAATAGGGCTTACAAGGGTGAGTTTGGCTGAGTTTGGACTTGGGATTTGGGGTATGGTCCTCCGTTCAACCAGCTATCTCTACCAACAGTGTAGCCGAAGGTGGGGTGTCTACAATATGCCACTCACACAACTTTTCCGCTATAGTTGGTTCTGCAGTTTGGTGCCTTTAGGCCATGCATATTTACTTGGATTTTCATGAGTGCTCTATAGAAACGACTTATATATTCTCATCGGAAGCAGCCCCACTTCCACACTTATATAGGTGAATTCCATTAAAGTGTATACAACAAGTAGACACATACCGCATATGGTCATAGATTCAGTAAGAGTTCAAAAACTCATCCTCCCTCACGTTGCGGCTTGCATTGCCTATACCATAGGAATGGGCAAGTTCTCTGTAGTGCTTCCCAATCTCCTAGTATCTTATTATTTACCAACTGAACCTATCGCATGGGATCTCCACCTGTATGGGTTGGGTTCCCAACACTGGTAGCTCATTCGGTTAGGCTCTACTCCATTCCCTTTAATGTTTCCACGACTAATCTTTTAGATAGTCATTTGGTATAAAAAAATTTGCCAGATACCGTCATTGCTTCTTTTCTGAAAAAGAAGTTCCCGACCCATGGGCCTTCGACTCCATTCGGCATGTTATATTAGGCTTTTGCCCATTGCAAAAAATAAAAAATAATAAAAAATAAAAAATAAAATAAATAAATCTCATTGTTGTCTTCCATAAGGGTTTGGTCTTCAGCTTACGAGGTAGTAATAGCCAACAGATCTAGCCGAAGATCAGGGTCATCATCAACATGCCTCCACCTTGCACCATTAAAGAGTTACGAATTTTTTGATGATTAGTTGAAATTTCTTTGACGATTCATATCTCAATCCAACATATATGAAACTCTTTTCTACCGTTATAGAGTCAATAATTATGACTCCATCATGCAACATCTACTGTCCATCACTTTTATTCCACTAGTTGTTGTTTCACCAACCTTAAGTATATTCTTGTCATTCAACCAAACTTCACCGACCTTGAATACATTCTTGCCATTCAAACAACTGGTGACAAAGCCAAGCAAGCACACTATATCTATAGTACAAAGAGGTTAGAGTAATCTGTCATTCATACACATAAAAAAAATAGAGTATAACTTTCATGTAATTGTATGCACCATATTTTAATGTCATCAAATTGCTATATGTTTCATAACACATGGAAAGCTGGTTAGTTCATTGACCAATGATCAGAATTTCACTTTAACAAGAGCCATGTTAGATTGTATATGAATCAAGGATTGTCTAATAGGATGATAATAATACGGTCAATGGAATTTTAGCAATTGAATATGGAGGAGAAAGGTCCAAATCCTGAAGGGTTAGACCACTTATTCTGGGAAAATTATGGGGCGTCCTCAATCTGTGATCAAACATCTTGACCGACGGTTTGTTCATCGAACAATGGACCTCATATGTGTGAAAGTCACATCATAATTCATCAAGTGAAATTATAACCGCACGCATAAACACCAATCCCAAATATCCAAAACTGTCCCTCAAATTCCATTAATTGAACAATCATCTCTTGAATTTAGACCATTAACTATATTCTTTCTAACCATGCATTTGATACCTATCGATTAGACCATTAAAAAAAATAATCAGTTTGAATTTAATTACATTTGTCTTGCCACCTCATAGCATTGCTATTTTGAGACAACTTGGTCTCTAAGATCCAAACACCAACGTAGCACATGTGCATATTGTTCCATGACATTCATCATATATATGGTTTCATCATCCATGACATTCATAATATGGTTCCATTATGTGGTTTATCTAAATGCATATCCAAGTACACCCTCACAATTTTATATCTCGCCTTGATAGATATATCCATGGCTTACCTGATAAACCTATCAATCAAACTTTCAGACACCATATGAATCGATTGGATTTGACAAGTGTCCTGAGTCGACACATAGCCGGATGGAAACTACATTTCCTTTATCCTTCTAAGAAAGGAGTTTTTTTTTTCTCCCTCTCAATTTTCTTTCACATTTCTTTTTCCAATGTCTTTTTTAACCATGCATGGTGGTCTACAAAGAAGAATTCCTGATATATATGGTGGAAATCCCAACACAAAATCCCATTGTGAAAAGCATTATGGGATTGATCCTCATTATACATGGATGTTGGAGATCAGTGTATATTCCATTCGATGTGGTGCCACAATTTGATCTCTTTTCATGTCTAGGTTGAATTTATCTCAAGCCATGAGAAGAACAATTTGTAATTTTGGGATAAAAAAAGAAAAGGCTCTTTGATTCCATATCACGGTTTTGAGAAAATTTACTATGGGCCAAATGTCCAGGAATCCAGACCATATAAGTTTGATCAGTAGTCCAACCTTCTCATCAACTATAAGATCTGGATCATTGAATCATGAGCATACCCATACGTACAAATTTTTGATCAGTAGTCCGACCTTCCCATCAATTGTTAGATCTCTTATGTCGGTTCAAGTTTATGGTGACATCGGCACTATTGCACAACTATTCCGCATTAACTCGAAATGTTTTGATTTCGAAACATGTCGGAGATTGTTGTATTTTGTTTCAAAATAAAAAGATAAAAATGAATTTTGAATTTCATTTCCCTCCAAAATTTGAACTTTGCTTGCTTTTGTTTTGTGTATTTTAGTCCCACATCAGATTTGAACAAAAATATTCTCATATATATAAGACAGGCTTTTGCCTTGGGCTTGAGCCTCATTAAGGGAGCATGTGAATTTGGTCCTGTGGGGAGCTATGCCAATAGCTCTAATCTATGCCATTTACCACATGCACACGTCGAGTCCGAGTCCGTGTGTGCAACACGACGGGCCGGGACACGAACGCGGGTGTAGGTGTGATGTGAGTATACTTGTGCGATGGTATGTGTGTGTGTAGAGGTACTCACAAGATTTTATTTTGTGTGAGTGTACTCGTAGTTGGGCCTTTTCGTTTTGAAACAGAGAGATGCATTCAGTCCGTTGGTCACATTTGTTGGGTTTAAACCCAACGGACCAAACCCTTTTCTAAAGGATGCTTAAGGCATTATTTCAGAGTCTGTATAAGGACTTCCTCATTCCAGTTTTAATATAATAAAAATCATTTATGCTTCTCTTGAAAAACTCTCTTTGCTGATTTTGGTTTTTAAGAAGTTTTCCTACCAAATTCTGCGCTGAGTCAACTCAGTACTTTTGGGTTAAATTGCAAGTAGTTTCAAGCCGAGTGACCCATGTCATGCCTCGACTCAACTCTATAAGTTTTCTCTCTCATTTCTTTTAATTTCTTTCTTGTTTCTTAGTTTTCTAATAGTCTATTTGATTCAACCAAATATTCCAACAGACGTCAGTCGGGTAATAGTTGACCACAACGTGAAGAAGACCGAGGACCAAAACCAATTTAACTACAACTCGGCTCTTAGGGAGCTAGTTTGGTTATGATGAAGCAACCACCGAGCTATTATGCTAATATGGCTGATAAGCAATTACCTCGGCCTTAGCCTGCATTACCACTTGGTCGACCTGGGCCACAACCGCCATAGAGGCGCGCGGAAGTCCAGGGACGGCTCCGAAGAAGATGGAATAGTAACATGTCTCCTAACCTAGTTGTGATTCACACCTCCGATAATCATGCTACCCTCCACGGACGCAGTACCTATGAACGCGGCCGTGATCGTGGCCCTCTACAACTCTCCACAAAGTCTTATAAATAGAGGACTCATCCCCAGCCTAAGGTATGCAATAATTACACCCCAAAACCCCTAGCTAGCCTTTGACCTCTTACATCGACTGACTTAGGCATAAGAGGGCTAATGGCTGGACCCGTCACTCTTATTTAGCTTTCTCTATGCTTTGCAAGATGGGGAGGACCTCCAGCTCAGATCTTGTTCTACCACCTAAGATCAACGGCATACATCCTTCCAAGGTGGGACTCGATCCACCTCATCTGTTGGCCACTTTCGGGCCCCAACACATACAAAAGGTGGTCCACACTGTCCTGACACAGTATATGAAAATGACGACACAATTTCAATATCAATGGACAGGCAATGGTATAACATAGTGCACTGGTGTGGCACACCCAATGAGCAGATCGGCCTCATTTTTTGTACAATCTAATCATTATGGTGGGGCCCACTTTTTCTATGGATAAGATATTCTCCACATGTGACTTGTATGGGGGAACTAATGACGGTATCAGAACTATAAGACGTCAAATTAGAATTGGAAACGATCACATGCATTCGAAGGTATGTGCAGCTCCCGTAAAGTCGAGCCAGGTGGGCCCGCTGTGGTGTTTCTGGGTGATCCAACCCGTCCATCAGATGCCCCGCCAAGTTAGGAAAAACTCAAAACTTAGCCTGGTCCAAACTAATAGAGGCCACAGAACAAGGCATACAACCGGAGCAACGGGGAAGGAATCACCCACGATAGTGAATTCTATGGACGCGGATTGCCTGCTGACGGTGTCAGTATAGCCAACAGCTACTGGATGGTGCTCTTTGGGCCCACCACAATGCATGTGTTTTATTCCCTCTGCCCATCCATTTTTCAGATAATTTTAGGGTAAGAACCCAAAAATGAGTAATATAAAAAACTCATGTGGACCCCACCAGTGGAAACAGTGGTGATTGAACGCCCAACATTAAAAACTTCTTGAGGCCATAAAAGTATTAGATGAAGCTGATATTTGTGTCTTCCCTTCATTCAGGTCTTATTTATTTATTTATTTATTTTTATGGCAAATAAACATTACAGTGGGCCTCAGGAAGTTTTTAATAGTAGGGTGGTGTGGTCCACTTTAGATTTAGATCTGTCTCATTTTTTAGATGACCTGGCAAATGAATGAACTACAGGAATAAAACCCATACATCGCAGTTGGTCCCATGGAGCCCTACTTGGATTCCATGAATTCTAGGTGGGGCAGGAGCAATCCGCTTCCCTTCATCTTAACCACTCTTCTGTCATTTTTACCAAACCCAAGCCTAGTTATGGGCAGAAGCGATTGCGCCCTACCCCTGCCCATCTTTAGCCACGAATAGGCAGATCTATGTGGGGCCCACCGTGCTATTTATTAACGCCCTTCACCCATTTTAAACAGATCTGCCTTTTCGTGGCTAGAGACGGTGGCGTAGGACGCAATCCTTCTCAGGCAAGCATGGCGGCCTACCGGGCTTATTTAAAATATTAATTTTGCCAGAGGTATTGAGATTAACCCAATAATTGAGGGGTAAAAAGGTCTTCTCGGTGGTCGACAGTCCACTGTAATTACATGACATCATGTTTTGCTAACTGATATGACTTTGATTCCTCACCTCTTTTGGTTTGGGGACTAATTGCGTGGTGTGTTGACATCACTAAGTTCTGTGGGTGCCACCATGATGTATGAGTTATATCCACACCATCCATCCATTTTACAATATCATTTTAGGGCATGGACAAAAAATGAGGCATCTCTGAAGCTCAAGTGGACCACACCACAAAAGGCAGTGGGGATTAAACGTCTACAATTGAAAACTTCTTGCGGGCCACAAAAGTGTTGGATCAATATGAAAATTTCTTTTTCCCTTCATCCAGGTCTGTGTAACCTCATGAACAGGTTGGATGACAAATAAACATCATGGTGGGCCCTAAGAAGGTTTCAATGGTGGTAATAGGGCTGTACATCGACCTGAGCAGAGTCAAGGTGGGCCAAGCTTGGCTTGACTCATCCCTCAAGCTCAAGCTCACCCTCAAGCTTACCATTAGATCTTGCCTTAATTGCCAAACCTTTCAAGGTGAGCTAGTGGATTGATTTGAGGTGAGCTTGCTCCTACCTCAATTTATTATATATATATATTTTTTTACTACAAAATGCAAATTAAAAATCAACAACACTAAGTTCAAGAAGTCACTCATATACTAAGCAAGAATAATATTTCTACAGGTGGAACCCCACCATTTAAATGGCCTAGTTCTCGCCAGTCGTTTCATCAGCTAAGTCACGCACGCATCGAATGCAGACCACTAGTAATATTTTCTAAACCATAGATTAACACAGTACATGCATAACTCACCACATGAATGAACTGCCCTGATTATTGTGCGGATCATCTTCATGGTGAGGCCCAACTAATTCATGGATCAGATGCACCATCTCCCTCTTAAAGTTGCATATGGTGTTTGGTCTTACCATAGCCCCTGTTTTGTAGATATGTAAGGTGTGTGGTCTTGCCATAGTACCTATTTTGTACTGTGCGTAAAACACAACCACCGTAGGCTCACCCTGTTTTCTACTTAAAATTACTCAATCCATCATATGTGCTCAATAATGATTGTTCTTACCTGAACGAAACAATAGGATTAAAAAACATCCCAACGTGTGAGGGTCTTATATCCTAGGCTTAAACCCCAACATGTAGGGGGAGAGAGAGAGAGAGAGAGAGAGAGAGAGAGTACCAATATCTTCTAGATCCAACAAAGAGTCGATTTGGGGGAAGGAGAATGAGTAGAAGAGGAAAAGAGGAAAAGGGAAAAAGGGGGCAGTCATTCAGCCCTAAGAAATAAGAAGATTAGGGTATTTTTTTAACAACTATTTATATACAACGAGTCGAGTCAAGATGGAGCCAAGTCGAGTCAAGTTTCGAGTCAAGTGACTTAGTGCTCATACTTGACTTGATTTTTGACTCGAGCTCCTAAATGCAGCTCGACTCGACTCGTCCCACTGACTCGAGACGAGTTGATGCGAGTTTTTTCGATTCGAGTCGATCAAGTTTCTCGAGCTGACTTGGCTCATGTCCAGTCCTAGGTGGGAATTATTGTCCACACTACTTTCCATGGTGTGGCTCACTTGAGCTTTGGATCTGCCTCATTTCTAGGGTCACGACTTAAAATGATCTTGCCAAAATGGATGGACAATGTCATATAATACATAACTCATGGTCGGGCCACAGAACTTTGTGACATTAACACTCCACAGATGTTGGTGGTGGGTGGCACACTAGGCAATCCGTTTCCGATTGATTTTAAGAGTCAAGGAATCATGGGTCCATCCAACAGTTCTATTAATTTATATGTGGCCTACCCGATTATTAGGTCATAAATTAATTTATATCTACATAAAGGTATGGTGAACCCATTGGACCGGTTAGACTTCACAAACAAGCCACTTCGGCCCTAATGGATGAGAGGGCATCTCAATGATTTCAGAAGTCACGCTGCGAGAAACCCAACCGCACCTTGATTAGAAAGAGAAGTAATTTTGAAATTAGTAGAAAGAGAATTACCTGTTACAACGAACTCCACCCTCAGTATCGCATGATCCCTTCCACCTCTTCGGAATGGGCCCCATCCCATCATCATTGAAGCTCTCTGATTCCGGCCAAACGCCTGTATCAAGATTCCCAATGATCACATCCTCGCCAAACCTCGCCTTCCTCCACAACGATCCTTCAGGTATCTCACCATTCGTCTCCAGCCCCAGGAACTCCCAGGACCGAGTCGTGTGTAGCTCCACCATCTCATTCAAGAAAACTGATACAACGTCCGGATGCTTTGATATCTCATCGGCTTCCTCCGCTTCTAAGTTCGCGGCGAAACCGTTCACATGCTTTGTGTAGGAGTAGAAGATGGCATTTTTTGCCTTCTCTTTGCTCCCTACGAAGGATTCCAAGAACTCGTGGTGGGAGTTCGTGACTCGTTCGTAGTCGATGGAAGAAGGTTGGAAGCCATGAGAATGGGCTCCTAAATACACCACATAAGATTTCTTATTGCTAGCAAATGTTGGTGTTGGGAAGAAAGAAGAAACAAATATCAGGAGAAGGAAAAGAAGGAGATTTGTAGCTATCATGGCTTTCCTCCTTTCTTAAATCTTTCTTTACCCACTGAGCCTTCTTATAATGGACTCGACATGGCATGACCGTAAACAAATCAATATCGTCCAAATGGTGGGGCCCATTTTCAATAGGACATCCGTGCCAAATGTCATGCGGATCAGATTTATGATTAATGGGTATGATTATATGTTTAAAATTGTACGATTAGTGTGATTTTCCAGCCCTGCTCCTTCTACAGCGGACCCCACAATTTGAACGGCCTGGATCACTGCATGTATGGCATCGATGTGTTGGATGGACACGTCATCACCGCTTGAAATGTGGTTGTGAACAATCATGGCAGTCTAATGGGGCCCACTTTTGGGATTTTTTCACCCTGCGGCCTATTTTTGGGCGATGGCCTGTAACATCGGACGTGGATTGGGTATCTACCCGAGAAAAATTTTGCTACACCCACGAGTTAGCTACGCTAGCTACACCGGGTGTAGTAATGACCCACCATGATGTATTGGTTATATCCACTCCGTCCATCCATTTAGAAAGATCATTTTATTGCTTGACAACAAAAATCAGACAGATCCAAAGCTTAAGTGAACTCAGGACAGAAAATAGTGGGAATTGAACGCTAACCATTAAAAAATTCTCGGGGTCCACTTGAACTTCAGATCTGCCTCATTTTTTCTATCATGTGCTAAAATGATCTCATAAAATGGATGAACAGTGTGGATATAACCAATACATCATGCTGCAGTCATTGCTACACTCGGTGCAGCTAGCGTAGCTAAGTCGTGGGTGTAGCAAAATTTTCTCGTATCTACCCCGGAGGGGAGCGGATTAGGTGTTATAAATACAGGTAACACTTTAGTGGGTGTTAACCTTACCGTGGGGCCCACCTTGATGATGTATTGTATATCCACGCCGTCCATCTGTTTATACAACCCATTTTAGGACGTGGACCACACCATAGGAAACAGTGGTGATTGAGCACCCACCGTTAAAGACTTCCCAGGGCTAACTGTAAGCAGATACGTAATGTTTATTTTTCATCCAACCACGTTGATAAGGTCAAAAATATCTAGATGAATGGAAAATTCAAAGATCAGCTTAACCCAAAACATTCGTGGCCCATAAAAAGTTTTTAATAATCATTCTCCACTTTTTTTCTAGTGGTGTGGTCCACAAGATTTGGATCTGCTTAAATTTTAGAATAATGTTGTAAACCGCGCTGCAAAATTGGATGGGCGGCATGGATGTACAACATTTTTACCAAGGTGGGCCCACACGGTGACGATCCAGGTAACACCTAATCGCTAACCACTTCACCAAAAAGTTCCTCCGCTGGGAAGCTAGGTGGCGCTCTTTTGTGATAAACCCACCCTCTGCATACGGATTATATCATTTTAGCATATGAGACCAAAAATGAGGTGGATCCAAAAGTCAAGGAGGCGATATATTGAAATTTTATTTTATTTATTTTTATTATTATTATTATTATTATTATTATTATTATTTAATTGGTCATTCAACGCACTCACTTAGCAGGGCAATGCACCCACCAGTGGGGTTAGTGTGTCTCCTTAGAACTCAAACCCGAGACCTGCTGTTGAAACGCCTAGGCGTCTTCTAGCTGGGCTAGCAGGCGAGACACTTGATCTTTATATTCCATCTAAGGCTAGCAGGCTATGTATTGAAACCTGAAACGTGGGCAAAGATGATCCGGAAAAATGGATTGACGAGTGTATTTATCACAAACATCAGGTTGGGCGCCACCTATCTTCCCAGCGTAGGAACTTTGTACCAAAGCCTCTGGCAACCCAAAAGCAGATTGCATGCTGTGCCACACACGGCCGACGTAAGTGGTGTGTTGATGTCACAAGTTCTGTAGGCCACACCATGCTATATATATGTGTGTTATATACACACTATCCATCTATCCATCCACTTGGCAAAATCATGTTAGGTCATGAGCCCAAACATAAGGCAGATTCAAAGCTCAAGTGACCACACCACAAAACACGTAGTGGCGATAATGACATCCACCGTTGAAACCTTCCTAGGGTCCACTATGATGTTTACTTGTTCATAAGGTTGCACAGGCCTGGATGAAGGGAAAACACAAATATCAGCTTGATCAAAAACTTCTGCCCCCCTAGAAGTTTTCAATTGTAGGCATTCAAATCCCACTGCTTTTTGCGGGCATGGTCCACTTGATCTTTAGATGCATCAGTTTATTATTATTGTTGTTGTTGTTGTTGTTGTTGTTGTTGTTGGTGGTGGTGGTGGTGGAGTCTTCAAAGTTTGTTGAAATAGTAGGCTTCGACCGGTCGGCCAAACTGGTCGACCGGTCTGAAGATAGACTGTGCAAGCGGTGAAGTCTCAGGATAGTTTTGGCGACCGGTCTGTAGAGTGCTTTAACCGGTTGGCTGTTGAGGCTAAATGGGAAGTTTCCTCTCTAGATAGTTTTTGTGATATGTTTGACTGATCAGCGGTAGGCTCCGACTAGTCGGCAATATGGCAATGATTTGCATGGTTACGCAAATCTGTGTAGGTTGTTTCTAATTTCGAGATTCCTTCTATATAAGGGGGTTGTAAGCAAGATTAGGTGTAATCCTAAGGTGTCCAAGGTTTCCTAATTGTATTAAGGTGAGGGGAGAGTGTTTTCAGAGAGAGAGAGAGAGAGAGAGAGAGAGAGAGAGAGAGAGAGAGAGCTTGGGTTTTCTCTTGGATTTTCTCTTGGGTTTCCTTGCTTGTGGATTGTTCATCTTTGTAATCTTCTAATATAATGTTGATCGCTTTGTGTCGTTGTTTTTTATCCGTTGAGGGGTTTTTTCACATAAAATCGGATTGTCCATTTATGGTTGATTGTGTGTGTGTATGATTGCTTTGTGTTGCTCGTTTGATTCTATTGTCTGTTGTGTGTTTGGCTTGCTTCCACTGCCGGTTTTCTCAACAAGTGGTATTAGAAATATCGTTGGGGTGGAGCAGAATTCAGAATCTAAGACGAGCGCATGACGTCGAGCACTAGATTCGACGTAGATAAGTTCCCCAACAAAAATAATTATGAACTATGTAAGGTGAAGATCGAATCCCTCCTAATTTAACAAGGGCTTGAAGAAGCCCTTGGGAAGCAACATGAGGCTATGAAAGAGGATGAGTGGAAGAAGCTTGGCAGGAAGGCTAGAACCTCGATCCCATTGTGCCCAATAGATGATGTCCTCTATCACATCATGAAGGAGAAGATAATGGCTGATACAATGGCTAAGCTAGAGAAAGTGTATACGAAGAAGTCTTTAGATAACCGGATGTATCTTTGTTCAAAAACATAAAGCAAAAACAAAATCTTTATTCTAGCATTAAATCTCCATGAGCATGCTTCTCGAACTCATCATTTTGCTCATGAAGCCTCCAATTCCTTTCTAGGAGTTGGATGATTTTCCGATCAACGTACAACATGAGCTAATAACAAAGCAAGTAGTTATACGCATGATTCACAATAATGTCACAATGCAAAATGTATATACAAATATTTTAGTATACCACATTACCGTAAAGCAATTTATAAATTGAACAACCAGGGCCATGACTGTGCACAACATCTGGCCTGCCAACACCCATTCAACCGAGACTTGCATAAATCCATCACATGTAAGAGTGTACACAGAAATCTCACTTGTGGTTCCTCACATATGATGTGTGATCGTATAACTTGGCGATGAGTGGCCTACTTTAAAGTTGGCCAAGCTTCTTCCCTAGCCTTGGCTTCAATCTAAGGAGGTGGCCCTATTGATACCAACTTGGTTCCAATGGGAACTCTACTCGAAAATTTAAGGGATACTTGCTCCTCAAGTTGTTTGATGTTCTCTAGAATTAATCATCAAATCTTAAGGCAATTGCATACTTGATAGATATCAATAAGTCATCAAAAGTAAATAAGTAAATGCATACTTAATATGTTATGAGATGCATATAGGAAAATCCATCCATGTAAGTTACTACTTACCAATGTGTACACTCTTATTTGATCACTTAGTCCTCTTGGTCATCTCCTTGATGATTTGATGGTTAGATTTTGATTTTCTTTCCTTGGGATAGTTTTCTTTTTTGAGTAATGAATAAGATTAAATAACTAAGTTAATGTACTACACTAATTTAGGATTCACTCATTTAAATTATAAACAAAACAATCAATAATCAACAAACTAACTGTTGATTGACCAAATTGGACCCTAAACCTTGTATCTATGCCCCAAATGGTCCATTTCTTACTTTTCCCAACAATCCAAACCATCCATTAAAGTTAAAAATTATATTTGGGTTAAGATCTTGCTTTTAATAGGTTGGATGCTAAGATCCATCTGATTCAATTGTTGAATTTCATGATTTATCTCAAATATAAATTTAAAGGTTGGGTTGGGTGGATCTTACTTTCCATAAGTTAGACCCTAAAATTGAGTGTCTAATCTCTTGATGAACGGTTGGATATATTGGGCTAGATAGTAATTTTAATGGTCTCATTTGTGCATTCTATCATTTTCTTCATTTATGTGGTTGGAATCTAAGATCGGTCTAGGGATGATGATGATCATGGCCAAATCAAGATCCACTGTTAAATTTAAATGAGGGTAGTGGGGCCCATTTAGGTGAACTTTATAGAGTGGTGGGGCTCATTGGCTCATCACTTGATTATAGCTAAAACTTGTATTTAAATAGATTTTTGGTTAAGCTTAAGTTCAAGTCTCTAGTTTAATTCTTAGCTCAAAATCTCAAGGTGAGGGCCACTTGCATCAATTTTTTTTTTTAATATAACTGGGTCCTAATCAAAACATAAGGTTGTCTACCGTGTAATATTACAATATACCACATCATGATCTTTTCAAGGTTTCAACTTATCCACTTGATTTGGATTATCAAAATCTCATGGTAGGGCCCGCCTGAGGTGATCATAACCACACAATGCAGGGCCCACCTTCTCATCGTGTATCAATGTCTAAAAGTTAACTCTAAATCTTCATGTTTTTCATATTTCCACCTACACTCTTAATCTCATGGTGGACAACCTTCCAAAATTATATAGACTTCTTAGCACTAAATTACATTTAGGTAATTCAAATCCATGGGATGGATTGGGTTTTCCTTGTTTCTCCTTATGGGGCCCATTGCGTCTGATCAAGGGTCAATCTACACCATTGATCGGTGTTCAAATCTCGTGATCTATTAAGATCTATCAATAGTTCAAAGGCGCCAAAAGTAATTGAGAAGAATTTCATTATGGACGAAAACATCACTTGGAGCTAACTTAGGAAATCAAATCTTCATCTATAAATCAAATTATTGTGGTGGGGCCAATATCAGTAGCAAGTTCAAACAATCCAATCAGTAGACGCTTCCAAGAGCTCAAACAATCCAATAACTAGAAACTTTCAAAGTCAAAATAGTATGGTTGGAATCAGGGACATCTAACCATCTCTTTTAAGAAAATAGGATGCATAATTTTTCAATTTCCATTTATGCCTTTCTTTTGCTATTCATTTTTTTTTTTCTCTTTATCTTGCCTACTTGGGGATCCTAACACCCTATGTAGTATGGTGTAATGTAGTGAAATTGAAGTTTATTTGAACCCTAAAAAAATCATAAAATTTAGTAAGCTAGAGACCATGCACTACATGGTGGAAAATGATGCCTAATCCATTCTTTTTTCATAATTGAGGCTCTTATGGGGCAAATAAACCATAAGAGTCTCATGAGTCGAAAAATCTAATGATCTCCTTATTTACTATCTCCTTATTACGAATGGTTCAACGGTTTGTGGTCAACTCTAAATTTTGAAATATATTTAGATGACCGAGACTCCAGTCAAATAATATAAATTTAATAAGCATCCCTCAACATCGCACCACTAAATCAAAGAAAGCGATTGCAGCTTGTAACTAGCACTAAAAATAAAGTAGACTATAAAAAAAGTGAGGAATCGTGGAAAGTTAGGCCTACCCTACCCATCTTCCACGAGAGACTTTTGACTATGAAAAACGCGTGGGACGCGGATTTCTTGCTTAAGCCTTTCGCAGGAATTTCTGATTGGGAATCTAGGTGGGGCCAACCGTTATGTTTGTGAGAAATCCACGCCGTCAATCCGTTTTGTGAGCTGATTATAGGACATGCGATGAAAAATGAACCGGATCCAAGACTCAACTGGGCCGCACTAAAGGAAATGTTGGGTAGGGAAATTCCCACCGTTGAAACTTCCCTGAGGTCCACAGTGATGTTTATATGCCATCCATACCGTTAATAATGTCATTCCTACTGGGATGAACTGCAAGGACAAATATTAACCTGATTCAGGACTTCTGTGGCCCCACAAATATTTCAACTGTGGACGTTCAATCCTCACTTTTTCAGCAGTCTTGGATCCAGCTAATTTTTGGTCGTACATCCTAAAATGTGCTAATAAAACAGATGGACGGCATGGATTTTTCAAAAACATCACGGTGGGCCCCACATAGATTCCCAGCGCAGGAGCTTCCTGGGAAATGCTTTAGCAGGAAATCCGCGTCCAACGACGTGGACTCACTGAGAAGCGGATTGCGTACGCTAAGCATACTGAGTAAACTCCGTGGGATCCACCATAATTTATGTATTTCATCCACTCTGTTTATCCATTTTAACAAATAATTTTATGTTTTGATAAAGAAAATGAAGCATATAAAAATCTTAAGTGGACCACACCAGGAAGCAATGTGAATTGAACTTGGTACAGTTGAAAAATTCTTGGAAGCCGGAGAAGTTTTGGATCAAACTGATATTGAATGTCTGTGTGATCTTGTGAACAGGTTGGATGACAAATAAACATCACTGAGGGCCCTAGAAAGCTTTCAACGGTGGATATCATTATACCTACGGTTTCTTGTGGTATGGTCCACCTGAGTTTTGGATATGCTTCAATTATGGTTTCAACTCATTAAATGATCTGGAAAAGTGGATGAGCGGTGTAGATAAACAACATACATTTACAGTGGACCCAACTGAGTTTTCGGTACGATAAGAGCGTCCTGAGATAGTCAGGACGCAATCCGATTTCGACTCACTGGCCATTCTCCTCCATTCAAGTATCCTATCTCATCGGACGTGGATTTCCCGGAAAGCCTTTGGCAGGAAGTTCCTGCGCTGGGAATCTAGGTGGTGACTACCATGATGTTTGTTAAAAATCCACCCCGTCTATCCGTTTTGTGAGCTCATTTTAGGACATGTGACAAAAAATGAGCAGTATCCAAGACCCAAGTGGGCCGCACTAAAGGAAAATGTGGGTAGGGAAATTCCTGCCGTTGAAATCTCCCTGGGTCCACAGTAATGCTTATACGCTGTCCATACCGTTCATAATGTCATTCCTACTCAGGATGAACTGAAAACACATATATCAGCCTGATACAAAACTTCTATGGCCCCACCAATGTTTCAACTGTGGAAACTTGAGTGTTTGATCCGGCCCACTTGAGTGTTTGATCCAGCTTATTTTTCGTCACACATCCTAAAATGATCTCACAAAATGCATGGACCGGGTGCATTTCTCACAAACATCACGGTGGACCCCACCTACGTTCCCAGGCAGGAACTTCCCGAGAAATGCTCTCCCAGGAAATCCGCTTCCTATCTTACCAGGGAGAAACTTGGATATTCTGCCACAGTGTGAAGGTTCACACACGTGATAAAAATTGTGCACGTGGTGTACATGTAACCAAAGCTAAACCATCCAGATCATGGACCTTAGTTTGCATGTACCCTAAACTAAAATTTAAACCATCCGGCTCTTTAACAAGATGATTATTAGAGTTAAATGGACAGCAAAACATGAAGAATAGTTAACTATCCATGTCATGGGTAAAATTCGAACTGACCTCAGGTGGTAAGGAAATCTCATAAGACCTGCAGGCTCATAGGTTGAAGCCCATGTCCTCTGGCTAGGTGACTGTGACTGCCTGCACGAGGGGCCATAGGTAGGAAGAGAGTTGAAGACCTAAGCTGAGCTGACAACAGCTCGGACTTGATGATTGTTATTTTAGATACAAAGATAGACCTAGCACTGACTATCTACTGATAGGGCCGACCCGACCATGAGATTGGCCTCGGCCAAAAATTTTAGCAAACCGACCTGGACTACCACTGCCATAACTGCGAGCAATATGGAGGAGACGGGCACATCTCTAACTTTTACCAACGTGACCCACGTCTTCGGGAATCACGCCATCCAACGGGTCTTACTCCCATGATTGTGGCCACGATAGTGGCCCACGATCACTCTCCAATGGCTCTAAGTAGAGGCATCCGCCTCCATTCTAAGGTATACACACTATGTGAAAAAGTGCTAAATTCGACGGTCTGTGCCGTAAAAAAAAACCCGTTGTAGAACAGACCGTCGAAAAATAAATTCGACAGTCCATAACCGTCAGTTAATATTCTGATGGTCGAACTATTTCGATGGTCCACACCTGTCGAACTCGCATTTGCATAATCGGCAGCTGAAAGCCATCACAAATAATTCGACGGTGCCGTTCTGGGTAAAAATTATAGAACATTTCAATTGGATAGTCGAGAAATAAATGCGACGGTCCAAAACCGTCGAATTTATGTCTGCATGGAAAAAATAACCTACATTTAGTGGGGGCTGTGCCCCAATACATCCTATAAACCTAACTTGTAATTCATAAATAATTTAGAAAACTACAACATTTACTAACACAATATACAAGTACAATCCTCCACACAATAGGTAACAAATACAATCCTCAACAACCACAATGTATAACCAACATGATACAATCACAATCCTCCACAATTACATTACATAACCAACACAATACAACTACAATCCTCCACAACTACAAACCTCCTCAACCACAATCCTCCACACTCACAGTCTCCACAACTACAAACCTCCAAAACCACAATCCTCCACAAGTACCAACAACCTATAACTACATTTTCCGCAAGTACTAAAGAGTTCCCTCGTTCGCCCGTTGCCTTGCAGGCTCAATTTTTTTTTTTTTTTTTTTTTTTTTTTTTTTTTTTTGTTTAGTATCATTAAAAGCTAAAAGAGGAGGTTTGATAGAATATTTATCTATGATTTTGACATGAAACCTGGAAGGTTTTGCTACATTTTCTAGTCTCAGGTTTTGATCGTCGGAATTGCAAATGTTTCCAATCCAACATAATTACCTTGGCCTGTCTAATGAGTATAGTAGCCTTATTTTTTGTATTCTTCCTACTTAGAGTTAAAGAGAGGAATGTTCAAGTGATGCCTAGGTGTAGTTCAACTTCAAGTTCACCCTAGTGCTCGGGCTCAAGTGAAGTTTTGAGTATTTGCATCATCCCTAAAGGTTCTACTAGAAAAGAAAGAAAATTAGGTATAAGAAGAAAACAAACCTCTTGAATCATGCCCTCAGTTGCACTTTGAGCCAAATCCCTAGCAAAATCTCAAAGCTTTTGACTCAGTGCTCTGCTCAACCAACAAGGCATAGATAAATAACGTCATAAAAGGATTATCAAGTTTTATACACCATAAGCCCAATAACATTCACAAGAAAGAGCCAAGATTTGCACAAACATTAAAATAGAGAGAGAGAGAGAGAGAGAGAGAGAGAGTCAAAACCTACCATGTTCCTTTATAGCACCATTAGATGAGCATGTCATTTATTCCGGTTTTTAAACAAACTTTTATCATTACTGACTAAAATTTATATGAAGGATAATTGCAGCAATATGTAGCTATAAATGTTAAATCACAAAGTAAAAAAAGAAAAAAAAAAAGAAAATCAAATGTCATGCATGCATCACAGTGGCCGCACACAACATCTTGTAGATTAATCTCTTCCCTTCAAAATTTATTTCTTTCACTAAAAAGAGTTCTTTTTCTCATTTTCATTCTTTTTTCTTTTTATTTCCTGAAACATCTTTGCCAATTGTATGCACATCAACTTCTATAAATGAGGCTGTTTGGTTGCATGCATGTTTGCCACTCACTGTCCCCAATGTTTTTTGTGGTGGGTCCACTTGAGCTTTGGATTGGCCTCATTCTTAGGTTCATTCCCTAAACTGATCTCTCCAAATGGATGGACAGTGTGGATACAACACATACATCATGGTGAGGCCCACATAAATATCGCTTGATCCAAAACAAATATGCCATCCAACCAGTATACTTCATGGGTGCAAACGGAATGTTTATTTGTCATGCAACTTGTTTATAAGGTCACAAGGATCTAAATGAAGAGACCACAAATATCAGCTTCATCCAAAACTTATTTGGCCCACGAGAAGTTTTTAATGATTGTATTAAGGTCCACCTGAAATTTGGATATGCTATATATATATATATATATATATATATATATATATATATATATATATCAAATGAGTTTTCAAAACGGATGGATGGCGTGGATATAAGACATACTTCACAAATTAGCCCCGCAGTCAGGTACCAGGATATGGGGATCCGCTGAACCCTTGCCCACTCGAAAGCTCCTTGACCCAGCATGATCTGTGTTTTATCCATACTTTTCCAGCTCATTTTAGGACATGAGGCTAAAAATGAGACAGATCCAAATCTGAGGTGGACCCTACGAAGTTTTTAATGGTGGGAATTCAATGACCACTGTTTCCTATGGTGTGGTCCACTTGAGATTTGGATATGGTTCATTTTTTGAATCATGCTCTATAATAATCGGTAAAAAATGATGGACAGTGTGGATATAAAATACATACATCAAGGTGGGCCCTATGTTAAGGAAAACACCCATGGCTAGATAATGTTGTAGCACTTAATCCAGTTCCAGTTTGGGAAGCAACGTCCGGGGAAGGGAGGAGAGGAGTTACTTCACCTCGATTTAGACACTTACCCTTGAATTTTGGAAGGGTGATGGGTACATGAGATTCATTCCGACCATTAGATGTGTAATCCCATTTTTGGGCAAGATCTAAAAACTTAATGTCCTGTGATTTAGGTGGGCCACAAATGTCAAAGCAGTTTGGAAGGTGAGCTTTTCCTTTTACTATTTCTAATTTTTTGATCCACCTTAATAGCATATGCTGTTTATTTTTGGGTGTTGGGCTTCACATGGGGTGATGCACATAATGGTCGGGGTGGATTTCATATGAACACTATGGTGGGGTCCACCCAAGCCAACAACCCCATTTCCCTCTTTATCTTGGTGGCATTTATTAACATTAATTGAGGGTAATTTTCTATGCTGGTTGGACCTTATGTATAGTCCAACCGGTGAGAGAGAGAGAGAGAGAGAGAGAGAGAGAGAGAGAGAGGAATGCTCACCCTATATACCACCGGTTCTCCAGCAAGGTCTTGAGAACTTTTTCAAAGCTCATCACACATGATGTGAGCTCTGAATCTGAATCATTGACATGATGCAACACCCCAAAAGCCCCTACAACCCAACTTTCAACTGATCCAAAGCTCTAGTTGGTCGTAGCAGGAGAGGCAAATCAAAGGAGGAAACTGTTTCCTTTTTTCATGGCCCACCAAAGTTCTGGATCAGGGTAAGATTTGGGCACATGAGGTTTTTTGGGGTGCCGCATCATGTGGACAGTTCATATTCAGGTCTAACATCACTTGTGATGAACTCTAAAAAAGTGCTAATGAGAACTCTTGAGAACTGTGCACAGGTGAGCATATATATATATATATATATATATATATATATATATATATAGAGAGAGAGAGAGAGAGAGAGAGAGAGAGAGAGAGAGAGAGGCCTGCTTTGCAGTGCACCATTTCAGTTGAGCACCTTTGCACACATGTCAGGGTCACAAAATCTGAACGATCCATGTGATGCGACACCCATTTAAACTACTTCGGACCAACTTTCAGCCTAATCCAAAACTTTGGTGGGCCATAGAAAATATAGAGGCAATTCAAGGGAGGAAACTGTTCCTATTTCCCATGGCCCACCAGAGTTTTTTATTAGGCTGAAAATTGGTCCCCAGGGTTTCGAAGGGTGCCACATCATGTAGACCATTCAGATTTTGTGCCCATGACACCTGTGCAAAGGTGCGCAGCTGAAATGGAACGCAGGTGAGCATTTTCACACACACACACACACACACACACACACACATCAAGTCAAATTGGTTAGACCACAGTTTGTAGTGCACGCGTGGATTACTGACATCCCATCAGCCTAATAGGTTGGCCCCACCATGCATGTCACCTAACACAAAATTCAACCCTATCCAATCATCAAGTGAGCCACACCATAGAAAATAGTATATAACCATAGATGAATATATAGTAAAATACAAGTACGGTCCTAATTTTTTTTTTTATTTTTTAACATACACACCCTCACACCCACCCACACACACCAAATGGGTACTCGAGCCCACGACTTCAATGTTGAAACGCACAGGATCTCCAATTGAACAGTACATGGGGCTGATTTTTGCATGAACGATTCCTCATTGAGAGGCCAATCTATTGGACTGGTTGGATGTCTCATGAACTTAGCAAGTTATCCACTGGGTGGACCATAATATTTGGTCCAACCAGTTGGACTTGAGACTCTTGTCCCAAGCCAATCCACCATATAGTGAATCAATGGACCGGGCCAACGTGACCCAACGCAAAACAAAATTACCCACTGGACCCAGTTACAATTAAATGAGTTAGGTCGGCCTTGGGCTCAGGCATTTCCAATTAGGTTTGGGTCCAGTCACAGGGTAATGGCTAGAGGATAGGGCTAGGACCTGTTTTTGTGGCCTGTTTATTAAAATAAATGAGTCGGGCTTGGGCTAACCCAGACCCGGACTGATTGAGCTCGACCCATTGCCTGCCTAAATATGCTCCCACAGGGGCGAGTTTGCAGTTTGCACTATACATTTGGGTTTTCAGGCCTTGACAACATGAGCATCACCAAGGATGGCCCACAGCTACATATATAAATAGCTTAACAGCCGTAGATCACGTGATCTGGGTCAATGCATGTTTTTCAGGATCTGCTCTCTATGGTTCACCACGAAGGAGACCAAAATGGCATACATGTACCTGATCAATCCCGAGTGTCCATATAGTGGGTCCCACTTGAGATAGTGCGTAGTCTGTAATCCAATGGATGGGACTTGGATTCGCTACTGACATGGTGAGTAGCGAGATTGACTACTGAAGTGCCGTCACAAAGTTCTGTGGGCCCCACCATGATGTATGTGTTGTATCCACACCGTCCATCCATTTGATGAGATCACTTTGGGGCATGAGTCAAAGAATGAGGAAGATCCATAGCTCAAGTGGACCCCACCACAGAAAAAAGTAGGGACAATGACGCCCAACATTGACACCTTACTAAGGCCTACTATGACGTTTTTTTTTTTTTTTTTTTGGTTTAGATCCAACCTGTTCATAAGTTAACACAGACATATGTACAAAGGGAAAACACAAATATCAGCTTGATTGAAGACTTCTGTGACCGCAGAACCTTTTAATAGTAGGCATTCAATCCCCACTGTTTTATGAGGTGGGTAGCTTTGGATCTGCATCAATATTCTTTGGCTCTTGCACTAAAACGAACTCTCCAAATGGATGGAAGATGTGGGTGCAATACATACATCATGGTGGGCCCCACAGAACTTGGTGATGTGACCTCGCTACTCACGCGATCAGTAGGGAATCTCGCTACTCACGCGATCAGTAGCTAATCCGTGTGCAATCGATGTACGTAACCCTGTTATAATCTATACATCGAAAGCCCACGAGATTAGAGGATCATAGCAGTTGAATGTGAGCCATTGCTGTTTTTTCTATCTTAAAAGGTTTATGTGCTGCCCCATTGAACGATTAGGATTTTCGATCAGATGGATCACTTCTATACTCAAAAGTCCAATAATCAGCTAGACGTACAACTTAGATGGAAACCACAAAACATAGAAAAATGGGATGGAATGCCCATTAGAGGTTTCTGTGTGAGGCTACCACTGTGTTTATCTCTCATCGACTCACGCTTAGTGGTCTTGGGAGCAATCTTATATCGTTCCTGTTGGCATGGGCCATTTGAGATTTTACTTAGGTTTATCTTCGGTATGCATGCCCACGGTCCAAATAATGGGAGCCAATTAGGTGTTACCCTAGTAACAGCTTAGTGGGTGTTACCCCAACCATGGGCCCACTTTGATGATTTTCTGTATATCCATGCCGTCCATCCGTTTATCTAGACCATTTTAGGATGGGATACCAATATTTATACAGATCCAAATCTCATTTGTACCACACCAAAGGAAACAGTGGTGATTGTGTGCCTCACCATTAAAAATTCTAAAGGGCCCATCGTAACCTTTTCTTAATGTATATTTACCATCCAACCTGATGATAATGTAAAGAAGATCGGGAAGAAGTGGTGGAAGGGCCTGTAGCCCAGCTGGTTGAGTCGGAGTTTATCAACCAGCTGGTCTCAGGTTCGAGACATACCAGCAGCACTTTTGGGTGTTTTCGGTCGGCCGGGTTGTGTCGGTTATGTTCTGGCTGGGTCGTGCTCAAACAAAAAAATAAAATAAAATCTGGATGAAGTGAAATTAGAAAAGTCAGATTGATCCAAAACTTTTGTAACGAATATTCATCACTATTTCTATTGGTATGGTCCACTTGAGATTTGGATCTTCACATATGGACGGTATGGATATACAAAAAAATGTATCAAGGTAGGCCCCGCACGGTTAGGGTAACACCCACTAAGCTGTTACCCAGGTAACAGCTAATTCGCTTCCCCAAATAATGGTTATTAATTGATGCAGGGATTGTCTTTTACATAAATAATGGTGGGCCCATAGAGATTGGGTATTTTAGCCTATATGTAAAACAGGTGTCGTAGATCACCATTCCAGTCCTTATCCATTCTTATAGAATATATAGCTTGTTGTGAAATGGTTGGCATGCATTCAAGACTACCATCGCCTTGTTGTGCGATTATGGGTCCATTTGATCAGCTTTTTTCTTTTGTTATTAGTTGTCTTTCAATTTGCCTTTTTTTTTTTTTTTTTTTGAAAGTAAACAGAAGTTTATTACGAACTAAGTGGGCCCAAGCTTGAAAAATTAGCAGAGAGAGAGAGAGAGAGAGAGAGAGAGAGAGAGCAAAGCAGAGCCTGCTCATCATGCTAGGAATCAGGAGAGTCGTGCACCCTAGGATAGGGAAAATAAGAGATGACACTCAAATTATGAGCCATAAAAAATGAAGAAAACAAGCCCACATTCCAGGCCAAAGAAAGAAAGAAAGAAGAATCACCCAAACCCTGAGCAACAAAAATGACCCACATCCTGGCCAGGAAGAAAGGAAATAAAATATAAGCTCATACATTGGACTAAGGAAAGAAAAAACAAACACTGAAGCAGGCAGTCCAGCTCCATCAAAGACAGGAATCTAATGGATAAACTAGAAAATTGAAAGTTGGTCGGTTTGAAAATAGTGTCTATGATGATGCCCAATGATACTTATATGGGCATTCACTTGCAAAATTCTACCATAAAGGAAAGGGGCAAAAAGCTCATGGCCTAAGAGGAACACTTAGGGTTAAGCTTAGTCTTAAGGCTTTCCTGATTATGCAGCTCAAGGTCAATGACTGGAATGCCAATGGAGCAGAGTCTAGAGAGCCCATGCAAGAGGATCCCAAGGCTTTTATCTTCGCGGCCTTGACCACCTTCAACATAAATCACTCCCCAAATGGGCCTTGAGTGTAGGGGCCGAAAACACAGGTCCAATATGGAATTGTCCATGGCAGCCAAGATAAGCATTAGATACCCAAAAGAGCATTTTTTTTTTAAGAAAAAAAAATTTATTAATAGAATGGGAGGAAGAGGAAAGCTCCCTAGATACATTCGGGTGGCTTGGAGCAGACATAGACGTGGTGAGATTGATCTCTGTCTCTCTCGTAGGATAACTACTCTGAATCCACGAAGCTTCTGGAAATCCTCGACCAGACTTCCTAAAATTCACAAGGGAACACTCGAATCCATGACCAAAGAAGAAGAAACCGAAGTTTATTTGATAAAAAGGAGTAATCGATCCTTAACAATGAAATTAAAAGAGTTTAAATAGTCTAGACATCCAAAAGAAACCCTGCTCACGTGTAAATTAAGATTCCTAAATGAAAACAGAAACATAAATTAAAAAAATAGAAACTTTCACATGAATGTGCGTGTTTTGGAGGTCGGTCGCAGGGGGTTGGCAATTGGTCATCAATTGAGCTCAATCGGTCGTCGGCCCTTGGCAATCGGTTGCTTGGAGTCTAAAATAGTCAAGAGAGTAGAGGTTCTTCTGAGGAGGATTTGAGACCGGTACATTGGCCATTTGTGATCGGTCATTTGGGGCTAGAAACTGTCCAGTAAGGAAGGCTATATCCCAGCCTGTTTGAGACTGATTGTTGGGCTAATGTGATCATTCGCAAGAGATAGTCAATTGATAGATTTTCTGCTTTTCAAATCCTTCCTTCCTTGCTTTGGTCGATTCGCAACATATATGCTTCAACAATCCCCTTTACATCAGTCCCTACTTATTCAAAAGAACTCGTCCTCGAGTTCTCATTCAGCTCGAGCTTGTGATACTCAAATAAGACTGCTATGTTAAATGTTCGGGAGATCTCGAACTCTTCGGGAAGATCGACCACATAGGCATTGTCGTTCAACTTCATGAGGATCGGTACTATGCCAATCTTCTTGTATTTTAGCTTGTTGTAGGTACCAGTAGGAAAGCGTTCCTTACATAGGTGGACCATCACTTGATCCCCAACCTCAAACACCTTGGCATGGCGCAGTTTGTCAGCATCTCACTTGTATTTCTTGTTCACCTCTGAAAGCTTGGCTCGAACTTTTTCATGTAACTCTATAATCTTTGCAGCCATATTCTCCGCAACAATGCTCATGCTAGGAATCTTTGGCAAGGGCACCAAATCTAGCGTGTGACGGGGCACTCGTCTGTACAGATGACCTAAAACAACAACTTTCCTATGGATCGGTTCACCATGTTGTTGAAGGCGAACTCAGCTCGAGATAGGGCCAAGTCCCAGTGTTTCTACTTGTCCCCGAAGATACATTGTATGAGATTTCCCAATGCCCTATTCACAACTACAGTTGTCCATCAGCTCATGGATAATATGCACTACTAAACTAAAGTTGTGTCCTAAATAGTCTCCACAAAGTTTGCCAAAAGTGACTAACGAACTTTGTATCACGGTTCGATGTAATGGTCTTGATAATTTCATGTAACCTCACAATCTCTCTAAAGAAGAGGTTGGCTACGTTTGTTGTGTCATAGGTCTTCTTAAATGGAATAAAGTAAGCCATCTTTAAGAATCGATCTACTCCCACGAACAGAGTCCATGCCGCGTTATGTTTGTGGGAGACCTATGATGAAATCTATAGAGATGTCCTCCAAAGGGCCTTTGGGGACAAGCAACGGGGTGTAGAGTCCTGTGTTTTTCGAGTGTCCCTTGGAGGTTTGACATATGTGGCATCGCTGCACCATTCTTCCAACATCATGGCCTAGATAAGTCCAAAAGTACCATTCTTCTATCAGGACCTTCGCCTTATCACGACTCAAATTAATGGCCTCTAAGGCCACCACCATGTAGCTCTAATATTATCTTGTCACGTAGCGAGATTTTTGGGACACATTAGTAATTCCCAAATAATAGGAACCCATCTTGGATGTGGTAGTCACTAGGGTGACCTATCTTATTTCGCATCCACTCACCCTTGAAGTCCTCATCTTCCTCATACATTTCCTTGAGGCAGTTGAAACTGACAACCACATTGGTTAAAGTGATTAGAAGGGTGGATCAATGACTTAATGCATCAACAACTTTGTTTAGTTGGCCTGATTTGTGATTCAATACAAATGTGAATTATTGGAAAAATGAAATCCACTTGGCATACACACGACTCACGTTAGTTCGGCCATTGATAAACTTTAAAGACTAGTGGTCCGTATAAAGAAAAAATTCCCTCTGAATGAGGTAGTGTCGTTAATGCTAGAGAGCTTGTACTAGAGCATATAACTGTATTTCATATGTGGACCACTTCTTCCTCGCATCATTCAGTTTCTCGCTGTAGACGGCTACAAGCTTGCCTTCTTGCGATAAAACTGCACCAATACTCACGTAAGATGCATCACAGTCCACCTTAAATACCTTGTCGAAGTTTGGAAAAACCAACACTGGAGTAGACGATAAGCTCTATTTGATTTCTGCGAAAGTTCTGTTGGCCTCTTCCGTCTACTAGAACGGTCCTTTCTTCATATAATCTATCATAGGTGCGGCGATTAGAGGTGGGCAATGATCCGGGCCAAGCCGAGTTAGCCCTAGTTTGTTTTGACTTGTTTTTGTACCACCGCAGTTTGTGGATCGGCTTGGTTTGGGTTTCGAGCCGACTCATGCGGCCCTTGTTTGGTTTGCTCCAGAAAAATCTGGTTTAAGCCGGGATCAGTTTGGTCAAAAATTTCGAATCGAGTCGGGCTGAGTTCAAACAAGCAGCAGATCTTTTTTTGCTTGTTTATTTGATTGGAAAAAAAATTTAAAAAGTTAGAAAAAAAGTACAAACGCAACTTACTATATGATGTTTAACATCCTCCAAAGGAGTGGGAGTGCAAAATAGACATGAAAGAGTATTTTCCAAACAAAAGTATACGAGCATAATTTTACAAGTGCAAGGAAACAGTGTGCATTCATGTATATGTATTATGTATTATCCATGTCATCATGTATATGTATTATCCAAAAAAAAATGTATATGTATTATCCATGTTGTCCATCTGTTTTACATATCATTTTAGGACATGATCCCAAAATGGAATCATATCCAAAGCTCAAGTGGATCACACCACAGGAAATAGTGTGCTTACAATCTATGAACCGAATCAAATCGAGTTGAATCAAATCGAGTCGAGTTGGTACTACCCTAGTTTGAGCTTGTTTTTTTTTTTTCAAACGAGCTTGACTTCGAGGCTTGGTTTGGTTTGAACTTCCATTCGAACTAATCCGAACCGAGCTTTCGAGCTGGCTTGGTTTGTGCCCACCTCTAGCGACGATGGTGCTGAAATCTCTAACAAATCGATGGTAGAAAGTGGCCAACCTATGAAAACTAAGCACCTCATGGATGTTGGTCGGAGTAGGCCATTCACGGATGGCCTCAACCTTGTTTTCATCTACTCGAATGCCGGTGGAAGATACCACAAAGCCTAGAACAAATGGTGGTCTGTCAGGAAATTGCACTTCCTCAAATTCAAATATAATTTATTATCAAGCAGCACTTGGAGAACCTACATGAGATGTTCCATATGTTCTGATTCATCCTGACTTTATATCAAGATGTCATCGATGTACATCGCGACGAACTTGCCTATGAACGGCTTCAAGATTTGGTTAATAAGATACTTGAAAGTACTTGGGGCATTTGATAGACCAAATGGCATAACAAGTCATTCATATAGCCCCTCTTTGGTCTTAAAAGTTGTTTTCCACTCGTCACCAGGTCGGATTCGAATTAGATGGTATCCGCTGCACATATCCAGCTTGGAAAATACCTTGGACCCTTCCAACATATCCAACATGTCATCCAATCGGGGTATGAGAAATCTGTACTTGATGATGATCTTGTTGATCGCCCAACTTTTAACACACATTCACCAACTACCATCCTTCTTTGGCGTCAACAATGCTGGTACTACATAAGGGCTCATGCTTTTCCTCAAAAGCCCATTTTTCAACAATTTTTCAACCTGACCTTGGTGGATTTCACTCTCCTTCCGGCTCAAACGGTAATGCTGGCGGTTGGGCAAACTAGCCCTAGGGATAAGATTGATGTGATGTTGTATACCCCTCATAGGTGGCAGACCATCTGGGAGTTCCTCGGGCCATATATTCTTGAATTCATTTAGCAAGGCCTTAGAACTGGGGGTATGTTCAATGATTTCGAGCTCTCACCCTTTACAACCATGGCGTAAATCTCGTCAATTTCTTTAGATTCTTTAACAAATTCTTGTATGGCAAGGAGAGTACTCCCCTCCACTTTTGAAGCTTTGAGGTGGCTCTCCGATGACATAGGATCTAAAATCCTCTTTCACCCATCTTTGACAAATATATATACATTGTCCCTTCTACGATGGGTCACATCATGATCCGATTGCCATGGCCGACCAAGGTGTATATGACATGCCTCCATATCGACCACATTACATAACACTTCATCTTTGTAACTCCTACCAATAGTGTTGGAATTTTCCTCCTCGGAGGAGAGGAGAGGAGAGGGGAGTCAAATTTTTTATGTCCAACCGGTCGAACAAAGTGGCTGGAAATGCCAAAATCTCTAGACAGATTTTGTGAAGTCCGGCCCGTCATCCAACAGGTTGGGCTTGTGTTTTTTTTAACATAACAACTCTCTGGATGTTTTTTTTACATCAGGTCGGCCGGTCAGAGGTGTGCGCGGACTGCTATAAGCAGTTTCCAAATTGGGTTAGGACTCTTGCAAAACTCTATAAGAGGGCCTCTAATCTAAGATTTAGGAACCTAATTCGGAGTATTACACGTCTAAGGTGAGAGAGAAAAAAAAAAGAGGAAGAGAGGAAGAGAAAGAGAGAGAGAGAGAGAGAGAGAGAGAGAGAGAGAGAGATGAAGCTTGTTGGAAGAGGAGGATTTACTTGTGAAGGTGATTCACGGTGCATTCGATGTCTCAGCTCTTCAACGTCCTCGTACTCGGTGAGATCTCTCAGTTTCTAGTCCTTTTATTATTTATCCATCCCTGCGTAGGTGAAGAAGGTTAGGTCCAAGCAGGTTGTGCTTGTAATCGAGGTTGTAAACGATTCTCTTGATAGTGGATTTTTTGTCTGGACGAGGGTCCCATGGTTTTTACCTCTTTGAGGGTTTTCCACGTAAAAATCTCTTGTGTCGTGTGGCTGGTGATTTGCTTTAGATTATTGCATTATCATATCCTATAATTCTAGTGATTTGGGGGGCGAGATCCTAAGGTTTTGTGAAACACACCCAACAAATAGAAAATGAAATCAAACATTGCTCAGTTATCCTGTGCTTCCTCCTTTCAGTAAAGAAGGAAAAAGAATAAGAAAAGGAAAGAAAAAAAAGAAAAAAAAAGAGCTGTCAAACATTAACCCCTTAAGGAAATTATTACTTAAATATAGATAGGATAATTCCTACCTTAATAATTCATGCTGGACATGAACTTATACAATACCATAAGCCACGATACAAAGCCATTAAGCAACTTCAACCCTTTGTAGGCTTTTCTACGTTCACAACTATGGGGCTTCTCACGTAGTGCTTACCATCTGACCATATCAGCTTCCCAAACACATATTCACCAGCCACGGCACCTTCCTTGGGCTGCACGCTCACTTTAAATGTCTTCTCTTCACCAATCTTCTCAAATTTCAAGCTCATGGGCTTGACTGATACAGAGATTCCTGGTGGTGAATGGATCCTGGCTGTATACGTACTTGGGTTGCCCACATTCTTCATAGTCCTACTTACAGTGGTCAGGCCAGAGAGATGTGGGATGGTTATTGAAGGATAATTGAAGTTTAAGAGATTTAAGGATTTCCGATTGCATGAATAGGGTTTACTGGTGAGAAACTCGAATTGAGACTTGTTGTATCCGATGGCACATATGAAATTTAAGTAGTCCTTAACAGTTAGATCGTAGACTAAGCCAGGGTCCACCGCACGGTTAGGATGCACATGTCCTGCACCATAGCTTAAAGGGTTATCCTTGGATAAAGAGGAGTTTCTCATGGGCACTCCCGTGTTGTCTTTTGTCGTTGCAGTGGTCATGATCGCTGATTTGATCGCCGATGGGCTCCATTCAGGGTGGACTGCCTTGAGAAGGCCGACAATGCCAGCAATATGAGGGCATGACATGGACGTTCCAGATATTACATTGAAGAGAACTCGGCGTGGATCGGAAGAGACATCGCTGGGCGCAATGTATTTGGAATACGCCGCAAGGACATTAACTCCTGGTGCAGTAATATCCGGCTATATAAAAAAAGAAAAAAAGAACATTCCTTCAGAGTAGAAAAAAAAGGAAAAGAAATTACGGTCGATATATTCCAATTTTCCTTTATGTGTGTGCGCAATTATTTTTTGTTATTGACACAATGTGGTAAGTTCACATGCCTACAACTTAATATCAATGAGATAGGGGCAAAACGGTCACTTTCTCAAAGATGATCATGCTTAATTCCTTACTCTGCAGAGGAAGTTGCAATGAATCTGTAAAGTGAAAGGGATGCGTGTGCAACCATCAAAACCAGAGGAATGGTGTTTATGATTGTCCATCACTCTTCCAACTATTTAATTTAGAGACATGCTCCACTCTCAGATATCAAAGGAGGCTCCACATGATGGACTATCCACATTGAAGGTGGGGCCTGCACGATGGACAGTCCACACCAGAGGTTAGCTCCAAATGATTGGAAATTAACAATGGTGGGCCCCACATGATGGATGATCCACACCAAAGGTGGGCCTTACATGATGGACAATCTAGTTCAAAGGTTGGCCTTAATGATGAGTGACCCATATGCAAGGCGGGCCCCGCATAATGGACGACCCATATTAGAGGTGGGGCCCACACGATGAACAATAACATTTATGGTGGGCCCCACATGATGGATGACCAATATCAAAGGTGGGCCCTACATAATTGATGGTGCACATTAAAGGTCGGTCCATAGTGATGAACGCTCTAGATCCAAGGTGGGCCCCGACCCACATCAAAGGTGAGGCCCTCGCAATGAATGGTCCACATCAAAGGTTGACCCCATACGATGGACGGTGGTTGTGAGGGGGACCAATTGGACTCAAGGGATAAATACTTATGATGTTGAAAACCAAATATGTTTTTCTACTTTTGGTTGATAAGTATGTTGTTTGCCACTCATTTGTTGAATAAGTAGAAACTAAGACAAGCTACTTGTGGCATATGTAGCTTATCTAAAGTAACTTAATTATGATCCAAACACACCCTTAGAAAGTACAATCTAATGATCCGGCTGTTCCTTATCTCTAATGCATCTCCAATGCGCATTACAAGGACATGCGATGCAAACATCACACCAATTAATTTGACAAATAAATATTACTTGATCAATGGCCTTTAACATGGATGGTCTTGATTGTTTACGCAAAAATAGGTCCAGTCAACAATTTGATCACCCACATCTTTGGGACAGTGGTAGGTAGACTGAGTGAAGATAACTTCGTTTCAACACTGAGTCCTTGCATCAATTCCCAACGTGGGGGGTGGCAAACATTGAAGTGTGACTAACAGTGTGGGTGTGTGTACTAACAGTGGGATGTGTGTGCCAACCAAAAAAAAGTTCTCGTGTTTCTAGAGAATTTTTTTGTTAGACAATCATAATCATCCCATTCATGGCTTATAAAACGAATAGTTATATAAAACAATGCCAAATCAGGGATGATTTAGATCATCCGATCTGCACAATTTTTGTACGTTGGTCTATTAAACGTGTTCTAGACTTGATAGATGGTATAGGTCAACCGACAACTTGGAGCACTATAGTGCTATGCATGAGAGCACTGGAGCATCTCTCCAAATTTATTTAAATTTAATACATGAACTTAATCTGGAGCTAGCCACATTGAAACTGGACAGACCAGTGAGTCGGGTTCTTATCCTTGCCTTGGTGGTGGACTCCTAGGAGTTTAAACATGAGGGCGTGAGTGCAGGGGTGTCTGTGTGGGGTGCGTGTGTTAAAAAAAAATAATAATAAATAAATAAATAAATAAAATCATAGCATTTTAGTACTCACCTTGAGAATCTCCGGTGTGATATGATTGGGACCCCTTGATGAGAATGCAGCCATAGTGGGTGCGGGCTTGGTTCCGAACTGCATGGTAGGCCGAGTAATGTAAGCCGTTGGCGATGCAGTGGAATTAATGTAGGACAGTAATGCAAGACCGTCATCCCAGCCGATATCTACCGCTGGGAGGAGATGAGGGTAAGCCACGACCTCAGTAGTTGGATCATTGATAATGATGGCCCCGACACCACCTGCCCTTTTAACTACATCACCCTTCTCCGCGCTAAGGATTGATCCAACTACGCAGAAAACAATCTTTCCTTTTACCTTCTTAGGATCAAGGGAACCTGGTAGACATTCGCTGGCATTGAGAACCGTCGATTTGGCAGATTTAGCAACCCAGGATTTGATCAATGGATATGATTTGTGGACAGGAAGGGCTGTTTCGGAGAGGCTCTGTCCCTTGATCATGAGCTTTTTATTGCCGAGCTGGAGGTATGATGGGAATTCCCTGTCCATTGTGCTGGCCCCCACAGTTATGATCCAAGGGGCTACATTCTCAACCGTACCGCTATCTGGGCCTGAGTTCCCAGCCGAGCAGATGACGGGGATACCATTTTTGACAGCATGGAAGGATCCGATTGCGATGCCATTTTGAAAGTAGTCATCGACTGGCAAACCAATGGAGACGGATAAGACATCGACGCCATCGCTGATCGCTGCTTCAAAGCCTGCGAGTAGGTCCGCACCAGAGCAGCCGGGCCAGCAGACTTTGTATGCGGCCACACGGGCATTGGTTGATCCGCCTTTTGCTGTACCGTTGCCATAACCGAAGACATTTGCTCTGGGGACAGACCCACCCCCAGCCGTTGAGAGAGTGTGGGTACCATGGCCATTGGTGTCACGTGCCGAGAGTATCTCCTTGATTGGACCCCGTTCGGCCTCATACCCCTCCTTAATGTATCTTGCTCCAATCAGCTTCCTGGTGAATCTTAAGTTAAGATACATCCTTCTTTTTTCACTAACGTGTAACACATGTAAAATGTCCTATCGGTATAAAATAATGACTGTATCTGAAGTATAAGACACCACGTAATTAGAATTTGAAATGATCACACACAGTCCGAAGATTGTGAAGCTCTTAGGAGGTCTAGACATGCAGGAACAGCTGTGGTTGGTCTTTGTGATCCAACCTGTCCATCAGATGCCTACCGAATAATGCAAGTGACCCAAGAATCAATCCTGTCCAAAATAAGGTAGGCCACAGGACATGGAACAACAAGATGAACAGGTAAGGGCCACCCACCATACAGAATTCTAGATTACTAATGGACTCCATTGTAAGATTTATATACCATCCAATGCATTCATCGTTGTTGATCAAGTGCCTTTAATTTGATACAGATAAGGCAACTTTCAGCTCCACCGAAAATCCCCAAATTAGACCCTGTTCACACCGTAATGTTTTGCACGTTTTTCGCTCCACACTCGGTCTAACTGAGGAATGCCGGCTTTGTCTGATCCAACCCAAGGTTATATCCAGTCGACTGAACAGAATGCATAAGTGTGGGTTTTATTTCCAAATCTTGAATGGAAGAATTTAAATACTTCTCTTACTTCGATTAAGGTCATTAAGATGAATGAACATAATATGAAATCAAGGGTTTTGAAGGGATCGAGATAGTGTTTTCTACTATAACCTATTCTAATATCTCTTGTAATATTCTGATTATGGTAAAATGATCGTCGCTTTGTGCCGTGGTTTTTTTTTTTGCAAGGGTTTTTCACATAAATATTTCACATGTTTTTTGTGTTTGTTTGAATTTTCCTTATCTGTTGCTTATTTGATTCAGTCTAAGGTTGCTTCTGTTGGGAAAACTGGCAATAGAAGTGGAAGCCGTACGCGCAGAGTAATGCGAGATCAAATGAGAAACACTATGCAATCAAACCACACACAAGCATTCACCACAAGAGAATCCGAATTTGTGTGGAAAAACCCCTAAACGGGTAAAAAACCATGGCACAAAGTGATCCACTATGAATAAACAGAAGATTACAGAGATTGACAGCCCACAAGCAAGGAAAAACAGAGAAAACCCCAAGTTCTCTCTCACACACACCTCTCCCCTCTTCCTAGCACAATTAGGAAACCTTGGACAACTAATGATACATGCTAACCTCGATTACAACTCATTTATATAGGCTACAAATCGAAAATAGCAACTTCTTACGCACTACAGCGTGGTTGCGTAAGAAAACACCTACGCAGCTGACTGGTCGCCCGACCGATCGCACCTTGCACAAAAACAATTTAGAGGAAAAACATCCACGCTGCCTCACCTTAGACCAGTCGCCCGACTGGTCTAAGCCTACCTTAGACCTGTCTGGTGACTGGTCTAAACCCCCTGCAGACCTGTCGCTAGACAGGTCTAGGTTGAGTGAAAAACGTCCAGCAACCCTCTCGTGCATTTGGGCCAATCGGCCAGACCGGTTGCCCGACCAGTCTGAACACCCAAACTGCGCACATGTTTGAAGGCTCTCCAACAATCGCCAATCTCCACCAAGGCTTCAAACGTCAAATCAACACCATCCTCGCAACGTCATCTCATCTTCAATCATAGCTCCATTGCTTCTCGTGCCACTATCGACTCTATCCTTACACTTTCACGCCCTTTTTCGCTATTCTCATGTGGCTTTTGAGCACTTGCCACATACGAGCAACCATGGATCTCACTACTGATCCCGCAGCTCCACCGTGAATTGTTCTCCCGATCAACATGTAAAGATGGCCACACCTCCGTGCCTTCATATACACGAGTGCCCCCTTTAACACTTCATAACAACGATCGCGGCCGATAAACATGCACTCTTCCGCCTCGAGTGCACTAAGAGAAATCGCATTCATCTTCATCTTGGGGACATGCTTCACGTCTCCAATACTCGTTCAATCCCATTAAACATCCTGATGCGCACCGTACTAATACCCACCACCTTATGAGCGAATCCATCGCCCACAAATACCGATTCACCACCATACTTTTTATATGTCGTGAATGAACTCCGATCAGGACAAACGTGACATGAAGCCTCTGAATCTAGGATCCACTCACTACCGTGAGATCCCTTGCTAGATACAGTCAGAACTTCACAAAGATCGACACCGTCCTCTATGGTATTAGCTCCCTCTCCAGAAGAATTTCCATACCTCTCTTACTTCAACTTGGAATTCTGACAATTTCCTCTCATGTGACCCTCTTGACCACAATTCCAGCACTTCACCTTAGCCTTCCCTTTGCCCTTGGCCTTAGATCCCGATTTCTAATATCCTCCATGCTCAGAACTTCTTCCCCTCATAACCAGTGCCTCTGAAGAATAATGAGAAGCCACGTCACCGCTTTTCTTTCCCATCGCCTTCGACTGGAGGCCTGAGATAACGGTCTCGACGTTTATGATTTCTCTCCCAGCGCACATAGAGTCCCTAAATAACTCATATGAATCTGAAAGAGAATTCAATAGGATGCATGCTTGATATTCATCCTTCATCGGTTCATCGATCTCCACCAACTTATAAATTAACCTATTGAACGTGCTCAAGTGGTCCTCCACTTCCGTTCCCTCAGCCATCCTCAAGGTAAACAACTGCATCAACACTTACATGCGATTCTCTAGAGACTTCTTGGCATAAACTTTCTCTAGCTTCGCCATCGTTTCAGCCGCAATCTTCTCCTTCATGACATGATAGAGAACATCATCTGTAAGGTTTAACAGGATTGAGGTTCTAGCTTTCTTGTCGAGCCTCATCCACTCATCATCTTTGATAGCTTCAGGTCGCTTTCCAAGAGCTTCATAAGCCCTTGCTGAACTAGGAATGATTCAACCTTCACCCTCCATAGTTCGAAGTTATTTTTTTCGGAGAACTTCTCTACCTTGAATCTTACGCCTGATCCCATCTTCTTGTCTCAGATCCGAATTCTACTCCACCCCAACTTTAGCTTTGATAACACTTGTTGGAAAAACCGGCAACGAAAGCGGAAGCTATACACGCAGAGTAATGCGAGATCAAATGAGAAACACTATGCAATCAAACCACACACAAGCATTCACCACAAGAGAATCCGAATTTACGTGGAAAAACCCCTCAATGGGTAAAAAACTACAGCACAAAGCGATCCACTATGAATAAACAGAAAATTACAGAGATTGACAGCCCACAAGGAAAAATAGAGAAAACCCGAAGTTCTCTCTCACACAAACCTCTCCCATCTTCCTAACACAATTAGGAAACTTAGACACTTTAGGACACATGCTAACCTGGATTACAACCCGTTTATATAGGCAATAAATCGAAAATAGCAACTTTTTACGCACTACCATGTAGTTGCGCAAGAAAACACGTACGCAGTCGATTGGTCGCCTGACCGGTCGCACCTTTTACAAAAATAGTCCAGAGGAAAGACATCTATGCTGCCTCACCTTAGACCTATTGCCCAACCAGTCTAAGTCCCCTGCAGACCTGTCGCTAGACAGGTCTAGGTTGAGTGAAAAGCGTCCAGTAGCCCACTTGTGCATCTGGGCCAAACGGCCAGACCGGTCGCCCGACCGGTCTGAGCACCCAAACCGCGCACATGTTTGAAGGCTCTCCAACAGCTTCTACTCTTAAACCGTCATCAAATGTGACCTACTTAGATGAATAGTTTCCACTGCAGGTTCATATGCTAGACACACATGTGAAGCTTTTTTATTGTGCCATGTTAGCGAGATTTTTATTTCCTTGGTTTACAGGTAATTCACATCCAATGCAGTTGTCATTATTTAGTGCTAAAGATTTTCCAGGCCATTATTGTGATAGATGTCTCGTATTTTCCAGCAGTCATATATAAAGCTTGAGCAAAAGTGCTAGAAGTCTGAAACCTCATTCAAAGATCGAACCTGACCGAACAGGGTATTTTGGTTTCTTTACTATATGGCTATAAATATTCTCTATAAAAGAGGTGACTAAGGGCTGTGGGTGCAAGAGAGTGTTAGGACTATAGTCCTTTTAACAATGCAAATATGTTATGTTTTGTGTGTTCTTGTTTTCCTTATTTCATCCATCTGTTTCATAATAGGTCATTATCATTAGAAAAGTTGTAATTGGTTTTAATATCAGGAAAAAAATGGTATATAATACCCTCCACTTTTGACCCAGTGGTAAATAATATCCTTATATTTTCCAAAATAACATTTTGTATTTTCTAAATATGATAAAAAAAATCACCTTCCGTTAATAAAAAAAATAAAATCTCATGTCATTAATTTTTTGTAGGAAGCCACAGTTGAGTTTTTATCAACACTTTTAACAAAATCTAGCTCCAGAACCCCAACTTAAACCAAGCCTCTCCTCTCTTTTTAACCAAACTTCAGCCTTGCTGTGGGCAAGCCTTGGGCCTGGATTTTGAACTAGTTGGACATGGCCTATTAACTCATGCCAATTCAAAAGGGGCGACCAAAGGGATTGGGTACCACCTGCTCCTAGTATCAGGGCACACCTAATGAATGTACCCTACTCATGTTTGGGCAATAACATCTAGAGGGTGTTGTCAGAACCTTCAAAAGGCTATTTTTCTGGGGAGGTTGACCGATCTTGACCAGTTTGACCGGTCCCTTGCTTTGGACAGTGAACATGCAAGCTTGCTGGATACAGTGCCCGACCGGTCTTGACCGGTCGGACAGAGGATGCCGACCGGTCTTGACTGGTCGGTGGAGGCTAAAATTTAAAGTTTCTAAAGGTAAAACTCACTGGACTCTTTCTGCACAGGTCCGACCGGTTGTGACCGGTCGGGTATAGTCGGGTATACGCGCGATTTTGCGCTAATTTGAGTTGCATGTTTCTATTTTGGGTTGGAGGCCTATAAAAGCACCTCCTAATCCGTCTTAGATATATTATAATCAACACCAAGGAGTCCTATTTCGAGATTAGGGCTTGGGGGAGAGATTGTGAGGTTTGAGAGTGCCTTATTTATCTTTGGAATTTGCTTGAGGGTAGATTAACTTTGTAATCTTCTGGAATTCATAGTGGAGGTGTCACTTTGTGCCGTGGTTTTTTCCCGCAAGGGTTTTCCATGTAAAATTCATTTGCTTTTGCATTGATTGTTTGTGTGGCTGTGTGGCGATTGTTTGATCTTCTTCGGTGCTTCCGCTGACCGAATTTCCAACAAGTGGTATCAGAGATATCGTTAGAGGGTTGAAGAAGAAGTTTTCTGAAACGATCTCATGGCTTCAAGTACTAAGTTCGATGTTGAGAAGTTCTCGGGCAAAAATAACTTCGAGTTATGGAATGTGAAGATGCGTGCCATCCTAACTCAGCAAGGGGTCGTGAACGCCCTTGGAAAACGCCCTGCCAAGATGAAAAATGATGAGTGGACGAAGATGGATGAGAAGGCAATGGCCTCGATCTAATTGTGCCTTGTTGATGACGTCCTCTATAATGTTATGAAGGAGAAGACCGCTGTAGAAACATGGACCAAGCTAAAGAACATCTATGCGAAGAAGTCTCTAAAAAATCGCATGTATCTAATGATGCAACTCTTCACTTTGAAGATGGTGGAAGGGACAGATGTAGAGGACCACATTAGCACGTTCAATAAACTGATTTGCAAGTTGCTTGATTTTGGTGAGCAGATGAAGGATGAGTATCAAGCCTTGATCTTGTTGAACTCGCTTCCTAGTTCATATGAGTCACTCAGGGACTCGTTGTGCACGGGTAGGGACACTATTAGTGTTGAGACCGTTGTCTCATCCCTTCAATCGAAGGCCATGAGACAGAAAAGCGGTGATACTAATTCCTCCTCCGAAGCACTGTTTATGAGAGGAAGGAATTCTGAGCGAGGTGAAGGATCATCGCGTTCTTGATCCAAATCGAAGGGTAAGGGCAAAGGCAAGTTGAAGAGTTGGGGATGTGGCCAAGTTGGGCACATGAAGAAGGACTGCAAGAGTCCTAAATATAAGAAGGAGAAGTCAGGTGATTCTTCTAGGGAAGCCAATACCGCTGAAGCCGAGGAATGTGGTAGTGATGTGTGTGAGGTCTTGACGGTGTCAAAGGTTGGATCTCTCTGTGATGAGTGGATCATGGACTCCGGGGCCTCATATCACATGTGCCCAGATAGGAGCGGCTTTACTTCCTACAAGGAGTATGAGAGAGGCTCGGTATTTCTAGGCGATGACTACGCCTGCAAGGTTGTGGGGATTGGTACAGTGCGCATCAAGATGTTCGATGGGATCGAACGGACCTTGACGGAAGTGAGGCACGTTCCTAGGTTAAGGAAGAATCTGATCTCCCTTGATGCACTCGAAGCATTGGGGTGCAAGTTCACCGGTTTTGACCGGTTCTGTAAAGTTTCAAATGGGGCCCTTGTAATTATGAAGGGACAGAGGCATGGTAACATTTACAGGATGATTGGGAGCACTTCAGTAGGTGGAGCTGTAGCGACTGTAGACGATTCCACATCTGTACGTATGTGGCATTCACGCTTAGGCCACATGAGCGAGCGAGGCAGGAAGGTACTCTCTGAACGATCTTTGATTCCTTCCTTTAAATCTGTAGACTTTAGTATATGTGAACATTGTATTTATAGGAAACAGTTTAGATTGACTTTTAAAGAGGGGAAACATGTATGTAAAAGGGTGCTTGATTATATCCATTTCGATGTATGGGGGTCATCGCTCGTTATTTCTGTTGGTGGGTCATCGTGGTTCGTGTCGTTTATCGATGACTATAGCAGAAAGGTTTAGGTTTATTTTCTGAAAAATAAATCCGATGTCTTCATGACCTTCAAGTATTGGAAGGCGATGGTGGAGAATCAGTCAGGGCAGAAATTGAAAGTTTTGAGGACCGATAATAGAGGTGAGTTTACTTTCAGGGAATTTAACACGTATTGTAAGGAGGAGGGGATCGTGAGGCCCAACATAGTGCGCCACATGCCAGAGTAGAATGGTGTGGTAGAGCGGATGAATCAGACTCTCTTGGAGAGCTCGATCCATGATTAGTAATGCTGGGTTGGGAAAGGAGCTATGGACTAAGGCCGTTAACACAGCTTGTTACTTGATAAATCGGTCTCCCTCTATGGCAATTGAATGTAAAATTTCTAAAGAAGTGTGGAGTGGTCGTACGCTAGACTACTCAAGTCTGCGAGTCTTTGGCTGTGAGGCTTACTCTCATGTACCGTCAGTTGAGAGACATAAAATATACCATAGGGCCAGAAAAGGGATCTTTGTTGGCTATGGTGATGGTGTGAAGGGATATCGAATATATGACCCTGTCACACTGAAGATCACCCTTAGCCGTGATGTCAAGTTTGATGAGGGGTCTTTGTTCCGTAAGGATGCTACAAAGGAACCAGAAACATCAAAACAGGTTGATACTCATGAGGATAGAGATAAGACACGGGCTAATACTGAGGCGCAGACAAAGGTATAGGACAGGTGGAGCAGCCACCTGTGTGAAGAAATCCACCCAGGGATCGCAGGTTACCGGTAAGGTACAGGGATGACTCGAACGTTGCATTCGCTCTCATTACAGATGAGGGGGATCTATCTAACTTTGAGGAAGCACTACAGGATGTAGATGCTTAGAAGTGGAAGACGACAATGCAAGACGAGATGGACTCCTTATACAAGAATGAGACTTGGGAGCTTGTGGAGCTTCCAGTGGGCCGAAAAGTGATAGGGTGTAAGTGGATTTTTAGGAAGAACATGATAGATACAAGGCAAGGTTGGTAACGAAAGGTTATGCTCAGCATAAAGGCATAGACTTCAGTGAGATTTTTACACCGGTTGTGAAGCAAGTATCTATCAGGTTCGTGTTGGCACTGGTTGCCCAATACGACCTCGAGCTGGAACAGATGGATGTGAAGACTGCTTTCCCGCATGGGGAATTAGAAGAGCAGATATACATGGTGCAATCAGAAGGTTATACAGTGCAAGGGGCCAAGAATAAGGTTTGCAGGTTGAGGAGATCGTTGTACGGTCTCAAACAGTCGCCTAGGCATTGGTACAAGAATTTGATTCCTTCATGATGAGTCGGGGCTTTACCAGGAGCGAGTACGATCATTGAGTCTATTTCAAGACACTTAATGATGAGAAGTTTCTCATACTGGTGTTGTACGTCGATGACATGCTTATTGCCAGTCATAGCATGTCTGATATCAATGTGTTGAAGACTCAGCTTTCAGGGACATTCGAGATGAAGGATCTGGGGACTGCAAAGAGGGTTCTTAGCATAAATATTCATAGAGACAGGAAGATGAGTAGGTTGTGGTTATCTCAGGAAGAATAACTTGAGAAGGTATTGAAAAGGTATGAGATTGACAAGTCCAAACCGGTTAGCGTTCCCCACGCAGCTCACTTCAAGCTTTCTTCTTAATATTGTCCCACGATGAAGAAAAGCATGTTATATCTCATGTGCCCTATTCAAGTGTTCTGGGTAGTTTAATGTATGCCATGCTATGTACAAGACCAGATATTTCACAGGCTATGGGTGTTGTAAGCCGATTCATGTCTAACCCAGGCAAACCACATTCGGAAGCTGTAAAATGGCTACTTCAATACATTCGGGGTACGCAAGACTACGTCTTGACGTTTGAAAAGTCCAAGGACAAGTTGGTTGGTTACGTCGATTCTGATTACGCAGGTAGTGTGGATAGTAGGAGGTCGACTTCAGGGTACTCATTTGTATTAGCGGGTGGAGCGATTAGTTGGATGTCTAAGCTTCAGTCTATGTTGGCTCTTTCCACTACTGAAGCTGAGTACATGGCGGTGACAGAAGCTTTCAAGGAAACTGTTTGGTTGAAAGGAATGACAAATCAGTTGGGGCTTCAGCAGGAAGCCGTGTCGGTTAATTGTGACAGCTCTAGTGTTATCAATTTGGCTAAAAATTCTGTTTATCAGTCTCGTACTAAACACATTGATGTGCGTCACCATTTTATTCAACAGGTGCTTGAGGAAGGAGATGTGACTTTGGACAAGATTCACACTAGTGTGAATCCGGCGGATATGTTGACTAAGGTGGTCCTAACAGAGAAGTTCAAGTTCTGCGTAACTTCTCTGGAATTGGCAAAGGCTTAATGAAGACGCAGTGATGCACGAGAAGCGACGACGCTATGTTTGAAGATGAGTTGATCGACAAAGCAAAGGGAAGATGGTTCGATTTTGAAGCCTTGGTGGAGTTTGTTGTCAGAGCCTTCAAAAGGCTCTTTTTCTCGGGAGGTCGACCGGTCTGACCAGTCCCTTGCTTTGGACAGTGAACATGCAAGCCTGCTAGATACAGTGCCCGATCGGTCTTGACCGATCGAACAGAGGAGGCCAACCGGTCTTAACCAGTCGGTGGAGGCTAAATTTTGAAGTTTCTAAAGGCAAAACTCATCGGACTCTTTCTGTACAGGTCTGACCGGTTGTGATCGGTCGGGTATAGTCTGGTATACGCGCGGTTTTACGCTAATTCAAGTTGCATGTTTCTATTTTGGGTTGGAGGCCTATAAAAGCACATCCTAATCCGTCTTAGATGTATTCTAATCAACACCAAGGAGTCCTATTTCGATATTAGGGCTTGGGGGAGAGATTGTGAGGTTTGAGAGTGCCTTGTTTATCTTTGGGATTTACTTGAGGGTAGATTAGCTTTGTAATCTTCTGGAATTCATAGTGGAGGTGTCGCTTTGTGCCGTGGTTTTTTCCCGCAAGGGTTTTCCACGTAAAATTCGTTTGCTTTTGCGTTGATTGCTTGTGTGGATATGTGGTGATTGTTTGATCTTCTTTGGTGCTTCCGCTAACCGGATTTCCAACAGAGGGTCCATTTTGGAAACATCTAGGGGGCCCCTCTCTTGATCCAAACTGTCTTGTGATTCAATGTAGCCACTTATTTGTTACCGTTGGATCTTGAACCTTCCATTTATTTGTCATACAAGTTTGACCCGATTGGTTGGCGGACCAAAATCATTTAAACCATTTCATGTTCAAGGACTATCCTCCCTGATGAACGGTCGGGATCTCCAACAAGTGTTCCCTATACACAAGTATCTGGCACCTATTCCTGCTCCTCACATGAGTGACCGCTCAATGAATCACGATGGTAAATGATTTTAAATGAAGATTCTATCTTCTTGGCAAAAATGTATGTCATCTTAAAGGGATGGAGTTCATGGAGATCTGCATCAATCTCTCCATCCCTTTCTACAAGGCTAATGTTCAATAAATCTTAATAAAAAATAGAAACTACGAAGGTAACAACATAATGAGCGGCAGCGAAAGGCATGCTTAGAGGATAGGATGAAAAAAAATGAAAACGAGAATGTAGGGAAAGGAACCACCACACCACACACACGATCCTCCCTTTGTCGTATTAGATTTTACAGCTCGTTAAGGAACAGTAGTCTGTTAAGGAACGGTGTGTCATAGGACAACTGGCCCAATCAGAGTCACAATATATTTACATGGTATGAAAGTTGTTTCTGTTTCTGTCTCATTTGCTGCTGTTGTGATTACTGCCTACACCATCAACACCCACCACCACCATCTTCTTCACCACCCCCGTTGCTGCACCATTGCCAGTGCACATTAGGCTGCGCTTCTCCCACTGCTGTAGTGCGACAACACCCGTGCCCCTGCCATGAGACGCATATCCCAGCCTCTTCAATTGTCACAGGGCTGTCTACCTACTTCATTTGCATCATAAAAGGCTGCCTTATTTTTTTGGTACTTCGTAGAAGCGCAGAAATCTGGTGCCCCTCTTTCAGATTTGTTCTAAATGGCTACTTCATCGGCTAGTTTACTTGATCTAAAATCTAATTCCAACAATGTTCAAGCGATTCATGATTCTTCCAATCCATTGCACCTTCACCATTCTGATCAACCAGGTATTACACTTGTCTCCCAACAACTCAATGGTGAAACTTATGCCACTTGGAGTCGCGGCATGATCGTTGCGTTAAGTGCCAAGAACAAGCTCTGTTTTATTGATGGATCTTATCCCCAACCATCCACCTCCTCTCCTGACTTTGCATCCGGGACTCGTTGCAACAATATGGTCCTCTCTTGGATCCTCAATGCCCTCATAAAGGAATTGTCCAATTCGGTCGTCTACACGGAATATGCTCATGACGTGTGGACAGATCTGTGAGACCGATTTTCTCAAAGCTACGGCCCCCACCTCTTTCAACTGCAATGATCCATCTGCTCCCACACACAAGGATAGACTTCCCTTGCAGTCTATTTTTCTAGATTGAAGACATATTGGGATGAAATATCTTTTTATACTACCCTCCCCGTGTGCACTTGTGGCGCTGCCAAGCATATCATTCCTCATCAACATCAAGAGCGTCTTATGCAGTTCCTCATGGGACTCAATGAAAGCTATTCAGCAATCTAGGGTCAGTTACTTTTAATGCATCCTCTCCATACTGTCAACAAAGCATACTCCCTCCTTCTTTAAGAGGAAAAACAACGTGAGGTCTGCTCTCCCATCAAGTCATCTGATGATGCAACAGCACTAGTTGCTCCACGCATAGGCCTCTCTCGTAACTCTAGACAAAGCTCTTCTAAGGATAGTTGCGGTTGACGCCGATCTCCCCTCAATTGTGCCCATTGCGGATGGGTTGGTCATACAAAAGATAGATGTCATGCACTCCATGGTTATCCTCCGGGTCATTGTCTCCATGGCACTACTCCGACAAGACTCCCCAACCTATCCGGTCACGACAATCCGGGCTCTTCCAACCACGCCGTGTTTCCCTCCATTTTTACTCCAGATCAGTACCGCCATATCTTGAATCTACTCGATAAAGGTACTACACAGCCCAAGGCTAACCTTGCAAGCATTTCCTCTTCCTTTACCATTTCTTCTCCTCCTTCATGGGTAATTGACATCGGGGCAACCACTCATATGTCTCATTCATCCTCTCTATTTCCTACCACTTCTCACTCTCCTAAAGTCTCTTCAGTCACCTTACCCACTGGCCAACTTGCACCAGTTTCCCATATGGGCACTGTCCATCTCACACCATCTATCTCTCTTAAAAAAAATTTGTTTATTCCTTCATTTCGTTTCAACCTTTTATCCGTTAGCTAATTAACTCGCTCTTTAAACTGCTCTATCACCTTTTGTCCTGACTTTTGCATATTTTAGGACCTACTTACAAAGACAATGATTGGACTGGGTAAAGAGCAAGGTGGCCTTTATCACTTTCTACCACAAGCCCCAGCTGCCTTCACTGCTTTACGTTCTTCTTCAGCCTCTTCAGCCCTTTGGCATCAACGTCCAGGACATCCCTCACAAGCTCGTCTTCGCCATCTATCAAATAATTTTTCTAGTATTTTATTTTCTAATAAATTTCATTGTGATGTTTGTCCTTTAGCCAAACAAACTCTTTTACCATTTCCTTCAAGTTCTATTATTATGAATGATCTTTTTTATTTAATCCATGTTGACATTTGGGGGCCTTATTCAGTCCCTGCCCATTCTGGTGCACGTTATTTTTTAACCATTGTCGATGATTTTTCACGTGCAACTTGGACTTATCTCATGCATCACAAATCTTCCACCAATTCCCTTCTTCGCTCCTTTTTTACTATGGTTGCCACACAATTTCACAAGAAGGTTAAACAAATTCGTACAAACAATGGCATGTAATTCTTTTCACATACCTTTCAATCACTCCTCAAGATACTTGGTATTATCCATCAACATTTGTGCATTGCCACCCCACAATAGAATGGGGTCGTTGATAAAAAACACTGACATATCCTTGAGGTTGCATGTGCCTTGCAATTTCATGCACATCTTCCTCTCGACTTTTGGGGCGATTGTATTCTTACAGCTACATATCTCATTAATCACCTTCTTTCAAGCACCACCCCCCTTCTTTCAAGCACCACCCCCATCCAAAAACTAACCTGTACACCTCCGCACTACTCTTATCTTCAAGTTTTGCTTATGCTACGCTTCCACCTTATCTCACCATCGTGATACATTTCAACCCCGTTCCCATAAGTGTATCTTTGTGGGCTACCCATATGTGCAAAAAGGTTACCGCGTTTTTTATATTTCTTCTCGTGAAACTTTCATATCAAGGGATGTTGTATTTCATGAAGATATTTTTCCTTTTGCCAATCTTTCCACTCCTGACATGCACGTTTTTCCTCTTCCTTCTGCAAAAGCAGATGAACCCAACACCCCTGCACCTACCCCTTCTATCGAATCCCCTACTATTCCCACTCCTGAATCCTCCCCACCTCCGTCCCCCCTCCCTCCCAAACATCCATCCGTCGTACTACTCGTCCCCACCATCCACTAGTTTGGCTGTGTGACTTTGAGTGTTTAAATGCCGCCATGCCTTTTTCCCCAGCATCATCCACTTCAGGTAAGGTTCTTCCCTTTCCAATTTCTCAATTTCTTTCATATTCTCATTTCTCACCACCTCATCAATTTTTTCTCGCTAATATATCTTCTCTTGCCGAACCTACTAGCTACTCTTAGGCTGTGAAAGAACAATGTTGGCGTGATGCAGTGGCTAAAGAAATCAAGGCCCTTGAACAAAACAATACATGGCCGCTCACTCCTCTACCTCCTAGTAAAACTCCGATTGGATGTAAATGGGTCTACAAGCTTAAATTCCGTTCTGATGGCACTCTTGAACGACACAAAGCTCGTCTTGTTGTTAAAGGATATACACCCAGCGAGAAGGTCTTGATTACCACAAGACATTCGCTCCTATTGCCAAGATGGTCACAATCTGATGCTTACTCGCGATTGCTGCCATCTGCAAATGGTTGCTATATCAACTTGATGTCAACAATGCCTTCTTACATGGTGATTTGGATGAAGAGGTTTACATGTCTCTTCCACCAGGCTTTTCCAGCAAGGGGGAGACTCTAGTTTGTCATCTTTTCAAATCTCTCTACGGCCTCAAACAAGCATCCCGCCAATAGTTTGCCAAGTTTTCCAACGCCTTACTCTCTGTAGGCTACACTTAATCCAAAGCTGACTATTCTCCTTTCACCAAACTTCATGGTGACTCCTTCACTGCTCTATTAGTCCACGTTGACGACATTATAGTTTCTGGCAATGATACTTCTGCCATTAACTCCTTAGAGACATTCATGCATCGTCATTTTGAAATTAAAGACCTAGGCTCACTCAAATACTTCCTGGGAATTGAGGTGGCACATTCTAAACGTGGCATTTACATCAGTCAACGAAAATATACTCTTAACATTCTCTCTGATGCTAGTTTACTTGGTTCCCGGCCCACTAATTTACCAATGGATGTCAACACCAAGCTTTCCAATGAAAACGGCGATATTCTTTCCGACCCAACTACATACTGCCGTCTAGTTGGACGCCTCATCTATCTCACCATTACCAGGCCCGATATTGTGTACTCGGTTCAGATACTTAGCCAGTTCATGAGTCAACCATGTCGGCCTCACTGGGATGTTGCCCTTCGCATCCTTCGCTATCTCAAAGGCACACCAGGACAAGGTTTACTCATGTCTTCTTCCAGCTCCTTCACCTTGAAAGGATATTGTGACTCTGATTGGGCCAATTGTCATATGGCACGCTGTTCCTTAACAGGCTACTGTACCTTTCTTGGTGACTCTCCGTTATCCTAGAAATCAAAGAAACAATCTATTGTATCTCGTTCATCAGCCGAAGCCGAATATCGCTCTATGGCCACTGTAACTTGTGAGCTCACTTGACTCTTTTATCTTCTTCACGATCTTAATGTCCGTGACATTGGACCTGCTTTGCTATTTTGTGACAATCAAGCTGCCCTCCACATTGCAGCTAACCCTGTCTTCCATGAACATACCAAACATATAGAATTGGACTGTCACCTCGTTCATGACAAGATTCAATCAGGGATCGTTAAGACTTCATATGTTCCCTCTCACCTGCAAATTGCAGACTTATTCACCAAAGCGTTCTGCAAAGATTCTTTCCATCGTTTAAGTTCCAAGTTGAGAGTTTTTAATGCTTACTCTCCAACTTGAGGGGGAGTATTAGATTTTATAGCTGTAAATCTCCTATTATAGGATTTTCCTTATTAGATTGTACAGTTGTAAATCTCTTATTATAGGATTTTTCCTTTTAAATACAGTTAGCAATAGGCTGTACTATGCCTATAAGAGAGGCTTCTCTCCTCCGTATGAAACACACAGAAATACAATTGATTTCTTCCAACCTTACATGCTGAAGCTTGGACGGAGTTTTTTGACATTACAGGCACAATCGTACAACTACCAACCATCGAAGAAGCTTCAATTCGTTGTTCGATCCCCTCTAAAAGAGACAAAAGCTTCATCCCCTCCATAGGAGACAAAAGTCACCTTTTGAACTGATGTCATAGATGCACCCACTGGTAGAGCAGCAACTCTTTGCTCTTGTGTGAAATAAAGAGGAAGAAAGAAAAAGAGAAAAAGCTGAAAAGCCTTTCCTATGTAAGGGCCCCACCTTTAGAACCAACGTGAGGCTCTGGGTGGAGCCCACTGGATAGTCTAGGAGGAGATCCATTCCATCCATGTGAGAGAGGATTTAATTTAAGGTATTTGGAGGAAGCCTAATGTCAGAACTCATCACTAATGGATCACACTTGCAAGAACAGTCTGGAATTATTTCAAAGTTGTGGGCCGTATAGAGGTCACAAAAAATTATAAATGACCCTCCTAAGCTTTCGGGGCTATTAGAATAATGGGGACAGGTCAGATCGGCCGATGGGTGGCCCCCACCATTGATCCTACGTGGCCCATGCCCCATGCACAAAAGGCCTCTCGACTTCCGCGCTCTGCTATTGCTGTATGGGTTGGTGGCTATGTAGAGGGGCATTTTGGTCTAGGAAAAAACACTACAATGCCCAGCGGGCTACATAAATAATAGGTCATGTATGAACGGGCCAATAACCAAAATGACGTCATAATTCGAGGTTTTTTTCAACTCTTATCCCTTCCCTGGGTGGTTTTTGATTGAAAATGGAAAGCAGAATTATTAAAAGAGCGTGTTCTGTCTTTGAGCGGAAAGAGGGGGCCCATGTGTCAAATAAATATATGTGTTGTCTACTGCCTATTTAGATTGCAAATTGATTTTTTTTATATCATGTTAGGATAAACCAATTGAGCGTGGTGGACCTCATAAACGCATCAATCAGGTCTGGCAATACTTTTGTCGACTCTATTACTTTTTCCAGAAAGACAACGTGGATGAGGGAATTTCAATAATTTTAACATGACCACACACTGCTTTCACTATAATACTTTTTTTTTTTAATAGAGAAAATAATGTAGACGAGGGAATCTCAATTATTTAACATGTTCAAACGGGCACAAAAATATTCCTATGCCCATTGTTGTGGGAAGCTGTGTCAGACCTATAGAGATTTCCGTGACAAATCCACTCCGTCCATCAGTTTTCGAGGACTACAATAGGCCAGGAATCCAAAAATCAGGCTGATAAAAAACTCAGGTGAGCCGTACAACACGAAACAGCATGGATTAAACGCCTACCATTGGAAACTTTATGGGGATCATGAAAGTTTTGTGTCAGGATGATATTTGTCCCTACAGTGCATCTGAGTGGAGATAACCCTATGAACGGTTTAGATGTCATTAAAACATCACGGTCAGCTACAGGAACGTTTCGACAGTAGATGTTTCTATTCCCACTGTTCATTTGGTGTGGCCCACCATAATATATGTGTTCTATCCACTCCGTCCATCCAGTTTTTATGCTCATTTTAAGGCATGAGCCCAAATTGAAGCATATCCAAAGCTCAAATGGACCACGCTGCGAGAAAAAAGTAGGTATGGAATGTATACAGTTCAAAACTTCTTCGGGCACCAGAAGTTTTGGATCAAGCTCATATTTGTGTTTTTTCTTTACGCAGGTATTTTTTACCTTATGAATAGGTTGGATGACAAATAAACTTTACCATGGGCCTCAAAGTTTTCAACGGTGGATATCATTGCGACACTGTTTTCTTGGGTGTGGTCCACTTGAGCATCGGATATGCTTCAATTTTGGGGTCATTTCCTAAAATGAGCTGAAAAATCATATGGATGGCGTGATAACATCACGGTGGGCCCTGTAGGGTTTACTCAGCTAAATAGTCTATACGCGTCCCTATGGTACTTAAAAAAAGATGAGCGGTGTATTTGAAATGAGGAATTCTACGGTGAACCCAAAACTACGTTGATAAGGTAGGGTAGTAAAAAATTAGTAGAGAGAAAATTACCTGTTACAACGAACTCCACCCTCAGGATCACATGATCCCTTCCACCTCTTCGGAATTGGCCCCATTCCATCATCATTGAAGCTCTCTGATTCAGGCCAAACGCCGGTATCAAGATTTCCAATGATTATATTCTCGCCAAACCTCGCCTTCCGCCACAACGATCCTTCAGGAATCACGCCGTTCTTCTCCAGTCCTAGAAACTCCCATGACCGAGTCGTGTGTAGCTTTGCAATCTTGTTCCTGAAAACTGATATAACATCCGGATGCTTCGATATCTGGTCGGCTTCCTCCTCTTCTAAGACTGCGGCGAAACCATTCACATGCTTCGTGTAGGAGTAGAAGATGGCATTTTTTGCCTTCTGTTTGCTCCCGACAAATGATGCCAAGAACTCATAGTGGGAGTTCGTGACACGTTCGTAGTCGATGGAAGAAGGTTGGGGGCCATGAGAATGGCCTCCAAAATACACCACATAAGATTTCTTCTTTATAGCAAATGTGGGTGTTTGGATGAAAGAAGAAACAAATATCAGAAGAGGAAAAAGAAAGAGCTTTGTAGCCACCATTGCTGCTGCTTCTTTCTTGAATCTCTCTCTCCCCACTCAGCCTTCTTATAATGACCTCGGTGTAGATGTCGCAATGGGTCCGGTTGGGTCGGGTTGGGTCGGGTCGGGTCAAGTTCGGGTCAGGTCATTTCCACCTCAACCCTATCACAATCTAAATTCAATTCGGGTTGGACCCAAACCTTACCCAATCCAAATTAAACCGGGTCGGGTCAGTTGACCAGCATTTTAATGATCAACTAACTAATTTGAAATTGACATTTAATATTTTATCCGAACCATCCAAACAATGTCTAGCAATTCTATTTTTATTTTTTGGCCATTGGATCAAATCAACAAGACCATTTGATATTTAAATTTTTAAATAGTTAAATTGTGGACACAATTATTGAAATGGAACCATTTGATCCTTTCATTTTAACTATCTAGTAAATTTCTATCAACAATCAAATAATTATAACTATTAAGATAATTTTATTAATTTATTTTATGGACCATTAGCTACTATTTCAGTTCTCCAATAAATGAGCATAAGAAATAAAATAAAAATATCATGATATTTTAGTTCTACATGTTATAAAATATGATAATTGGTGTGCACATGTTTATTAAATTGACAGACATGTAAACGGTTCCCAGCAGGGTGTGTGAGAAAAAAAAAAAAACTATGCATTACATAACTAATAAGAAAATCAATATATAATGGTCTACTTAATTACCACTATATGATTCGGGACGGGTCGAGCCAGGTCATCTTTAAACCTAACCCGACCCATAAAAATCCGGGTTGGGTCGGGTCAGATCATCTTTAACCCTAACCCGACCCATAAAAATCCGGGTTGGGTCGGGTCAGATCATCTTTAACCCTAACCCGACCCATAAAAATCCGGTCGGGTTGGGTCAAATTTTCCAACCGTAAAGTGGAAAAAACCAGTCGGGTCGGGTCAAATTTTGTCAGGTCTAGCTTGAGGTGGCATAATCGTAAATAAGCCAATATCATCCTAATGGTGGTGCCCTTTGTGAATGGGGCATGCGTGCCGAAGGTCATGCTGAGCAAATTTATGGTTGATGTGGTTGATGGGTGTGATTAGATGGTTAAGATTCTACGATTAGTGTGATTTTCCGGTATTGCTGCTTCCAAAGTGGACCCCATGATTTGGACGGACAGGATCACTGCATTATCGGCGTTGATATGCTGGGTGATCAATGAGTCATCACCACTTGAAGCATGGTTGTGACTATCACCCCAGTCTATACCGTCAATGAGTGGAACACGCTTAAGTGGGGCGCACTTTTGTCGGCCCTTCCGGTTCACACATGCATATCTTTTGCTACAGGGAATTCCAGCGACGCAAGTCCATGCCACCGCCGATGACATCATCCAAGAGACACTAAGAAAAAGATGCACCACACCCCCTTGGTCATATGAAGATGTTAGCCACCCCTTGGGAATCGATACAAAGACCTTAAGTGTTGAAACGAAGTTGTCTTCACTCAGTCTCCCACTTGAGCTATGGACCTGGGTGTTATCTCCAAACCTATTGTTAACTAACACAAGTTTTAACGTGTGAAACTTTCCTAGGTCGACCCTCCATGACTTTTGTGTTAGATGTACCGTACATCAATTTTTTTATTATTTTTTTTCCATATAATTCTAAAGCATAAGCCAAAAAGTGAGGTACATCCAAAGCTCAAGTGGACCACACCACGGAAAGCAGTAGGGATTGACTAAAGTATTGTTGAAACTTTCCCAAGGCCAACCATGAGGCTTATTATACATCAGAATTATTCATAAGATCACCCATGGTCCTCGATGAAGTTAAAATACAAATATTAGCCTGATCAGAGCCTTCTGTGGCTACAAGAAGTTTTCAATAGTAGCATCAATTCCTACTATTTTTAGTCATGTGGTCAACTTTAGCTTTAGATCTGCATTGTGTTTGGGCTTGTATCCTAGAATTTTTTAAGTAAAAAAGAAAAAAATAGATGGATAGTGTGGATCTAAGAAATACATCATCGTGAGGCCTATGTAAATTTCACATGTTAAGAAATTCCTACGGTTGCCGTGTGGTGCAGGGAAGCGGGTTAGGTGAGACCCTAGCCTCACCCAAGACCGTGCATCCCTTGCCATAGGGCCCACCTTAATGTGTGTATACTGTATCCACTTTCGTCCATTCATTTTTTCAAACGGTTTAGAGTGTACTCCCTAAAATTAAGAAGATCCAATTATCAGGTGGACCATATTCCAGGAAACAGTGGTGATTGAACACCCTACCGTTCAAAACTTCTTAGGGCTCACCTTATTGTTTACGTAGTTTTTATTGGCCACTCAATCTATTGAACGGTTCACATAAGCTTGGATGAAGAAGAGAGAGGAAAAAAAATATATATATATATCGGCTAGATCCAAAACTTTTGCCACTGTTTCCCATGGTATGGTTCACTTGATAATTGGATCTACTTCATTTTTTTTTATAATGTCTTAAGATGATCTTGAAAAATGGATTGACTGGGTAGATACGGAGTACACGCATCAAGGTGGGTACCATGATAAGGGCTGCACCTAGAGCTAGACACAAACTGGCCTAGCTTAGAAGTTTGGCCTAACCCATATCGAAAAAGCCCAGTTTGTCCTAGTTTGTCCTAGTTTGAAGTGGAGTTTGATCCAGTGACAAGACACCTTAACGCGACCCATTTAAGTAGTGGGCCGAACCCTACAGAGTCGGCCTGGCCCAACTCGAAGCTCAGCTCAGCCTAGCTAGTTTGAACCGACCCGACCCGTGGGATACTAGGCATAAAAAAATCCTAAACAACATTATTTCTCTCTCTCTCTCTCTCTCTCTCTCTCTCTCACCCTCTCACCATAGCATGTAGTAAGATACTTTTATATTTTTTATGTTATCTCTAACTTTTTTTAATTCTTTTCTATTTAAACAAACAAAAAAGAGCTATCACTTATTGGAATTCGGCCTGGCTCGATTCGAAATTTTCGAACAAATCAATCCCAGCTCGAACCAGATTTTTCTAGAGCAAACCAAACTCGGGATGCTTGGGTCGACCGAAAACCCAAACCAGGCCAATCCAAAAATTGAGGTGGCACAAAACGAGCCAAACCTAAACTAAGGCTACGTCGGTCCAACCCAGATCATTGCCCACCTCTAGCTACACTGTCTTGGGTGGGGCTGAGTCTCACCTTTTCCTCTCCGTTGGTGTTGCACACTCTAGGTCCAGAGAAGAAAACTGAAACTGTTAACATGTGGAACTTCTATGGGCCTTGATGTATGTATCAGATCTATGCTGTCCATCCATTTTTCCATACCATTTTAGTGAATGAGAAAAAAATGTGGGAGATCCAGGGCTCAAGTGGGCTATAGGGATTAGCTAGATGCCTACTGTTGAAAACTTCTTAAGGCCACAAAAGGCTCTGATGATCAAGCAGATATGTGTGTTTTCCCTTCATCTAGGCCTGTTTGGCCTTATGAAGGTTTCAACGGTAGTCATTCAATCATGCTACTTTTTGTGGTGTGGTCCACCTAAGCTTTGAATGTCCCTCATTTTTGGGCTTGTGCCCTAGAATGATCTATTTAAATTGATGAATGGTGTGGATTTAAAACACAAATCATTGTGGGGCAAGAGAAGTTTCACGCGTTAAAAGTCGTGTTGTTGTGTAGCACCATAAACCATTTGGGAGAGAGAAATCTGGCGTATCTTGTTAGCTGGAGTCATTAACTTGAGTCATTAGCGATCAAGTGGACCAACGAGGGGGGTGTCCGGACGCGGATTAGCTACTGACAGGTTGAGTAGCGATATAGCTACTGAAGTGACGTCACCAACTTCTATGGGCCCCACCATGATGTATGTGTTGTATCCACACCGTCCATTCATTTGGAGAGATCATTTTAGGGCATGAGGTAAAGAATGAGACAGATCCAAATCTCAAGTGGACCCCACCAAAGAAAATAGTGGGGCTTGATCTCCTACCATTAAAATCTTCTTGGGCCACAGAAGTTTTCCATCAAGCTGATATTTGTGTTTTCCCTCCTTCCATGTCTGTGTGAACTTATGAACAGGTTGGATCTCAAATAAACATCATGGTGGGCCCTAGGAAGGTTTCAACGGTTTTTTCACTATCCCCACTGTTTTCTTTGGTGGGGTCCACTTGAGATTTGGATCTGTCTCATTCTTTACCTCATGCCCTAAAATGATCTCTCCAAATGAATGAACGGTGTGGATACAACACATACATCATGGTGGGACCCATGGAAGTTGGTGACGTCACTTCAGTAGCTATATCGCTACTCAACCTGTCAGTAGCTAATCCGCGTCCGGGGTGTCCCTGAAATTTCTTGTACCTTTAACACAGACAAGCCGCACTCTTTTTTGGTATGAGTTCGGATTGTTTGTGTTGGAGGCACAGGAAAATTTAGTGCTATCACTTCTTATTGGGCCACATAATCGCCAATGATTCCAGCTAATTAACAAGCTACGCCAATTTTCTCTCTTCCAAGTAGATTGCGTGCTACACAACATGACTTTTACGTGGAACTTCTGAGCCCCATAATGATCTATGTTTTAGATCTGCACGCTCTATCATTTTTTACAAATCATTCTAGAGCATGAGCACAAAAATAAGGCACATCGAAAAGCTCAAGTGGACCACACCACAACAAGCAGTGTGAATTGAACAACTGCCATTGAAGCCTTCCTAGTGTCCACTGTGAGGTTTATTTGCTATCTACCCTGTTCATAAGGTCACACAGACCTAGATGGAGGGAAAACACAAATATTAGCTTGATTAGAGCCTGCTGTGACCTCAAGAAGTCTTCAACAGTAGCCATCCAATTTCCACTGTTTCTATAGTGTGACCCACTTGAGCTTTGCATCTACTTCGTTTTTTGTCTCATTCCATACAGTGGTATGGAAAAATGGATGGATGGTGTGGATCTGATACATACGTCATGATGGGGCTCACCGAAGTTTCACATGTCAAGTTTTCTTCTCTTTCTGGTTTTCTTCTCTTGACTGCACCATGAGAACGGATTAGGTGAGACTCGGGCATCATCGCCTAAGAGGTGCGGCCCTTACTGTGGTGCCCGCCTTGACCTGTGTATTTTGTATCCACCCCGTTCATCCATTTTTCCATATCATTTTAGGGCATTATCTAAAAAAATGAAGTAGATTCAATTATTAGGTGGACCATACCATAGGAAATAGTGGTGATTGACCATTAATGGACTACAAAACTTTTGGATCAAGCTGATATTTGTTTTTTTTCCCTCATCGACGCTTATGTGAACTAATTACTAGATTGGATGATAAATAAAAAACTATGGAAACATTATGTGGACCCTCGCCGATTTTCCCGCGCTCCCACACGACGTCGTTCTCCCTTTCCTTTCGGAAGAAGAAGAAGAAGAGGTGCGTGAGTGCGAAATCGCCGTTTGTGCCACTGGCTTGCCTCGTTCTCGAGGGCTTTGTTTGGTTGTCGTATTGAGCTGGATGTGTTTAAGTGAATTTATATAAGACCAGAGTCGCCACTAGCCAGTTATTTCGAATCTATAGTCGGCTAGACCCCGTAGAAACGTTAGAGAAGGGAATCCGAAGATTCCTTCCTCTAAAATGACTCCTGTTGATCTGCGGTCAGAGATTCAAGGTAAGGGATCACGGTTACAGGGTGGGAAGAGGTTAAGCACCCCACACACTGCCCGTACCGAAGTACGGTCTCTACTTCACAGAATCGATCGAATACTTGAAAGTCTAATTTAATCCTCGTATATTCTCATGAATGACATGATGCATGAATGCGGGTCTGAACAGTAAGAGTTTCTGATGGGCAGGTTCCAACAACGGGCAAGCCCAGAGCGTACGCTCGAACTGACAGGTGCTTAATATAAGACGTATGCAGTGTGCTTGAATGATCAAGGTGTTTTATGGTGAAGCATGAATGCAGGTCTGAACAGTAAGAGTTTCTGATGGGCAGGTTCCAACAACGGGCAAGCCCAGAGCATACGCTCGAACTGACAGGTGCTTAATATAAAGACATATGCATGTGTGCTTGAGTAATCAAGGTGCTTGTAGTGAAGCAGGAGGGTTGGAAGGAAAGTAAATGTTGCACTTATGCTAGATGCAAATGAGATGATGCTGGAAAAGAGTAGCTGGGTGGACGGAGGTGTCCCAAGGATTGGCTTTGAGTGGCTGGATCAAGATTTAAATGGCTTGAGAGGCTTGGACCAGTAGTCAGGCAGGGCTGGACCAGGGCTAGACTCTCCTCACTCGGGCTCTCCTTGGTGGAAAAATGGGCTAAGGGGTGGAGAAGGGCACTCGAACGGACAGGCTTTCTTTGGACTCGAAGGGATGTTGAAATGAGAAGGGGAGGGGGGTATTTATAGCAGCGGAGAGTGGCAGCTCTCGTAATTTTGTCCGGGCGGCCTGCCATAGGCCGCCCGTACGGCCGCTCCTCGGTTTCCACCGAGTACGGCCGTTCCCTCGGGGCTGCTGTTGGACTCGCTGGTCGACTCAGTGAGTTGACTCAGCGGGTCGACTCGGTGGTTTGACTCGACGGGTTGACTCGACGGGTTGACTCGGTGTTTTGACTCGACGGGTTGACTCGACGGGTTGACTCAGCGGGTTAACTCAGCGAGTTGACTCAGTAAGTTTGACTTTTTTTGGGTCTTTTTGACTGGACTTTTTTATGGGGGTTTTTCAGGGTGGTGTTTAGGACTGGGTTGACTGGGTTCAGGCTTGATCTGGGCTATGGAATGGGGCCTACAAGGGTGAGTTTGGCTGAGTTTGGGCTTGGGGTTTGGGGGTATGGTCCTCCGTTCAGCCAGCTATCTCTACCAACAGTGTAGCCGAAGGTGGGGTGTCTACAGATGCCCCTCTTTGGCAGAGGTTGCATGCAACCGAATGCCAAAGCGAGTGGACACCCCACTTCTGACCCGGTCATTCATGGATCATGTTCTGAAATCTTTGCTTGCCTTTGCATCTGTGTCAGTTGATCGTTTGGAAACAGATCACTCGCACATACCGCGGGAGTTTGGAGAAAACGTTGCGATTGTCCCTGCAGTTTGCTGCAACCTGGGTACCCAATCGCAACCCTTCCATTCCCGATCGGTACTAACATCGGAAAGGTACAGCAGAGCCTCTGCGTCGACAGTCTTACGAGGTTACTGACCCTGTGATTGATTGTATGTTTGATGTTTTCCCAGATCACTCCAGGAATACTTGTTTCGCTTGACTGTCAAAGTGGTTAGACGCCCTGCGTCCGATAGTCTTACGGGATTCTACTACGCCGACTTGGACTCAGTCAAGGTACTTCAGGCATCCACGCCTAGGTATGTGCGGGTGGGCTTTTTCCACCCGATCCGATGGTTTCGATGCTTAGTTTGCAATTCATTCTTTCCTTAATTGTGGTCTGGAATCTTTGTTGTCCTTTGTATCTGAGTCAGTTGATTGTCTGGAAATTGATAACTCGCACATACCGCGAGAGTTTGGAGAAAACGTTGCGATTGTCCTGCAGTTTGCTGCAACCTGGGTACCCAATCGCAACCCTTCCATTCCCGATCGGTACTAACATCGGAAAGGTACAGCAGAGCCTCTGCGTCCGTTAGTCTTACGAGGATACTGACCCTGAGACTGTTTGTTTGATGTTTGATGTTTTCCCAGATCACTCCAGGAGTACTTGTTTCGCTTGACTGTCAAAGTGGTTAGACGCCCTGCGTCAGATAGTCTTACGGGATTCTACTACGCCGACTTGGACTCAGTCAAGGTACTTCAGGCATCCACGCCTAGGTATGTGCGGGTGAACTCTTTCCACCCAATCTGCTGATTTTGATACTTGGGTTACAATTCATCGTTTCCACCTGTTCAAATGGTTTCTGTGACCGGGCCTTTTGGCTTTCATCTTTTTGTATCTTGGCATGGGGTACGACCGCACTGACACTGGAGTTCAGTTCGACCGTACTTTGAGTGCATTGGATCCGATGATCTCCAGAGAAACCGCGAGACATCGGATCTTATTTGATTTTTGCGTCGGCTCCTACCCAGAGATATGGAAGATCTCCTGATGCGTTGGAGGCAGAACGCTCTACTGAGAAAATATTTTTGGATTTTGAAAAGATACCCACTCTGGGGAGTGATACTCTGTGGGGTTTTTATTTGCAAATAGAAAGATTTTTTGTCTTTTTGAAATGGAAATCTGGTTTGCACGTGCCTCCACTAGGGATGCCTGTGGGGTCTTTGGCTAACCGGCTTTTATTTTGAAAGCAGGTAAACATGATGATTGATGCGATGGATGCTGATGCATGGAGATGCATGATGAATGCATGGCTTTGGCTCATTCTCTTTTCGTTTGACGATTTTGCTTTTGCTGTGGGTGCAGAGATTTTGAGCTTATTGCTTGCAGGGTTGTACTCCCTTGGGGATTTTTCTTTTTGATACGGAGGTTTGGACAGCGGGTTGGTCAAGATCCCGACCCGTGGTCGATCAGGTCCATCGTCCCAAGATGCTGTTTCTTTGCTAATGAGAATGTATGAGGATATCTTTCGACTTCAAGATGTTCTTCTGGGCATTCATGTGATTGAGATGGTGTTCGGTTGCCCGTTTTGATCAAGATTCCAATTTGCGGGCGATTGGATCCGTCATCCCATACTGTGAAGTGAGCGGAGTTCAAGACTCCTGAATTGTAGTGCTGGGGATGCTAATTTTTGTGATTTTTTTTGTAAATATGTGGTCCGAATCTTTACCTGAGCGATCAGGATAGAGATTGGTTATTGAAAACACAGGAAATATTTTTGTGATTTTCGAAACATTTTTGATGAAAGCAAGAGAAGTATTTTTGCGATTTTTTTTTTTTTTTGACAATATTTTGATTGAAAGCAAGGGAAATATTTTTGTGATTTTTGAAGAGGTGATTTTGCAATGTTTTTGTATTTTGTGATTTTTCTGAAATGCAGGGAAAAGATGTGGAATTTCCATCCACTTCCAGCTTCTACTGCTGGTAAGGCACCCGATCCATTTTACGTCAGCGAGCAAGACGGGTCTCACACTGTTAAGTGCCGTAGTTTTACATCTTCGGATGAGGGAATTTTGAGGGTTTTCAGTCAACACACCCACAAAGTTGCCTGTTCCTCATGTGCAATGCACATAGACCACGTATCGTCCGACGGACTCCTTCGGCCACAAAATGAGCCACATCCTCACATTTCCCTTAGTCAATCCAGTTTGGGGTCTTACGTTGCTCACAATTCCGTGAGGGTGAGCTCCACCTCCCAACAGCCTTAATCCCCTTCATGAGTTCTAGGAACAGGGAACATCCGTCAGCTTCAACAGCGACTTCCAAATCAAGGTTGTCTATCACGGTGCGTTCAACACGAACAGGATTGCGGAGTTCTGCCCGCCACAGCCCTTACCTGTTTAAGAGATTCCAGACACCCGTACGATCAAGTGTCAGCCATGCCTGGAACAGGTTAGGAAAGAAAGCCCCCGAGAAGTTAATCCCAGTGTAGTTTAAGGTCTTCGGACCGCTGGGGATAAATTGGTGCGTTTGAAACTAGTGGTGAAATTTTTTTGTTGTTTTATATTGTATCTATATATTATTATTATATATTTTTTTTTGTTTTGAAAAGGTTCCAGATTTCAACTCGGGTGATCAAGATTGATACTGGTTTTTATGGAAAGCTTTAAAATATTTTTGGTATTTTTGAAATGATCCGGGTTATCGAACCATGATCCCAACGGTCGAGGCCGATGCCGGTTTTTAGTTGAAAGCGAGAAAGGTCCCCCGAGAAATTAATCCCAGTGTAGTTTAAGGTCTTCGGACCATGAAACTGTACAAAAGAAGGGCAAACATGTTTTTTTTTTTTTTTGGGAAAATGTCCGGTGTCAGCGGATGGACAATCCAGACTGATGCCGGTTTTTATTGAAAATCTCTCGGGATGTCGATCCCGACGTAGTTTAAGGTCTTCGGACCAAAACTTTAAAAGCGGGGCTGGTAATATATTTTTATGATTTTTGAAAATGTCCGGAGTCATTGATCTTGATGTGAGCAAACAAGACCGACGCCGGCTTTTATTGAAAATCTCTCGGGATGTTGATCCCGACGTAGTTTAAGGTCTTCGGACCCAAAACATGTACAAGAGGGGGCAAACATATTTTTTTGTTTTTCGAAATGATCCAGATCATCAGATCTTAGCCTGAAAGGCTGGGATCGATGCTGGTTTTTATTAAAAATCTCTCGGGACGTTGATCCCGACGTAGTTTAAGGTCTTCGGACCCTGAAACTATACAGGTAAGTGTTGGAAATGCATAAATATATTTTTTTGTGGTTTTTGAAAGTACCCGGTGTCGTCGGCTCTTGATTCGATCAATCAAGACCAATACCGGCTTTTATTGAAAATCTCTCGGGATGTGAATCCCGACGTAGTTTAAGGTCTTCGGACCCGATTTTTTGGGGTTGGGCATACTTACCTTGCTTCTGACGGGGCTGATTGTGATTTGAGTGGTCCGGATTGCTTGAATTGGCCCTGCAGGCCATTTGATGATCGGATCTTGGATTCCGGCCTTCTCTCTTGATGATCATGCCTTTGATCTTGCTGCTTTCTGACTTGTGTAAGCTTTCCAATGGTTTGGATCCTGATGATCTAGCCCTTGAATGGTTGAGATTGATAGATTCGGCCCTGTGGGCCCGCTTGAGACCTTGGCTTTACTTTGGGGCACCTCTTTTGATGACTTGTGAGGTTAAGAAGGCTTCTCATGGTGTGGATGATGACTTGAACATCTCTGATCGCTTGATTTGGCTTTGTGGGCCCACTTGATGATTAGATCTTGGATTCTGGCCCTTCTTGTGATGATCAAACCTTTGATGTTGTTGTTTCATGGCTCATGTAGGTTCTTCAATGGTTTGGATCATGAGGATCTAGTCTTTGAATGGCTTGGATTGCTTGTGGCCCCCACTTGATCACTTTCCCCCTTCTTTGGCTTGATCAGCCATATTCCGGCCACATTGCTTCGTGATTGGACCAGTGGGGCACCTTTTGTATGATCTTGATCATCTTCAGTTGAAATTTGGAGTGGACCGGAGCCTTGGGCGGCCCACGGAGCGCCATCTGCTAACGTGGACTGTCAGCCTCACCTACCAAGAACCTTGGAACCAATCCCGCGGAGAGAGGAAGTTTGCGTCCGTACGGGCGGCCCAGGGCAGGCCGCCCAGAGCTCGTCTCTTGAGCGGCCTGGGCTGGCTTGTGCTCGGACATTCTCTGGTCCCTGTTGCTGCTGTCCCCACCTGCTGTGTACGTTCAGGTTCGATTCCAACAATGAATCTTCTCTTTGTCTCCTCTTTCATCATCATCTTGTCCTCATCTTGCTTTGTGCTTTCTTGGGCAATGGATGGTGGGGATTTATGGGCTGTGGGGGCTGTTCATGGTGGGTCCCACACTTCAGAGAGTATTGAAGGCTTTAATGATGGAGGGATTTCTTTAATGGATGGTGGAGATGGTGCATTGAATGGAAGCATTGATGAGGGGCTTGGGATGGTGGTTGATGGAGCTTTAAATAGTTCCATTAATGGTGGGATGGCTGGATTTTCAGATTTGAATGGGCCCCTCATTATGGGAGGAATGGATGGTATGGATGAGATGATGGGATGGGACATAGGTGAGGCTATGCATCCCTTGAGTGTGGGTCCCATGGATGACGTGATGGACGGTGATGATGAGACTATGAGGGACATAGATGGGCTGATCTCATGTCTGGATGGTATGGATAGCTCAGATGGTACCTTTGACGGTTTGGATGCTCTGGATGAGGGCCGAGATATGCGGTATACTTGTTTGGGTGGACTTGATGTGATCATTGATGATGTCCCCTTGATGATGGACGGTGTAGATGCCTCGATGATCCCCTTGATCGGCCAGGATGATGACTGGATACAGGATTTCCTACTGGAGAGGGCCGCAGGTCCGGATCTGGCTGTTGATTCTTCGATTGGGGTAGCCGGGACCCTTTTGGATGGTTTAGATGCATTCTTTGACGGTCAGATTAGCCAGGGTGCCACGATGTGCGGTGTGATCTTCACTGATAGCCCTTTTGATGGAGAGCATTGTCCTTCCCTTGGTCATCGGCTCTTTACGCACTCTGTTCATGAGGTGGGCGAGTCTTCTCATGCGGCTGAGATTATGACAGTTTCAGATGGCGATGCGACTATATCAGACATAGCCGCCACTGAGGGCCGATCAGGGGTTGTCGAGTCGGCAGAGGTTCCAGCTTTTCCTTCTCCTTCGCCTGTTGACCTTCCGATCCTCGATGAGTTGTCCTCGATTTCTGGGCCTTTTGTGCTGGAGGGGATACCGGTGAGGACTTGTCAGCTGCTTCCTCGTTCTTCTTGCTCGCCACGACTGCTTGCTTGGCTTGACAGCTTGTCGGTTTATGAGATTCGAGACTTGGAGTCCTATGGCTTTGGCAGTCTGATTCATATGGCTAGAGTTGACATTGACTGGAGGATGCTCGGAGCTGCTTTGATTGACTGGGTCCCTTCGTTGAACTTGTTTGCGTTCAACGATATGGAGATGGGGCCTTCTTTGGAGGAGCTTGCACGCTTGACAGGCTTACCCTTGGATTACACTCAGTACTTCTCGCTGAAGACATCGCCGAAGACTACTACACCGTAGAACTGGTTTGGGATCCCCTATCTTGTTCGGCCTGCAGCTGGTGGCCAGGATGCTGTTGTGTTCTCTTTGGACTTGTTGTATGATCTTTTTTCGGGTCCTCAGGGTACGGCCGGTTCCACCTTTGCTCGGAACGTACTGATGTTCAGTTTGATTGCTGAGGTGCTGTTCTCGGGATGGCGCAGGTCCCAGACTCCTTTGCTTTTTAAGGTGATGAGCCGAGCTGTCCGTCGGCAGGGGATCATTTCTCTCATCTTGGCCGAGCTATTTGATGGGCTGACCGACTGTGCCCTGGGCCGCACTCGTGTCCTTCGCGGCTGTTGTGCTTTCCTTCAGGTATCTTTTCTGCACCTTTTTTTCTTCTTGCTTTGCTAGGAATTGTTTTGCTCTAGCTGAACTTCTTTTGCTTTCTGTGATCAGGTATGGCTATGGGAGCGTCTTTCTCTGACCGTTCCTGTACCTCTTCCTGGCATTCCTAGCTCTGACATTATGCGTTATATCATCGAGTTCCTTCCTCATACAGCCAGGATGAGCGAGCCCCTGTATCGCAGGATGTTCGCTGAACTTCGTGACTGGAACGTTCTTTGGGAGTCATCTTGGCTTTCACTTCCTCCAGTGCTTTGCGATGCACACCGCCATCCTCTGATGTTGGTAGGCTTTCGATCCTACTTTTCTTACCATCCCATCCGGTTCCTGCGGCAGTTTGGGTATGAGCAGGATGTTCCTCATTTCGCTTTCACGGGTATTGGGCGTCGAGTACTCCCCTCTAGATCTTCTGACTTCAGGACCCGGATTGATTGTTCCTGGGCGAGTTATTTGACAGCTGATTCGTTGGGATTTGAGCTGCAGACTTTTCCGATGGCGACCGCCCCGTATCAGTACTGGGTTGCTGAGCAGTCTTTGTATCGACGTATCCCTTGTTGGCACCAGACTGCTGATGAGGATGAGCAGGATATTCTTGGAGATGCTGGCTCTTCATCTGGTTCATATGAACCTTTTGAGGAGCGCCCGTTTATCGATCCTGGCTTCCTTTTGGCCACTCATGGCCATTTGCTGTCTGAGATCTCCGCACTTCGGTATCATTGTGAGATGATGTCGAGGAGATTGGCTGCCGATCGGAGGTTGCCTGATGAGGAGATAGTGATCCGTACCCTTGAGCGCGATGAGGTGCATTACCTGCGTATGGAGGTGAGCAGGTTGAGAGCGAGACTATCTCTTTATGATTCAGAGGACTCACCTGATGTGGCCGAGGAGGAGGGTAGAGATTGATTGTGTTGGCCACCTGCACATTCTTTTTTGCATATATGATTGATGATGATGCATTTTTTTGTATTTTTTTGAAAAAGATGATATGATATGTGTAAAAGAAATATGATGCATTTAATGAAAAAGAAGAAAACTGTTTGAAAATCTACTGTGCCATGAGTTGTCTTGTGAGTGTGTCTGGATTTTGTGACAGGATATAGGAATCAGAACTGGGGCTCGGTCAATGATTTGACCGATGTCTCGAGATTCGACTTGCTTGATCCTTTGGTTCCCTAGAGATGTAGGCAATGGAAACTCTTGCTTCCTGAGATTGTCAGAGTTTGTAGAGTTCTTTGCTCCTGACTGTAGTTCCTCTTGTTCTTGCACTTTCACTGCTTGAACCGATCTGGACTGTCTGATTTCTTGGTACCTGCACTTTTATTATTTTTTTCTTTTTTTCATTTGAGCCATTTTTGCCTGCAGCGCTCTTTCGAGTTTTCACCACAGCCGGATTTTTCCCGTCATTTTTGCCCGTGGCGCCCTTTCGGGTTTTCACCACGTCCCGGGTATTTGGTCTTGCCTGCCCCTTGGCAGCTGTGCTGTTTTTACCCTTGGCGCCCTTTCAGGTTTTCACCAAGTCCGCTGTATGCCCACTGTTTTTTCTCGGAGCGCCCTTTCGGGTTTTCACTCCGCCCTCTTTGTTTAGGCACACATTTTCTTTTTTTTCTCTTTTTTTTTTCTTTTTTTTTTCTTTTCTTTCTGGATCTCTGGATAACTGCGGCGGCTAGAGGTCGGGAATCCGTCGTTGCCGGCCGATGGCAGTCTTTCAGCCCTTATCCTAAGTTACGATGATAGAGCTGTCGGTCTTTGCTAAAGACCCCTCTGAGATGAATGGATGGATGACTGTGTTTCTTTTTGGGTTGATTTTTTCTTGGGTGCTTTACTTTGGCTTCCCTTTTTCTTTCTCTTTTCTTCTTTTCTTTTCTTTTTCTTTTTCTTTTGCATTCTTTTTCTCCCTTTTTTTTGTCTCTTTTTGAATCCCCCCCTTTTTTTTTGTATTTTTCTCTTTTGGAATCCCCTTATTTGAAACACTTGTTGGTGGACGGAAATGATTTCTCAGAGATCTTAGCTTTGACCTCTTGACTTCAGCTCTATTAAAGTAACTCTAGATAAGGTCAGAATGGCTTACCCGTGAAAGATCTTCACGTTGTCGGCGTTGGTTGGCTCAGGAAGATCCACCCCTCTCATGCTGGTGAGTCTGAGGGCGCCTCCAGGAAGTACTTCTCTGATGATCAGCGGCCCGTCCCACGAGGGTTTGAACTTTCCTCTGGGATCCGGAAGGTGCGACGGTAGAATCTTCTTCATGACCATGTCGCCTACCTTGAAACTTCTTTTCCGGACTCTCTTGTTGTAAGCCCGAGCGATCCTTTTCTGATAGCATTGTGAATGACTTAGTGCACGCATGCGTTTTTCATCTGCTAGCTGCAACTGATCGAATCTGGCCCGTTGCCATTCTCCTTCTTCAATTCAGCTTTCTAGTAACACCCGTAGTGATGGTATTTCCACCTCGACTGGTAGGACTGCTTCCATTCCGTAAGTAAGTTCGAATGGAGTAACGCCCGTAGCAGACCGTACAGACGTTCGATAGGCCCAAAGTGCATATGGGAGCATATCTGACCAATCTCGATAGGTCACGACCATCTTCTCGAGTATCCTGACGATTGTCTTGTTTGCGGCTTCTACCCCACCATTCATCTGGGGACAGTAGGGGCTTGATCGATGACGTTGGATCTTGAATTTGCTGAGGAAGTCATCCATCTTCTTGTTGACGAACGGGGTCCCATTATCTGTGATGATAGCATTAGGGATTCCATACCGGCATATGATGTTGTTCTTCATGAATTTGATCACTTGAGATGCTGCAATCGTGGTGTAGGAGGCTGCCTCTACCCATTTGGTGAAGTAGTCGACTGCCACAAGTATGTACTCGTGACCATTTGATGCTTTGGGACTGATCTTGCCGATGATGTCAAGTCCCCACATGGAGAAGGGCCAGGGGGTAGTCAGGATGTATAACTCTGATGATGGGGCATGGATTTGATTTGCATGCTCCTGACACTTGAAGCATTTTCTGACGTGCTGGCAACAGTCTGTCTCCATGGTGAGCCAATAGTAGCCGAGCCGTAGAATCTTCTTTGCCATCATGTGCCCGTTCATGTGTGGGCCACAGATTCCTTCGTGTATTTCTTCCATGATCTTTGCAGCTTCTGTTTCATCGACGCATCGGAGGAGGATGTGATTATAGGATCGCTTGTAAAGAACTTCGCCACTGATGGTGAACTGGCCGGCCAAACGCTGAATGGTTCGGTGATCTGTTGCTGTTGCTGACTCTGGATACTCCTGGGTTTCGAGGTATTGCTTGATGTCGGCATACCAGGGTTTGTCAGGGACAGCTTCGGCTTCTTCTATTTGCAGGCAAAAAGCAGGTTCATCTTGAATTTTGACTGTGAGCTCCCATTCTGAAGCTCCTTTTGGTATCTCGAGCATTGATGCAAGCGTGGCGAGAGCATCTGCAAACTGGTTCTTGGCTCTGGGCATGTATGAGAAGGTGATTTCCTTGAATTCTTCGATCAGATTGTCAAGATACACATGATATGGTATCAGCTTCTCGTCCTTAGTTTTCCATTCGCCATTGGTCTGATCGATGATAAGCTGTGAGTCTCCAAATACTCGTAGCTTCTTTACGCCCAAGATTATGGCTTCCCTTAAGCCAGCGATGCATGCTTCATACACTGCCATGTTGTTGGTGCACTCGAATGCGATGCGCCTCGAGATAGGAATAGGGACATCATTTGGAGAGTAGAGGATTGCTCCAATACCACTCCCTTTAGAATTTGCTGCGCCGTCGAAGAATAACGTCCACTCATCTTTTTTCTTCTTTTCTTCCTCTTCAATAAGCAAGAGATCTTCATCAGGGAAGAACGTCTTGAGCGGTTGATAATCCAGGAGAGAGTGAGCCGCAAGATGATCGGCGAGGGCCTGTCCCTTGATTGCCTTCTGAGTGACATAGGTGATGTCGAACTCAGACAGGAGTAGCTGCCATTTAGCTATCCTTCCAATGAGTGCCGGTTTCTCGAACAGGTACTTGAGCGGATCCATGTGAGCGAGGAGGAGAATAGGGAATGCAATCATGTATTGACGGAGTCGCTGAGTTGCCCAGACTAGGGCGAGGCAAGTCTTCTCGATCTGGGAATACCTGGTCTCGTAATCGGTGAACCTTCGACTCAAATAGTATATTGCTTGTTCCTTCTTCCCGGTCTCGTCGTGCTGGCCGAGGACACAGCCAATGGCTTCTGCTGCTACCGAGATGTATAACAATAGTGGTCGTCCAGGAGTGGGAGGCACTAGGACTGGAGGATTCATGAGATATTTCTTGATGCGGTCGAAGGCGGCTTGGCAATCATTATTCCATTCTTTTGGGACGTTTTTTCGGAGGAGCTTGAATATTGGCTCACAGATAGGTGTGAGCTGTGCGATGAAGCGACTGATGTATTGAATTCTGCCGAGGAAGCCACGAATTTCTTTCTCTGTTCTAAGAGGGGGCATCTCGATGATTGCTCTGGTTTTGGTCTCGTCGACCCTGATGCCATCCTCGCTCACCATAAAGCCGAGGAGCTTACCTCCCATTGCACCGAAGACACATTTCTGAGGGTTGAGACGGAGCTTGTACTTTTCTAATCTGTTGAATAACTTCTTCAGATCTTCAAAGTGTCCTTCAATTGTGCGAGATTTGACGATCATGTCGTCCACATATACTTCGAGCTCCTTGTTCATCATGTCGTGGAATAATGCTGTCATTGCTCGCTGATATGTTGCTCCTGCGTTCTTCAGACCGAACGGCATTACCCTGTAACAGAAGGTTCCCCAGGGAGTGATAAATGCTGTCTTCTCACGATCTTTGACGGCCATCTTAATCTGATTGTAACCTGAGAACCCGTCCATGAATGAGAAGATCTTGTATCCAGCAGTGTGCTACAATCCGAAGATTGCACACCGAAGTGCAGGTAGCGAAGTAGTAAAATACTCGGTAAGACCGAGGTCGATCCACAGGGATTGGGGTTAAGAACACTTAGAGGAATTAGTTTAGGTGAGTGAGATGAAATTTGGTTTATCCACGTGAGTGGAGCAAGTTATGTGTGGTGAAGGACAAAGATAGAAAAGGGGCTAAGGCATCAGGGATCAACCTTTGATTCATTCACAAGATTTGATTTATTGGTCCAACTATAACTCAACTGGAATTGAATAAAGATTCATTCCAATCGGAAGATAAAACAGTTAAAACATTTGCATATTTCATAAAAGATGGTGATCTGAACAGATTGATTTGACCATGAAGCACTTGTTAGTTGATCGCAGGGAATTCCAAGCATCCACTGTGCCCGGAGTCGACAATGGATCAAGGAATTGTACAGATCAACAACTTTGCCAACAAGTCAACCGATAAGATCACAATTCATACGATCAAATGCATACTTACAAGATAGGAGGCTTTGATTGACCGATCCAACCGTTAAGATCTCGTCTATCGATCGCAGGGAATCCAAAGCATCCAATGTGCCCGGAGTCTACAATGGATCAAGGGATTTTACAGATCGATGACTTTACCTGCACTAGCTCGATGACCGTAGGGAATCCAAAGCATCCAACGTGCCCGGAGTCGACGATGGATCAAGGGACTTTATCGATCATGAACTAGCTAATTGGTGTGCAAGGGATCCCAAGCATCCAACGTGCCCGGAGTCGACGATGGATCAAGGGGCTTGCACAACAATAGCGTCCGCCGAGGTGGATAACCAAACCAATCAACCAAAGAGAACTCCAACAATTACACCACACAATGTTGAACCAAAAGAACCATAGCTTGCAAATTTCTTCAAAGGCTTCACCCCTAGCCTTAGCTAGAGGTTTAGCCAACCATGCTACAATGGAAGACTAAATTCTCTACAAAAGAGAAAATTCTACACTACTCTACTTCTACAAAGAAAAGAAAAGAAGACTTGGATTGGATTTGAGGGATGAGAGGGATGATGAAGTAGCAGCTGGATGAAGCTGCTGCAGATGGGTTGATGGTCGGCTGGCTGAAGTAGGTGCTGGTACTGCAGATGTGGTCCACCATCTGGACTGCTGGGATTTTCCAGCAGCTGCTGGTACGTTGATGTTGCTGCTGATCCATCAGCACGTTTGATGGATGGATGGCTGTGATGAACAGTGATTGAGGTGGGTCTGCCCTCAATGGACGGCCAGATTTTTGGGCTGCTGTGGGGTGCCATCTGATGATGATGACGTCCACCGTTGGAAATGGATGGACGGCTGATGATTGGAGGGAGTGGACGGTCCAGATGCTGGGGTGCTGTGGACGGTGATAGTTGAAGGAGTTGGACAGGTCTGCTGATTGGATGATTGGAGGATGGACGGCTGGAAGGATGGAGTTGATGACGTCCATCTCTTGTACGTCAGATGAAGGTGGGGTCCATCAAAGCTGCTGGTTGGACGTCCACTGCTGGACGTGATGTGGGTCCCACCTGACGCTGGAGCTTTGGAGGATGGACGGCTGGAAATGGAGTCCACCTTGCTGGACGGTTCATCCAGCAACTGGATGAAGGGATGGCTGGAATAGGGACGTCCAGCAGCTGGATGGTGCTGATGCTCTGTGTGGACGGTTGAAAACTCCTGAGTGGGGCCTACTTGCTGGACGGGTTGTCTAGCGCCCCAGTGCAGCCTGGCTGTGGTCCGAGCGTGGGTTGCATCCGGGTTCCCGTTGGGGACTGGTCGGGCTTCGAAAATAGCGCTCCAGTTGGTAGGGCCTGGGTGAGGTTAGTCCCACATCGGATGGATGAGCGCCCTGATTCTGGGCTATATGTGCGGTTCTCACCTTCCCTGTACAGAGGCCTTTTGGGGGAAACCCCGGAACCAAAACCGTGCGGGCGCGCGTGCGTGCCCAGAGCGGACAATATCTGTACAGTGTTTGTGGGGACGTTACAGGTGGTATCAGAGCCGAGGGCGGCTCTGCCCTGAGGGTGGGGGATTCTAGCGCCCCAGTGCAGCCTGGCTGTGGTCCGAGCGTGGGTTGCATCCGGGTTCCCGTTGGGGACTGGTCGGGCTTCGAAAATAGCGCTCCAGTTGGTAGGGCCTGGGTGAGGTTAGTCCCACATCGGATGGATGAGCGCCCTGATTCTGGGCTATATGTGCGGTTCTCACCTTCCCTGTACAGAGGCCTTTTGGGGGAAACCCCGGAACCAAAACCGTGCGGGCGCGCGTGCGTGCCCAGAGCGGACAATATCTGTACAGTGTTTGTGGGGGCGTTACAGGTTGGAAGCTGGAGATGTGGACGGTCCAGCTGCAGCATTACTGCTGCACGTGTGGGGATGCTGCACGTGTGGTTGGCAACACACGTGAGGAGTGCTGCTGGTGTGATGTTCAGCTCTGGTGGACGGCTGCAGATGAACGGTGCTGGAGATGGACAATCCAGATGTTGTGGACGTTGGAGATGGACGGTCCTGCAGTGGTGGTTGGTCCTGATGAAGCAGCTCGTGCAGGACTGTCCGTTGGATGATGGGCCGCACGTGTTGAGGTGGTGTGGTCCCCACTAGGTGATGTTTGGACGGCTGTTGCTGATCAGCTGCACGTGTGGCTGAAATGGAAGGTCAGCTGGAGGTGCATCTCTGTTGCACGTTGTGAAGGTGGATGATCCACCTGATGGACGGCTCGACGTGGACGGTCCACTTGATGGAAGGCTCAGATGTTGCTGATCTTTGGGGTCCACGTTGATGGTTTGACGTCCACCTGCTGGTTGTAGCTTGGCACGTGAGGAAGGTGGGGACCACCTTGCTGGACTGATGGACCGCTGAGGCTGGTAGATGTGATGGTGGAATGGATGGACGATCTTGATGATCTCCATGGCTAGTTGTGGGGGGGCATCCTTCAGCTGGGTACTGCACATGAGTTGAATGTCCACCGTAAGCTGGACATGGATGATGGATGGTGGCTACTTGCTGGTCGATCTGGATCTGGATATCCATTGGACAGCAACTGGACAGATGGAGGACAATGGTTGATGAGCATCGAGACGTTCATTGTTGGACTATCTGCTGGATAATGGATTGGATGGTCCACACGTTGCACATATGTTGTGGACGGTCCAGATGATCCAGCTGATCACACATGAGCGAGTGGAGCCGACTGAGCTGCAGTTCCTTGGCTTGTCGTTTGATGCATGGCGGACCCCACATGTGAACATCCAATGTTGACCGTTCAAACTTGTGTGTTCTCCATATCACTATCATCAAACATGCACATCCTGGACTTCCAATAAGCAGTTGTGGTGCGGTCCACCATAGAATATGGTCCATAATTTGATCTTTATGGTTTAGTTTCCTTCAAGACTACCGCACACTTGGTCTTGATCACTTTTAGGTCCTGAAACGCCCTGATTGGCTCGGATCTTGTCCAATCTCTCTTGAACACCTGAAGACAGAAAATTAACCTAATGAGGGATAATTAACCAGAAAAACAATGATATTGCTCTTAACAACCAGGGTTAATTATACAATATTAGGTACTTATCACAGTGTTGTCGACCAGAGTGTCGATGTGTGGGAAAGGAAAGTCATCTTTTGGACTGGCTTTGTTGAGATCTCGGAAGTCGATGCACATTCGAACCTTGCCATCCTTCTTCGGTACTGGTACGATGTTGGCGAGCCATTCAGGGTAGTTGGAGACTACCAAGAATCCCGCATTGTATTGCTTGATGACTTCATCTCGGACTTTCAGAGCCCATTCTGGCTTCATTCTTCGGAGTTTCTACTTCACTGGCTTCATATCTGCCTTGGTTGGCAGATGGTGTACAACGAGCTCTTCATCGAGTCCCGGCATGTCTTCATATGAGAACGCGAAGTTGGACAATCTTGGAGCTAGGAACTCTATCATTTTCTGTTTCATCTCAGGTGGCAACGATTTTTCGATGCGTACTTCCCTAGGGACCTCAGGCGTCCCCAAGTTTACTATCTCGAAATCATCGGCTACAACATTGGCTTTAGATTCGAACTTTTTGAGGAGATCCTCTAGTTCGGGAGCTGGATCATCATCTTCCTCATCCCGAGCTTTGTCCAGACCCATGAGCTCGAAGTCTAATTCGATGTCGAAATCATATGATTCGACTTCAAACTCATGCGACTCTTTAGACGAACTTGGCACACTATTGAATGCAGGAAAAGAAATGTTTTTTGGTTTTTGAGATTTTTCTGAAATTGAAATGATAGATGTTTTTGGTTTTTGAAAGTTTTTGATTTTTTTGGATTTTCGAAATTCACGGGACTTTGAACAAGCGGGCATTGCAGACCATGATTGATCCCAACTTGTTCCAAAGTTCCGGTCGCTGCTTAAACAGGCATTTTTTTTTTGGAAGCCAGAGCCCTTAGATGGCTCTTTGGCTGATTCAAAAGTGAGGGGAACAGATGACCATTCAGGACCCCACACTTCCTCCCCTGAAGAGGTGGGGGTTGATGATTTAGGCGAAGAATCATGGTCTGGCCCAATGACCATGACTTCTCGCTGGTCGGGTTCGGGATCTGAGTCGTACTCAGTCCCTCCCGGATCACTTACCTCGCATTGCAGTTCGTCTGGTTTCGCAGTGAGACACAAGTTTGGAACCTGGACATCAGACCAATCTAGGGCTGGCCACTTCCCTTTCTTGGTCCAATGGATGGGCTGCTGCTGCCCCTGGCTGATGATTGATGATGTTGACTTTGCAGAGATGGGCAAGTCGTGCCCCTTGCTAATTGGTGCTGAGATGGGCGAGTTGTGCCCCTTGCTGATTGAAATGGGCAGGTTGTGCCCCTGGTTGAGAGAAGTGGGCAGGTTGTGCCCCTGGTTGATTGATGCTGGCGTGGGCAGGTTGTGCCCCTGGTTGGGAGAAGTGGGCAGGTTGTGCCCCTGGTTGATTGATGCTGGCGTGGGCAGGTTGTGCCCCTGGTTGGGAGCAGGTGTCAGGGTAACCTGGTCCTGAAGCTGCTGTATTTGACTTCCTTCTTCGTCTTCATCCTTTTCTTCTTCTTCTGGAGGCTTAGATGGTTCGAGAATCTGATCCCATCGAATGGGGGGCCACGTGGCCCAAACTAGGCTCATCGGGAGGCCTTTGTGTAGTGCAGTCGGTTGATTCCCTCCTGGATCTTTGCAAGGTTCTCCTGGCTTGACGAACTGGATGGGTGAGCACCGAAATTTCTTCCTTCTTTTGTCCATGAAGGTTGCCTTGTATCCGAGTCCCCATTTGCGTTGGTTATATATCAGCGGTACCTTTCTGGACTTGAAGTAATTCTTCATTCGGTATTTGAGGCTCAGACGCTCTGCCGGTGAAAAGACACGTTCCACCCTTATCGGTTCTAGATTGGCGATAGAGTTCACAGTCTCGAATTCGAAACTATGAAACGGGATGTCTTCTTCAGAGTGCTGGATATCGATGACCGGGATGTCTGGTTCAGTGGCAGCAGCATTGGAAGGAATGATGAGCTCCTTCTCTGCATGGATAGAGATCACTTGATTTCCACAGATATACTTCACTCGTTGATGCAGGGTTGATGGCACAGCTCCAACCTTGTGCAGCCACGGTCGTCCGAGCAACATGTTGAAAGAGGCTGATATATCCAGGACTTGGAATGTGATGGTGGAGACTTCCGGACCTATCTGTACCTCTATGTCGACCTCCCCTTCCACTGATCGGCGAGTGTTGTCGAATGCTCTGACGCATATGGTGCTGGGTCGGAATGAAGAAGGACTGATTCCCAGACGTTCTGCAGTCTTGAGTGGGCAAACATTTAAGCTTGAGCCATTATCGATAAGGACCAGTGGGACACAGAGGTCCTTGTATCGTAAGGCTATGTTGAGGGATCGCCCATGATCGCGTCCTTCTGGTGGTAACTCATTATCAGAGAAGGTGATGGCACGTGGAGCCAGGAGTTGTCCAATCATCAAAGCTATCATTTCTGGTGCCGTATCAGAGGAGACGTGAGCATCGTTCAAGGTCTTGGCAAACATTTCTCGGTGTATGCGAGATGTACAGAGTAACTCCCATACTGAGATTTGTGCAGGGATTGACTTGAGCTGAGTTGCTACATCGTATGCGGCTTCATTTTTGTTGCCGAGGCCTGAGAGGACGCCTTTGGGATCTCCTCTGTTTTGATTATCTCTTCGGATGCAACGCCCGTTAGGATTCATGTTCCCCACTTCCGCACATTCTGGATAGTGCCATGGGACCTCTTTATAATTTTCCTCGCCCTTGCCTTCTAGGACCACCGGCTCTTGCAACGGTGCTTGCGTGGGTTCCAGATCTTCCTCGTATGGAGCTTTTGCCTTGAGGACTACATTGTTGCCTGTGCTGAAGGGGTAGTATCGAGGCTTGTCTTCATAGACCACATAAGGTCGTGGTCCTGGCTTGACTGTTCCTGGGGCGGGAGGTTCCCATGGAATGAATACTGGTCCTCTTGATATGGCAGGAGGTTTCTCTGTTCGTCCCAGCTGCCGTAGTGTGATTGATACGCCTCCGGGATTTGCCCCTTGCAATATGACTGGCTCAACTGGAAGAGCTCCTTCCAGGACAACGGGCTCCTGCTGCTGATGAGTATAATCCTTCCATTGCGGATTGGATTGTTCTGGAGTTGCCCCTTGCAAGATGACAGGTTCGTATGTGGGCTCGATGTATGACTGAGCTCCTTCCAGGACGACTGGTTCCCAGCTTGAATGGTTGTAAGGTGCCCCTTGAACAACTGGTATATCATATGGAGGTGCTCCTTCGAGCACTACTGGCTCGGAGATTGAAGGAAGAAATGGACTTGCCCCTTGCAAGACTGGAGGATGATTAGTTGGCCCATAAGTGTAAGCATGAATGGACTGGATAGGGGAGAAGAAGCGATTGAGATGGTCCCCTTCTTCTATACTATTGACTGCAGGGCCACGAGACGAACTGGGGTCCGTTGGATGCTGAGGCAGAGGATTCTGAAGGATGTTGGTGGAAGCTGCTGGAGAAGTTCCAGGGACCGAGATGACGATCTTTCGGTCATCAATTAGGTCTTGTATGGCATTCTTCAAAGTATAGCATCGGTCAGTGGCGTGGCCACGCCCTTGATGGTAGGCACAGTACTCATTTTCTTGGTAATTTGGTGGCAGAGGATGAGGCGGAGGCCGAGGTGTCATTAGAGTGAGTAACTGCTTTTGTACCAGCGTAGTCATGATTTGACTAAGTGGTTGACTGAGTGGAGTGAACTTCCTGAGCTCCCTGAAATTCTGCCTGTTCTGGTATGAGTATTGACCGTTTCCTCTGAACTACTGCTGTTGTCGAGGTGGTTGTGGCTGAGGATTTGGTTGTGGCTGATACCGTTGATGCTGAACTTGATTCTGCTGATACTGTTGACGTCCCTGTGGGGGAGCACGTTGATTCCCTTGAGCAGTGGTATTGATGTTGTTTACCTTGGGCGGGGAGGAGAACCACTGCGGTTTCCATTCCCGTGCCCGATAGGTCTTCCTTCCACTCTGTTCCTCTTGACTGGAGTGGCTTGATGAAGCCGTGGGGAAATCGTCCCGGCACGGATTCCTGCTTCGACTTGCTCTCCAGCACGGATTAGCTCCGAGAAGTTCGCATATGGATGCGAGATGAGATACCCGGATATGCCTGGATATGTTGAATGAACAATCATGGAGATTTGTTCTTCATCGTCGATGGGTGTCCGCATTCTGGCTGCCATAGCTCGCCAACGTCCCACGTAAGCTGATAGTGTTTCATCACTCCTTTGCCTGAGTGCTGCGAGGTCGGCTCTTCTGGGTGCCATGTTGAGATTGTATGCGAATCTGTCGACGAAAGCCTGGGAAAGCTGCTCCCATGTTCTGATGCGGTGGCAGTCCAATGAAGTGTACCAATCTAGGGCATCTCCTTTCAGAGATTTTTGGAACAAACGAATGAGGGCCCCTTCATTTCCTGAGATTGCACTCAGCTCTCCACAGAAGGCCTTGAGATGTGCTGTGGGACAACCGCTGCCGTCGTATCTTTTGAACTTTGGAACCTCAAAGTTTTGAGGTACCTGAGCATCTGGGAAAGGACACAAGTCTCTGAACTTGGTCGAAGGTAGGTCGATTCCTTGCTGTCGCTGAAGCTGATTTTGCAAGATCTGGAACTGCTCCCGCAACTCGTCCAGTCCTGAATGATCTGTTCGAGCGACTGGTGCCTCCTGGAGTAAGGCACGTTCTTCTTCGGCATAGTGGTCGATGTCTTCGACCCTATGGGCTTGCTGGAAAGCAACCGCGGGTTGCTGAAATTGATTTGATGACTGAACTGGATTCTGATGAACTTGTGCTTGAAAGGATTGTAACTGAACTGGAGATTGTACTGAAGGTTGAACTGGAATTTGCTGGAAATTGACTGGATTTTGCTGAATTGAAGATTGCTAGAAATTAAATGGATTTTGCTGAATTGAAGATTGTTGAAAATTAACTGGAATCCCATCGGCGGGGATGTGCTGGAATTGAAAAGTGCTCCTGTTTGCAGGAGGCTGAGATGCTGGGAAGTGACCCCCTTGTTGGGTATTCGCCACTGTCCGCTGATTGATGTGGGCTTGACACTGACCCCCATTGTGGGCATTCGCCAGTGCTGTCCCTGTTGCTGGAAATTGAATTGAAATCCCATCGGCGGGGATGTGCTGAAATTGAAAAGGTGTCCCATCGGCGGGGACATGCTAAGATCTATTGAGATTGTTGTTTGCAAGATTGACTGGAAGTTGACTGGATGTTCCTGCAACGGAAGTGCTCTGAGATGGCCTTGTCGTCACAGGAATATATTGAGAAGGATGCCCCATAGCGAAGGGCTGAGATGGCTGTTGTCGGTAGTCTTGAGTAGACTCCGCTGGTTGTGCTTGATTTGAACTGGAGGTCGGGAGGACCCGGCATGGTTGCTGAGATTGCTGAACTGGGCCAACTTGATTGTTGGCTGCTGCGGTGGTTTGTGCTTGCATGAATTGTAAGAGCATTTCTTGCATTGCTCTCATTCCTTGTGCCAATTCTTGTATGATTGGCGTATTATCAATGGGCTGTTGCGCGGGAGGTTGCGCTTCGGTCATTTCGAGAGCAGGGAAGTGATGAGTTTCTTCTTCGTGGTCGGACATGGCTTACTGAGCCCGAGTGCGGATTATGCTGCGGAAGGGAAGTTGTCTCCGCGTACGTTGAGCCCGAGGAGGCGCAATGGTGAGGACTGTACTCTTTTTGGGTTTCGGGATTTTCTATTTTTTTTCTGATTGGTTTTGGTATTTTCTATATTTTTTTTTTTGGTTTTAGGATTTTCTATTTTTTTTTTTTTTGGGTAGAATGCTATGCAGATGAGATTGTATGAGGACTAATGACTTTCAAGTATAGGAGGGATTCCGTTTTTCAAGTCGGATCACGACTAGTGGGACTAGTTTATCCCCAGTGGAGTCGCCATTCTGTGGACCCTCGCCGATTTTCCCGCGCTCCCACACGACGTCGTTCTCCCTTTCCTTTCGGAAGAAGAAGAAGAAGAGGTGCGTGAGTGCGAAATCGCCGTTTGTGCCACTGGCTTGCCTCGTTCTCGAGGGCTTTGTTTGGTTGTCGTATTGAGCTGGATGTGTTTAAGTGAATTTATATAAGACCAGAGTCGTCACTAGCCAGTTATTTCGAATCTACAGTCGGCTAGACCCCGTAGAAACGTTAGAGAAGGGAATCCGAAGATTCCTTCCTCTAAAATGACTCCTGTTGATCTGCGGTCAGAGATTCAAGGTAAGGGATCACGGTTACAGGGTGGGAAGAGGTTAAGCACCCCACACACTGCCCGTACCGAAGTACGGTCTCTACTTCACAGAATCGATCGAATACTTGAAAGTCTAATTTAATCCTCGTATATTCTCATGAATGACATGATGCATGAATGCGGGTCTGAACAGTAAGAGTTTCTGATGGGCAGGTTCCAACAACGGGCAAGCCCAGAGCGTACGCTCGAACTGACAGGTGCTTAATATAAGACGTATGCAGTGTGCTTGAATGATCAAGGTGTTTTATGGTGAAGCATGAATGCAGGTCTGAACAGTAAGAGTTTCTGATGGGCAGGTTCCAACAACGGGCAAGCCCAGAGCATACGCTCGAACTGACAGGTGCTTAATATAAAGACATATGCATGTGTGCTTGAGTAATCAAGGTGCTTGTAGTGAAGCAGGGGGGTTGGAAGGAAAGTAAATGTTGCACTTATGCTAGATGCAAATGAGATGATGCTGGAAAAGAGTAGCTGGGTGGACGGAGGTGTCGCAAGGATTGGCTTTGAGTGGCTGGATCAAGATTTAAATGGCTTGAGAGGCTTGGACCAGTAGTCAGGCAGGGCTGGACCAGGGCTAGACTCTCCTCACTCGGGCTCTCCTTGGTGGAAAAATGGGCTAAGGGGTGGAGAAGGGCACTCGAACGGACAGGCTTTCTTTGGACTCGAAGGGATGTTGAAATGAGAAGGGGAGGGGGGTATTTATAGCAGCGGAGAGTGGCAGCTCTCGTAATTTTGTCCGGGCAGCCTGCCATAGGCCGCCCGTACGGCCCCTCCTCGGTTTCCAGCGAGTACGGCCGTTCCCTCGGGGCTGCTGTTGGACTCGCTGGTCGACTCAGTGAGTTGACTCAGCGGGTCGACTCGGTGGTTTGACTCGACGGGTTGACTCGGTGTTTTGACTCGACGGGTTGACTCGACGGGTTGACTCAGCGGGTTAACTCAGCGAGTTGACTCAGTAAGTTTGACTTTTTTTGGGTCTTTTTGACTGGACTTTTTTATGGGGGGTTTTTCAGGGTGGTGTTTAGGACTGGGTTGACTGGGTTCAGGCTTGATCTGGGCTATGGAATGGGGCCTAGAAGGGTGAGTTTGGCTGAGTTTGGGCTTGGGGTTTGGGGGTATGGTCCTCCGTTCAGCCAGCTATATCTACCAACAGTGTAGCCGAAGGTGGGGTGTCTACACATTAAGGTGAGCCCTTAAAAGTTTTTAGTGGTAGGGTGTTCAATCACCACTGTTTCCTAGAGTATGGTCCACCTGATAATTGGATATTCTTAATGTTTGGTATCATGCTCTAAAATGATCTGAAAAAATGGATGGACGGAGTGGATACAGAATACACACATCAGGGGCGCCACGGTAGGGCTTGCACCGTCTTGGGTGAGGTCGGTGTCTCACCTAGTCCTCTTCCCTGCACCACACAGCAAGCAACGAAAATCTTGAGGTGTGAAATTTATGTGGGCCTCATATTAATGTACTTATTAGATCCACATCGTCTATCCACTTTTTCAGATCATTCTACAATATGAACAGAAAAATGCAGATCCAAAGCTAAAGTAGATCGTACCACTGAAGATAGTAGGAATTGATGCTATCGTTGAAAGCTTCTTGAGGACACAGAAGGCGCTGATCAAGCTTATATTCGTATTTGAACTTCATCCAATTATGTGTGATCTTATGAACAGGTTAAATGGAAAATAAGCTTCCCAGTTGGCCCTAAAAATGTTTCAACAGTAGTTTGTTCAATTGCCACTACTTTTTGTGGTGTGATCCACTTGAGCTTTGGATGTACCTCATTTTTTTGGATCATGCTCTAGAAATATCTTGAAAAATTGATGGACAATGTAGATCTAACACAAAAATCATGGTGGGATGCAAAAAAGTTCCACCAGTTAAAAGTTGTATTGTGTAGTTAGCAATCTATTTGGGAGGTCCTTACTCATGCCTTGGTGGTAGACTCACAAGAGTTTCAACACGAGGTCATGGGTTCGAGTACCCATTGTGGTGAAATCCCGCTATGGTGTGAGTTTGTGCCGAGCGAGTGTGTATGTGTGAAAAAAGCAACTATTTGGGAGAGATAAATTCAGCATATCTTGTTAGCTAGTAATGTAGGGGAAGAACCCCATGATCGAGGGTGTGGATCACGCACCTTCCTGGGGGAGATGGACAAGAAGAAAAATAAGAGAAAACTAAGGAATTTCATATTTTGGAGTTTCAACCCAAACAGAAAATTGTTATTCCCATTTTTGGACTTCGGCCCAACATGTGGGGCCCATCTTGATCATTTATGATAATCCATTCCGTCCATTTTGTAGAGCTGCTCGACGCCGAGAAAACCAAACAAGTTTCACGTCAATCCGAGTTACGGATTGATCGTGACGTCCAAAATGGTACAAACTGTCCAGAAAGTTTCGAATTCTGCCCAATGAAATTGGAGATGGTCCAGGTGGCCCATTACTATTGGTATGGAGAATCTGAGCCGATCATCTTGAAGAGTATGTCGATGTCAGTAAAAGGACAAAGTTTTGTGGCAATCAGACATGTGGATTGCTCGTTTCAGTAGAAGGAAGACGGCGCCCGGGCATTATACAGTTTGCGCAGATTTTTTTTATTTCTTTTCTAATTATATTAGGATTCTTTTCTTCCTTTGCAAGTTAGTGTTAATTACGAATTTAGGGTTTAGTTTATTATTTAAAGTAAGGTAATTATATTTTTTTAAGGATTCATTCAATTATCAATAAATCAATTATTTGGAATTAATTTCCTCTTTTTATCTTTTATTTCTTCTCGCGGATTCGAGAAACAATCGGTTAGGGAGACGGTGATCGCCCTACCACGTCCTCCCTGCATCAGCTAGAGTCATCAGAAATGACAAGTACCAATGAGAAGTGACGGCACTGGAATTTCTTGTGCCTTAAACACTGACGATTCGCACTTTTCTAGTATATATACATATTTCCTTAGAGTGCAGATCATCTATGTTGAAGGCATAAGAAATTCTAGTGTTGTCACTTCTCATTGGTCCATGTCATTTCCGATGGCTCCAGCAAACAAGATATGTGGGATTTCTCTCTCCCAAAGATTGCTAACTACCCAACACAATTTTTATTGTGTGAAACTTTTTTTGGGTTGTACCATGATTTTCATATTAGATCTATATTGTCCAACAATTTTTCTAGATAAATCTAGAGCATGAGTCCAAAAGTGAGGTATATCCAAAGCTCAAGTGGACCACACAACAAAAAAGCAATGGGGATTGAACAAGCTATCGTTGAAACTTTCCTAGGGCCAATTGTGAGGCTTATTTTCCATCTAATCTGTTCATGAGATCACATACATAACTGGATAAAGTTAAAATACAAATATCAGCTTGATTAGAGCCTTCAGTGGCTCTTAAAGACGTTTTCAATGATAGCGTTTTCAATTATAGCATCAATTCCTACTGTCTTCAATGGTGTGGTCCACTTTAGCTTTGGATCTGCATTTTTTTTTTGCTCATATCTTAGAATGATTTGAAAAAAATGTATGGACGGTGTGGATCTAAAAAATACATCATCGTCGGCCAACATAAATTTCACACCTTAAGCAATTTTGTTGCTTGTGGTGTGGTGCAGGGGGCATATTAAGTGAGACCCCGCTCTCACCCAAGACCGTGTAGCCCTTACCGTGGGGCCCAACTTAATATATATATATATATATATATATATATATATATATATATATATATATATATATATATAATCCACTTTGTCCATCTATTTTTTCATATTATTTTACTACATGATACCAAAAATTAAGAAGATCCAATTATCGAATGGACCATTGTGGATGCCATCCCGCGCTTGCGCTCGTGCGGGCCCATTGTTTGTTTTTATTTTTATTCTTTTGGTCTGTATTTGGAGTAGGGCACACATTTGCAATGATTTGTTTACTTGGCTTTGATTTGCCTTGATTGTACAAAACCTTTCCGAGGATGATAGAATAGCGTTCTCGGGCTCGGTATGTTTGACAGAGTCGCCACCAGTCGAAAAAAGGCCTCAAAATCCACGGTTGGCCAGAACCCGTGAAACTACCTTAATAATGAGGGTATTTCAGAGAAACCCTAGTCTTTAAAATGACTCTTAGTTTGATAAGCTTGGTCTGCGCTGTGAATTCTGGGTAAGGGCCGCGGTTATGAAAGGGGAAAGTGTTACGCACCCCTTTATCATCTGTGTGACGCACAGTCTCTACTTTGTGGGGCTAAATGATTTGGAGGATTCTGAAGAGCTTCCAAACCTGTAAGGTTAGGCCATACTTTACAGGCTTTTTAGGGCTCGGGTTGGCAAAAACAATATAAACAGTAAACAAGTGCAAGTGTGACAATGTGCAAAGGGAATGTGTGGAGTGGAACACGACTTGATTTCGAGATGTAAGAGGGAAAAGGGAGAGTAAGACACATTTTTTCATAGAAAAGACAAGGGATGATCAAACGCCCCAAATTCTGACCCTACTCGTTGACTTTAATTTTAAGGATTATTGACGTAGAGTGAGTACTTCGAGATGTGAGAGGGAAAAGAGGAAATCCGACACCAATTCTTTATGGGAGAAATATAGAGGATGATCGGATGTCCCGGATTCAAACCATACTCATTGACTCTAGATATTGCTTTTGACTTCTCAATAGAGAAAAAGACAGAGACAGAGGGCATTGGTCATTGATGTACGGTTGCAGAAGCATGAGGCTCGCCCTGCCAGTGTTAGACGGTTGATCGGTGGGGCAGAGCTTCAACCGCCTCAGATCTTTCAATCTCTGTGAGGCAGGGATTTGGCAGAGCTTCACTAAATCACTCTCTGTCGCTTTCTCTCAATCTCTCAGAATTCTCTTCATTCATTTTGTGTTGCTATGCCTGTTCATTCACTGGGTCTCGCTTAAATAGACGGCCCCGAGGCAATGAGCGAGGTGAGTTGATAATTCCTTACGTGTGGGGCAGATGCGTGACAATCTTTGTATTTACTCGCTAACTTGGAGCAGACGCGTGGCAGTTTTCATATTTACTTGCCAACTTCGAACAACCACACCGTACGTTCGCATGATGATCATAATTGTGATTGTGTGTAAGGTATGTCAGCAAGCGTCGCAATGCTGGCCGTGGCACGTGGTGGATTCCCACCAACGGCCTCTGTATGGCCATTTCCACAGGGACGGTCATATAGTGGCCGCTGCCATGGTTTCTTTTTTTGTTTGTTTGTTTGCTTGTTTGTCTTTTGTACTTTTTTTGGTGGTTTGAATTGCACTTTTGTGCTCGTGTGCCACACCTTTTCTCACAGCGGCGTATCAAGTCTCAAGTCCGTTCCAAACCACTTATGGATCTAGGGACAGGTACTTAACCTAATGGTGAGGTTGACTTGTGCAAAGCCGTAGTCCACGGGTGGTACACATTTCTAGTGAAGGTGGGGGTGACTACAACCATACCTCAGAAAACAGTGGTGATTGAACACACTACCATTAAAAACTTTATAGGGTTCGCCTTAAGGTTTTGGTAGTTTTTATTTGCCATCCAATCTTTGGATAAGTTCACAGAGAAAAAACAAATATCAGCTTGATCCAAAACTTTTGTGGCCCATTATTAATGGTCAATCACCAATTTTTCCTATGGTATGGTCCACCTGTTGCTTCATTTTTTGGGTAATCCCTTAAAATGATATGGAAAAAGGGATAAATGGGTGGATAAATAATACACACGCCTAGGTGGGCACCAAACGGTCTTGACTCTTGGTTGAGGCGGGGTCTCACGTAATGCTCCTTTGGGTGCAGCACATTCTAGATAAGAAAATCCTATGGAACTTTTGTAGCCCCATCATGATGTATGTACCAGATCCACACCGTCTATCCATTTTTCCATATCATTTTATGAAATGAGACATAAAACAAGGTAGTTCCAAGGCTCAAATGGGCCACACTACAGAAAGAGTGGGAACCGGAGGCCTACTGTCCAAAACTTCTTGGGGCCACAGAAGGCTCTAATCAAGCCGATATTTGTGTCTTCCCCTCGTCCAGGTCTGTATGACCTAAGTTAGATGGAAAATAAACCTGATCAGGGTGGATCCTAAGAAGGTTTCAACGGTAGTCGTTTAATCCCTTCTACTTTTTGTGTTGTGGTCCACTTAGGATTTGAATTGGGTCTCATTTTGAGCTTATGCTCTAGAATGATCTGTAAAAACTGATGGTAGGTGGGGATCTAAAACATAAATCATTGTGGAGTCCAGAGAACTTCCACACATTAGAAGTCATATTGTGTCTCACCTCTCACGCAATCTATTTCGGGAGAGAGAAATCGGGAGGATCTAGGTAGCTGGAGTCACATGAACCAATGAGAAGCCACGCCGTTGTATTTTCTTGTGCTGCACTCATTGCCTCATGGGTACCCCGATTTTCTCTTATAGGAATTCGATTGCATGCTCCTCAAGGCATGATTGGAATGTTTTGACGTGTGGAATTTTTATGGCCTCATCATGATGTATATATCAGATCCACACCGTCTATCCTTTTTTTCCGATCATTTTAAGGAATGAAAATGAAAACAAGGCAAAAGAAAATCTAAGGTGGACCACAACACAGAAATAAGTGAGGAATTAACAACTACTGTTGAAACCTTTTTTGAGCCGACCATGACTTTAATTTTCCATCTAACTTGTTCCTAAGGTCACAAAGACCTGGATGAAGGGAAAACACAAATATCAGCTTGATCTAAACCTTCTTTGGCCCCAAGAAGTTTTCAAAGATAGGTGTCCAATTCCTATTGTTTCCTGTGGTGTGGTCCACTTGAGCCTTATAACGGCCTCGTTTTAGTTCTTGTGGCCTAAACTGACATAGAAAAATATATGGACAATCTGAAGGATTTGCCTCATTTTTAGGCTCATGCCCTAAAATGAATTTGCAAAATGGATGGTCAGCATGGCTATAGCAAATGCATCATGGTGGAGTCCACATGTACATAAGCTTGCCACGTCAACACTTCGGTTGACATGTTCAACCGCAGTACAGGGAGAGAAAAGTAGGGCATCAAAACAGAAGATCCACATTAAAATATTGCTTTGTTTTATTGGCATGCTCAAAATAGATTATTTAAATGACAAAACTACCTTTTTGAAGTTGGGATTGAGTGAAGATAGCTTCGTTTCAACACTGAAATTATGGTATCCATTCCCAAAACGGGGGTGGCTAACATTGTGATGTGACTAACAGGCTACAGGGTTAGTGGGTGTACTAACAATGGGGTGTGTGAACTAACCCATAATATAAAAAAATAAAAAAAAAGTTTGGAACCGGCTCAAGAGGTACAGTACCCGTAGATGTGGGACCCACGAGATTTACGAAGGTAGTCTAACTCGTTCATCAGATGCTTCATCTCAAGTTAGAGATTTGACATGTACAGTATGCTGGACCTTTTATGCAAATCAATGGTGAAAGTTCCCTCTCAACTTGTTATCTGTGGTATGGCCCACATAATTCACTGATCGGCCTGTTTGAAAGGCACTGAAGGTAACACAGGCATGTGATCGATGTGATGGATTGTATGAGTGCGTCACGGGTGCATAGTACCGGTACCACTGGAGCAGACCCCTTTTAATAAACGTGCATGGCTCATTGTTTTGTTAACGGGATCCAAAATCGGCTTCAATATTTACCTTATAACTACCATGAATTCTGTACCTTAAATTCAGCCTTTTTAAAATTTGGACTATCTTAAGGAAGATGTATTTTGGCTGCAGGTAGACAGAAAAAAAAGGAAGTACGAAGGGAGCAAAAATAAAAAGAGAAAATCATCATATGGTACAATGTGGCTTGTCAGTGGTTTTGTAGCTTTGAAAACGTTCCAGTACAAGCACACATGAGAGAGGGAGAGAGAGAGAGAGAGTGAGTAGTGTTGTCAATGGGCCGGGCCAAGCTCTGTCTTAGCTAAGCCTGCCTCTCTCAACTTATGCCCAAACTCGGCCTAGACCCGTGACAGGCCACAGTAGTCTGGCCCAAGATACAAATGCACAGTCTGGCTTAAACCCGGCCCTAGCCCCAGCCTGGCCTTTCACATAAAGAAAGAAATTATCCTTTAATCCCACACTTTTCCATATATATATATATATATATATATATATATATATATATATATATATATATATATATATATATATATATCAAATCATCAACACTATAGAGAATAAAAAGCGTTTTAAGAGGGAGATTGATTTTTAGGAAAACTTTGTATAAAATTTAAATTTTAAAAGGAGGAAAAATATTTTAATTTAAATTTTAAATTAAAAATTATATTCGAGTCGGGCCGAAGTCGGGCCGGGTTGTCGGGCTTTTGAACAGCCTAGTCTAAGTCCGGCCCATTTGAAAAACAGGCTTATACTTTAGGCCCGAACTTGACCTATAGGCCTAATACTCTAGTCCAAGCCTGGCCCGAAAGTCCGTCGGGCCAACCCGGTCCATTAACAGCCCTAGAAGGGAGGGAGCAAAAATAAAAAAGAGAAAATTATCATATGGTACAATGTGGTTTGTCTGTGGTTTTTGCAACTTTGAAACCTTCCAACACAAGCCCACATGAGAGAGAGAAGGCAAAGATAACATGAGAAAATCATCATATGGTATAATGGAGCTTGTCAGGGGTTTTTTTTTTTCTTTTAGCTTTGAAAACCTTCATTGGATGAGGATGGGGATGGGGTAATTTTTTTTTTTTTTTCACAGGCACAGGCTGGCACAACCTATGAACACACCCCCACGCTCACATCGTAGTGGGATTTCATCACCTATTGGTATCTAACCCCAGACCTCTTGTTGAAATTCTTGGAAGTCTTACACCGAGGCAAGGATAAGAACCCTTCCCACCCATCCTTAGCTAGGAATGGACAAGGGCTCTCAAGAGTCACCGTGATGTATGGGTTTTATTCATACCATCCATCCCTTTTCTTATATCTTCCAATGCTCAAATAGACCACACAATGGAGATTAAACAACTATAGTTGAAAAATTTTTAAGGCCACAGAAGTTTTGAATCAAACTGACATCTGTGTTTTCTGTGCATTCAGGTCAATGTGACCCGGTGAACAGAATGGATGGCAATTAACCATCACGGCAGGCCCTAGAAAGGTTTTAACACTGGGTGTCATTACTGTTGATTCATATTGTGTGGCCCACTTGAGCCTTGGATCTGACTCATTTATCGGCCTGCACCCTAAAATGATATGGCAAGATGAATGGATGGTGTGGATAAAAGCAAAAGATCACGCGTGGTGATGCCTCAGATGCCCTGTCCATTCTTACCCAATGCGCATCCCACCTAGTTACCTGTGCATAGCTGAATGAAATCATAGATTCCACCACATTGGTCCCTATTTTAACTCCACTATCATGTGTAGTACTCGGACAACAGACAATGACTACTATTGATGCTAAAAACTGGTTAGCAGATGAGATGAGGTGAACTCCAACTGGTCAGCAGATGATATGAGGTGACCTCCACCTTGGGCGGATGGATGCAACTGATCTCCTGCAGGTGTGTGGTATAGATTTGGACTAAAGGTTTCCTAGATCCTGTAGAACACAAAGGAAAGCTAAGGGGGTGGCTGAGGTCTAGCCATTAGCCCTCCGATGCCTAAGTTAGTTTGATCTTGAAAGATTAAAAATCTCTTTTTAGATCAGTTTTTTGTATCGTACCTTGATAATGAAGAGGGTGTGTTCATTTATAGACTTAGGTTGCAGGATTGTATGCCTTTTCAAAGCCGTAATTTCGGGGGGGGGGGGGGGGGAGATTTTCAGATCAGCATGATCCTTGGGCCGTTTCGTAGTTATGGGAGATGTTCCCGTATTCTTCGACGATATTTCAGATTTCTAGCCTATTTCTGGCTAAAGCCTAAGATCTCAGCATTCATGGTGGTAAGGTTGTAACTCCCGAAGACGTGTTTGATTTATTCGGGCTCGTCTCTGATCTGTCGCGTTCCTTTATGGTGGTCATTCTCCTAGTCGGCCTAGGGACAGAGCTCATCGGTAGAGCTGGTCGGAAGAGTTCATCAGTTGAGCTCATCATTAGCTGGGCTCATTGGTCGATGGAGCTTGTCACCTGAGCTCATCACTTCATAGGTCATCTTGTGTGAGTGACCTTAGGTCATCCTGAAGGTCTCAGGTCGGCCTGTCGAAACCGCAGTTCTTGTCATTGGCCTAGTCTTAGGTCGACCTCTGCTCTTGTCCTCAGCCTAGTCTCAGGTCAGATTTGAGGACTTGTACCTGGACCAGCTGGACTATGGGCTTTCCTCGTGACTTGAGGTCAGCTCAGATTTACGCACAACAAAAGCCCCTACTCTTGAGCATGACTTGCTCAGCTTGGGAGTAAAGAGAAATGGATGAGCTGACATTTGAATAAACGCATAACTATCGTAAGTTGGCCAACTGCACAAGGTCGGCCTAGTAGGGTGGCCCATAGGCTCTGCCAATTGTATGGGTCGACATGTAGAGGTGGCCTCTGGACACTTCGCGTTTTGGTCCGACTCTTTCGTCCATTCCGACTGTAATACCCCAAAAATTTAGTATACGAGTAAGTACACGAGAGTTATAGTTCACACGTTAGAATTTAAATTTTAAGCCGCGTCGTTCATACGTATACACACGCGTCACACTTTTATACGCATTCTAACACTTTTTAAGGCCTTTGAAAACTCAGTATACTTAGATAAATCAATAAACTAACCGTTAAAATGATCTATCATTGCTAGACCGGAAGATCTAACCGTCCACTCCGATTTCGAATTACGTGATCAATGTAAACACGCCGTACATCATCTGGTACATATGTCTGTCCATGAATATGACTCATACATCGTGTCCGTCACAAGGCATATGCTTAGATCAGTGATTTCTTGGCCCTATGAACCTGCTCGGGTGTATTTGTAATATCCTAAGATTTTAGAATAATTTAAATTATAATGTAGTTAATCATTTAACAAATTAAATAACTGAAAATATTGATAAATTAATAATAAATCATTCATAGGGAATTACTATATGATCCCTTTATTAAAGTTGCTTATAATAAACCCTAGAACAGCATAGAAGTGATAGATTTCACAAAAATCATAAATTTACAATAATTACGAAAATGCCATTAGTTAAACTTGAGTTACACCACCATTTTTAAGTTTTATAATTTTTCGTAATCACTTTCACACGAAACTTCATACACTAGTTCTAGGTCATAATTTAACCGTACATGTCAAATTTCAACCGTCCGATCATCCCACAAATGTCCTAATCAGAAATAGGGTTATAAGTGGCCCACCTTAACTCGGATCTGCCTTATTTTTCTTGTCAACGATTAATTTTATGTTGGAAACGTATTGGACGGATAAAATGGTCTACATCCACCTAAAGTGGAACCCACTTGTGAAGACATCCTGTAGTATCCCGTGTACGTGCAACGCACGTTACAAGTAAAGATAAGGAAGAAGCTAATGTCCGTCTTCTCCAGGGACGCTGCAGCAGCAGCGTTGCCGCTGCCACCATGCATGGTTCATGCTGTCCATCCGGTGGGCCCCATATACAAAATCCAAGATGTTCATCCTGTCCGTACGCATCTCCTCGCACGTTTGTAGAAACCGTTTGGCCATTCGTCAACCCAGTAGCCCACTCCAAACTGTTGTTCCAACCAATGTAAACCAAGATTCGCCAAGATCCAAGTCCCTGATTCACATGGACTTTCCAAATCTTGTATGTAAGATCGTGTGGACCCCATCGAGATTCCCAACGGCTCTAATGCGCAAGAACCTTCCAGAATAAGTAATTCCTTCTCCAACTTGGATTGAATCCAAGATTTCTTTCACTCGAAGAAACACCCCTATGACTTGCTGTGGAAGACACCCACGCCTATAAGAATCCTACTACCCAAGAGGATCAAGCAGATATGAAACAAGAGAGAGAGAGAGAGAGAGAGAGAGAGAGAGAGAGAGAGAGAGAGAGAACAAGAGAGAGAGTCTTAAAGGGGAGGAGAGAGAGAATTCGTATGGGAAGGAAGAGAGTGGCGTGCTGATGTGCTCATCCCCTTGCTGCTGCTGTTGAGGCCTTGCCTAGGCCAGGAAAGGAAGAAGAAGAAAGGAAGAAAAAGGAAAGAAAGAAGAAGGAAGGAGAAAGAAGAAGAAGAAGAAGAAAGGGAAGAAAACATGATTTTCTGCCGAGTTAACTCAGCGAGTCAACTCACCGAGCCGACTTAAATTCGAATTTGGTTTCCCTTAGACTTGAAGTATTCCATATCCTGTGAGTGATTCATCTCACGTAACTTTCTTCGTTAATTTTTCTTTAGTCTTCTCCTCTGTTTACGTTCAATTTATAAAGTCTCATTCCCTAGTTAGGATTTTAGGCATGCTTTTACGCTTTCTTCCATGTCATGGAATCCTAGGTAAGGGATCCATTCATCTCCTATCTCTGTATCCTTGAAAGTTCTCATGTCAATAATTATCCTTTTCTTATTTAATTAATTTTCTTAAGTTTTCCTTTTTAATGGACATGTCAGAATTCTACGATATTCTCAATATTCCACGTGACATTATTCTTAAAATTTACTGATCGACAACAACTTAAGTTTAAATAATATGCAATACATAACTCTTGAAACAACCTTAGCTAAGCGTCAACGCACTAGACCTTACGCAATGATCTTCTCAAATCCCTTGATCAACGATAACTAAAATTAGATAAAGAATTAACTATCTGAATGAAAATAATATATGCATGGTGTGATTGGAATTGAGTTGATATGCATTGTATGCTTGAAGAGTGCTTCCATAACTCATGACATACATACATTTATACACTGCGACAGAACAGGAGCATGGTTGATTTGACTCCTGGCGTGCATGATTGATTTGCCGCCTCGGTGTACCGGTTAGGTGAGCATGGTTGATTTGCGACAGGTTCCTAATGTTCAGTGGAAGCGAGTTCTGGTCGTTTCACTTATTGAGCATGGTTGATTTGCTCGGTTGGATGAGTGGTGCATGGTTGATTTGCCCACTGGTGTGCATGGTTGATTTGCCGCCTCGTTGTACTGGTTAGGTGAGCATGGTTGATTTGCGACAGGTTCCTAATGTTCAATGGCAGCGAGTTCTTAGACGTTTATTGCTCTCACACGTATCATGACATACATGACATCATGATAATCATGTTCTATTGATAATAAATCATAAAGTATATCAATCATAACCTTATCCTTGTATATTTCATACAATTCTATCCATTGATGATTCACGTCCTATCTTTTATTAACTGGAATATTACCTGTGATGGAAATGACCTCACTGGGCTTTTAGCTCACCAAAATCACCACAGTTCTTACAGATTTTCACGAAGGAAAAGACGTAGACAGAGCAGAGTATTCAGATGATCACGTGTTACTCAAACGTTAACTGTAGTTGATCTATTTTATCTTGTAAAATTCAATGTAATAAAATATTAGTAGAAAAGAAACTTTATATTTGGGATTTATTTTAGTTATGCGATGTGTGGAATGGAATCTCATGGAATCTACGCTCAAATTGTAATTCACACCTCAGAATTCGGGCTTTAAGTTGTTGTACTCGAGTCTCGAATTTCAGGGCGTGACACCGACTGCCCAAGTCTGTCTTTCAACTCTTGGTCTAAGGTTATTCCTCGATTGCCCAGGTCGGTCTTTCAACTCGTAGTCTATGATCATTCCTCGATTTCCTATGTCGGTCTTTCGACTCTTCGTCTAGGGTCATTCCGACTGCCCAAGTTGGTCTTTCTATACTTGGTCTAGGGCTCTTCCGACTACCCAAGTCGGTCTTTCGACACTTGGTCTAGGGCTCTTCCGACTACCCAAGTCAATCTTTCGACATTTGGTCCAAGGCTCTGATAGCTCACATCGGCCTCGTTAGCCTTTGGGCTCTAATAGCCCAGCTTGGCCTCATAGGCCTCTGGGCTCTGATAGCTCACCTCAGCCTCGTCGACCTCTTACATGTGCTATGTAAATGACTTCAGACAGGTCGTTCTGGGGAAGGTCGTCCTGTGGCAGGGCTTCCTGGGCAGATCTTCTTGAGTAGTTCTTACTGAACATGTTTTCCTGGGCAGCTCCTTCTGGATAGGTCTTCCTGTGCAGGTCCTCCTAGACAAGTCTTCCTGGGGTCTTTCTTCGGCCCCTTTATCAAATTTGTAAGGCTGTGCACTTACTTGGAGAGGAAGAGCTAGAATTGTGTGCCGAGCTTAGAAATGGTGAGAACATAACTTTGTCGTTTCCCACAGACGGCGCCAATCTATTGATGCTGAAAACAGATCAACAGATGAGATGAGGTGACCTCTAACTGGTCAGCAGTTGAGATGAGGTGACCTCCACCTTGGATGGATGGATGCAACTGATCTCCTGTAGGTGTGCGGTCTGGATCTGGATTGAAGGTTTCCTAGATCCTGTAGAACACAAAGGAAAGCTAAGGGGGGTAGCGGGGGTCCAGCCGTTAGCCCTCCGATGTCTAAGTTAGTTTGATCTTGAAAAATTAAAAATCTCTTTTTAGATCAGTTTTTTGTATCATACTTTGATAATGAAGTGGACATGTCCATTTATAGACTTAGGTTGCAAGATTGTATTCCCTTTTGGAAGCCGTAATTTCAGGGGAGGGATTTTCGAATTAGCGCGATCCTTGGGTCGTTCCGTAGTTATGGGAGATGTTCCCGTATTCTTCGACGATCCTTCAGATTGCTGTCGTACGATGATGTCTTCGACCTCTTTATCGTTGAGTTTTGAATCGTCTGGGGTAGCCCTGTAATAGGCCACCTGGGGTGCTCTACGGAACATGGGGTTAATCCGTACAGCAAGCATAGGTGGTTGTTGACTGTTGCCTTGGGCTTGGGGAAGATTTAATGCCGCTGCAAAGCGGTTGAGGGTTGCCTGTATACCTTACAGGATCAACCGATTTTCCCGTTGTGCTTCATCGAAAGCTGCCGCCGTGACATAATCCCTTGGAGCACCGTCCTTAGGATGAAGATCCAACCCTTTATTAGAGGCCCTCATCTTGAGGAAGAAACCTCGCTTTGATACCAATGACATAGGGAGGACGTGGTAGGGCGATCACCGTCTCCCTAACCGATTGTTTCTCGAATCCATGAGAAGAAATAAAAGATAAAAAGAGAAAATTAATTCCGAATAATTGATTTATTGATAATTGAATGAATCCTTTAAAAAATATAATTATCTTACTTTAAATAATAAACTAAACCCTAAATTCGTAATTGACACTAACTTGCAAGGGAAGAAAAGAATCCTAATACAATTAGAAAAGAAATAGAAAAATCTGCGCAAACTGTATAACGCCCAGGCGCCATCTTCCTTCTACTGATACGAGCAATCCACATGTCTGATTGCCACAAAACTTTGTGCTTTTACTGGCATCGACATACTCTTCAAGATGGTCGGCTTAGATTCTCCATACCAGTAGTAATGGGCCACCTGGACCATCACCAGTTTCAGTGGGCGGAATTTGAAACTTTCTGGACAGTTCGTACCATTTTGGACGCCACGATTAATCCGTAACTCGGATTGACGTGAAACTTATTTGGTTTTCTTGGCGTCGAGCAGCTCTACAAAATGGATGGAATGGATCATCATAAATGATCAAGATGGGCCCCACGAGTTGGGCCGAAGTTCAAAAACGGGAATAACAATTTCCTGTTTGGGTTGAAACTCCAAAATATGAAATTCCTTAGTTTTCTCTTATTTTTCTTCCTGTCCATCTCCCGCAGGAAGGTGCGTGATCCACGCCCTCGATCATGGGGTTCTTCTCCTACATCATTCTTCCCCACTTGAAAAAAACTCGTCCTCGAGTTTCACTTTATGTTAGGGCCATGATTTGCTTTTCACTTCGGAAGTCGATGCTTGCTGGCCTTATCCTGGAATGCAACAACAAATTTCTCCGACTTCTTCTCCACGCCAACATGAATAATTGCAATATTCTCTGGCACATCAAAAGTTGGCCTTTTCTGGAAAATGACAATTTTTTTCACAATGAACAATTCATCGGGAAGTTCGGCAGCTACGATTGCCTCAATTTCCTGCATTGCTGGCGTGACACTTTCTGGGATGCTCATGGATTCCGTTAAAACTGACTCCATAATATCTAGAATAACTTTAGACTCTCCTTCCCTATCCTTTAAGACTGAAGTATTGATTTCCTCTACCCCCTCAAAATTTTGAACGTCCTGTGAGATGGTGGTGGGTTGTACTTCAACGACCTGATTCGAAGTTGCATTACCTCGAAAAGCTCTTTCAACATAATCCCCACGATCGTTCCCACACGCAGGCTATCGTACGATGATGTTTTCGACCTCTTTATCGTTGAGTTTTGAATCGTCTAGGGTAGCCCTACAATAGGCCACCTGGGGTGCTCTACGGAACATGGGGTTATTCCGTACAGCAAGCATAGGTGGTTGTTGACTATTGCCTTGGGCTTGGGGCAGATTTAATGCCGCTGCAATGTGGTTGAGGGTTACCTGTATACCTTGCAGGATCAACCGATTTTCCCCTTGTGCTTCATCAAAAGCTGCCGCCGTGACATTATCCCTTGGAGCACCGTCCTTAGGATGAAGATCCAACCCTTTATTAGAGGCCATCATCCTGAGGAAGAAACCTCGCTTTGATACCAATGACGCAGGGAGGACGTGGTAGGGCGATCACCGTCTCCCTAACCGATTGTTTCTCGAATCCACGAGAAGAAATAAAAGATAAAAAGAGGAAATTAATTCCAAATAATTGATTTATTGATAATTGAATGAATCCTTAAAAAAATATAATTACCTTACTTTAAATAATAAACTAAACCCTAAATTCGTAATTAACACTAACTTGCAAAGGAAGAAAAAAATCCTAATACTGTTAGAACTAGAGAATGAACATTCTCTCTGGAATGCGGTGTTTTACTGATCTGGGGTTCTGAATATAGAAACATTCGTAGACAATCACAAGCGTTCACAAAAGTACACAAAAGAAGAGATATCGCAAGGCGAATTTTATTCCAGAGATTCTGAGATCTTGTACATTCCAGGCCGTGATCTGGCACGAACCCTTAATTACATCGAATGATCGATGACCCTTGATTAAAAGGTAAAAGACTAGTCAGCGGGGACTATGGTTTCAGAGTTCATTGGTCATGGAGACCTGTGTTTTGGTGGTCGTAGAGACCTGTATTTGTATGGTCGCGGAGACCTGTATTTGTAGGGTCGCGGAGACCTGTATTTGTTATAGATTGATCCACCTTTGTACGAGTCGGATGTCTATGTCCCATGTTTTGACCGGAGATCCGGGCTGAGACTGTCAGGGTTTATGGCTGAGATGGACGACTCTGGGCCCGCGCCTGTCAATGTAGGGATAGGTGACCTCGGGAAATCCATTCTACAGTTGTGTGTACCTGCGCAGCTCAACCAGCGGATGCCGTTTGGATGGGTAGGGCATCGACTGTTCTTGGAATATCAGTTTTTAACAGATTGTGTGTGATAGTTCAGAACTCTTCTGGTGTGGTTTATCGTGTTAACCATAGTCCCCTTTGCTTAGTCCAGACTTGGATTCGGGTCATATTATGATAGTACACGTAATGATGATGCATCAGTATGATTCTGGGCGCCAGCGGCCTCTTTTCGGGAGAATTGTTCCATTCAGCTCGTTGGGTCGGATCGGACTCCGAAGGCTTGTGTTCTGCTCATTGGGTAGCCCAGATGGGTCGTTTGACTGCTCCATTGCGTCCGGAACGCTCGAAATACCCAAAATAGGCTCAAACGGGGCTTAAAAATGTTATAAAATGAGGATTTAAAGGTGCTGGAATGAATGCGTAAAGTGCTGATTTTTGCGATCCGCTGGCCTGATTTTATTGATGCGCTGGGGCCAGCGCGTCCATAAATGATTTTTATGATGCGCCAGGTAATTTTATGACGCGCTGGAGCCAGTGCGTCCTTAAAATATAATTATCCGATCCGCTGGCCTATTTTGCGACGCGCTGCGGATAGTGCGTCCTAAAATTGTAATTTCCTGATGCGCTGGGCTATTTTCTGATGCGCTGAGACCAGTGCGTCCTTAAAATAGCTTTGACTTGATAACTTGTATTTTTCTGATCCGCTGGGCTATTTTGCGACGCGCTGGGGCCAGTGCGTCCTTAAAATGCCACGATTAATGGTTTACGTAATCCGCCGAGGATTTCCCTGATGCGCCGGGTCACTTTTATGATGCGCTGGGACCGGCGCATCGAAAAAGGTGACTTAAGTTATTCCTCCAGACTTGGTATGATCGGAGGTGCGATTTCCAGCGAGGGGTTCCGGCGGTCGGAGAAGGATTCCGGCGATCGGCAAAGGTTTTCCGGCGACGAGGTCCTCTCTCTCTCTTGTTGAATGATGCAAATGAGGTGGTGGGCGGGGTATTTATAGGTATCGTCGTCCAATAAGCGGTCGACACGTGTAGCGCGTCGAGAAAATGAGTCGGCGCGTCGATAAATGCGCTCGGCGCGTCGCGAAATGATCGGAGTCCAGAAGTTGGTTTGCAGGACGTGCCAGCTGTCAGTGCGTCCTGAAATTAACTGATTTTTTGGATGCGCTGGGTGAATTTTTGGACGCGCTGGAGGCAGTGCGCCCTTAAATTCATTTTTTGGATGCGCTGGAGGCAGTGCGCCCTTAAATTCATTTTTTGGATGCGCTGGAGGCAGTGCGCCCTTAAATTCATTTTTTGGATGCGCTGGAGGCAGTGCGCCCTTAAATTCATTTTTTTGATGCGCTGGAGGCAGTGCGCCCTTAAATTCATTTTTTGGATGCGCTGGACGTATTCTTGTCCTACAAACTTGGGTTTTGCAAATTGGGGGATTTGAGGGGTCCGCCTCGCGATGGATGCTGATACACTGCTCCTATTTCTTCATAATTGAGGTATCCTCCTAATTTTGGACAGTTTTGGTTACGGTGTCCGGTGGGGTCCACTACCGGCCCAATTTCATACTTGAGGCAAGTCTGATGCGTGTGTCGTGATTCGTGCCGCGATTTCTGATGCACTGGCCCTAAATCTGACCGCGTGATGGTTTTGGTATTCGGAATCATCGTTTCGAGGATCCCCATTTCTGGGACCCCAACAGATGCCCCTCCGATGCGTTGGGATGGACGAGCGACGATCCATTGCGACGCATCGAATTTTCCGGGTCCCACTATAAATAGGGGAATCCTGATCATTTCGTCATTTCACTGTTCATTCAGACGACCGGAGCTCTCGGCCAGCGCGTCCATTTTTTCGCCAGCGGGTCGAATTATTGTCTCCAGCGCGTCGATTAAATAGGTAGCGCGTCGAAGTATTCCAACTTTGTGTGTTTTATCGACGCGCTACGCATAGCGCGGCTGTTCAACTTGTGGATTTCTGATTTTCTGAACGCGCCATAGTGCAGCGCACACAATAAGTACTCAGCGCGTCCATTTTATCGACGCGCTATGGTCAGCGCGTCATCCCGTGCCTTTATTAACCAATTTCATGACGCGCTGTGCTTAGCGCGTTGAACTCTGTAATTTCTCGATGCGCTGGGTCCAGCGCGTACTTGTGCCTGAGAAAATTTATTTAATTGACGCGCTAGGGTGTGGCGCTCGTCAGAATTCTTAACTTTGGTGGACTTACCATTTCTTGGACGCGCTGGGCCCAGCGCGTCATGTCCTTCGGACTTGTGATTTTACATGATTTTCGCGACGCGCTGGGCTTCGCGCGTGCGATTTTGGGACTTAGTGAGATTTACTAAATTTGTTACGTAAACCGGCTCCCGCACACATCTCCGGACTTGATCAATTGGCATGATCGCAAAGCGTGTTAAGGCCAATGGGCACTGATCTCTGAGTTGGAGAAGTTGTCCAATTCTGGTGTCCTTTCTCAGTGTGCTCATCGTGGCTTAACACGCTTTCCTGCGGGTTCATTTGACCGTTGCTCGCGATATATTTGGAACTTGTTCCGGGTATGTGGGGTCTCACGCGCCCTCTTATCAAACCAAATTGCTTTGAGCATCGACAAGGTATGTGAAACCTCACGTACCTAACCCGTGGGCCTCTGCGAAGTCTGTGGTTTCTGCGGGTTTCACACCGGCGGTCCGTCGTATCTCCAAAGGGTGTGAACCCCCATGCCTCTGTTTCACGTTCGCGCATGCGTGCCAGTCGTCTTATGGAGGCGTAGGGTCTCACACACTTGGGAGACTCCCTAGCTGCTTTAGTTTAATGGGCAATTCTAATGATGATTTTAAAATGTTGTTTCGAGCATACCTTTGCATGTCGTTTCTCGGCTTTTCTGGCTTTGCGCGAGCGGTTTTGTGCATTTTTCTTTTGTCGGACTGCCTTACGGGTTCATCTGTCTTGTTCTTTAGCAGACAATGGTCATAACCCGTGCTTCCCTTCGCGCGGCTCGTGACTGCATGGGGCGGCTCCTAAACGATCTGGACCAACCCGAGGCTTGGTCATCTCTTGCTAATCAATGCGATGAGGTGGCTGAAGCCTCGACTCGCCTTGGCGTTGAATCCCGCCCGATCCTCCGGGCTATGCAGAATATCTCGGCGATGGTGGGCATCTCCGATGAGCGCAAGGAGGCTATATCTGGCTACATCGGTGATTCTTCCCTCCTGGAGGAATTGGCGGTTATGGAGGCGGCGGAGCCTTCTCTGGCTGCTTCCTTTCTGTCCCTCTCGAAACGTCTCCACTTCCTAAAGGACGAGAAGAGGGAGAGCAGGAGGTTCCTGGCTTGGCTTATTCCCTTGGCGGAGGCCGAATACCCGGATCGTCGTGCCGGCATTTGGAGGATGGTCAGGGCGGCTATCAGGGAGCACGATGACCTGGCGATTGACTTGTCTGCGATAAGGAACTACGCCGATGCTGAGCACTTGAACTTCGACCTTGTGCAACAATGCATCTCCATCCTGGTGGACTTGGTCTACAAGGAGGCCCAGATTCAAGCGAGGGTCGATGAGCTGAGGGCTCGAGTTCTTCCTCTGGTGCAAGACTAAAATCTTCATTTTCTGGCTTCGAGGAGGGGGTCCCCACAATTTTGGGTCATTTGATATTGACTGTCGGCTTTTTATCTTTTAAAACAATTGACTTTGAATGGTTTGGGCCTTGGCATGGCCCTCGTGGTTTAATGAATGCTAATTATACTTTTCCGCCTTATTTCTGTCTTTTGAAAGCTTGTGCGTTTGTGATGATGTTGTTTGCGGGTGTTGTCATTTCGTTTCATTTTCATTGGTTGGTGATGTTACGCATTGGCCTGGATCGGTGCCTGTTCCTCGTTCACTTGTTGCTTCTTATGCTTTTGGATTTCGTGAATGCTTAATTGTCTTTATGAGGATATTTTCACGTGCTCTGTACTTAAGCCCCATTTCTACGCCATTGCAGATTATAATGGCCAGCGATCCTTCGCAAGCCGGTCCTTCGGGTCCGTCTCAAACTCCATCCAAGCGTAAGCGGGCTGCCATCAAGCAGACTTCCAGACCGTCAGCTGAGAACCCACAGTGGTTTCTCCCGCCTGAGACATTCAATTTCTACGAACGTATTCTGACCCTTCCGAAGAACGTCCAGCGAAAGATACTTTGCGATAAGCCCTTACCGCCCCCTCCTGATGAGGGTACCTAGGAGGAATGGGATGCGTGGTACGCTCCCTTACAAGGTTTTCGGACTGATGAGGTTGTTGGGTCCGAGGAGGGCGAAGCGAGCCCAATTGCGCCTGCTCAATCTGCTAAGCGAGGTCGTCCAAAGACTACTGGGAAGAGCGCCAAGCAGATCTACATAGAGAATCAGACTAAGTCGAAGTCTGACAAAATGAGGGTTGTCTGGTCTTCTGTGAAGCTGCCAGTATCGTCCCTCGTAATCCGCAACCCTTATACGAAGCAGTTCATCCGCTTTCCTAAAAGCTTCCAGAGATATCGCTCTCTACCAAGCATCGAGCCCTCTGATATATGTCGCGCAAATTCTTTCTATAGCGTCGACTCCTGGACGTCCATTCCAGAGACGTTCGTCAACTGTGCCATATCTAAGAACGGCACGCAGCAGTCTGTCCTCGGGGAGAAGGACATGATATTTTTGGAACCAAACCACAACCCTCATCTGCCATTTCCGACTCATTATTACGAGACCCTGCGCCAAAGGTTTCGTCCTCTGTCTGATGCAGAAATTTGGCCTACCGGGGGTTTCAGGACCCGAGGACATTTGAGCCCTCATCCCGGTTATGAAGCTTGGGCCAATCGGATAGTCGAGCGGCACGAAGAGACCTTGAAGCAAGTAGGTCTCCTTCGGGCCATTCAAGCGACATCGGGCTACTTCCATCGAGAACCTTGCATTTATAAGGGGTTCCTGAACCATTGGAGTTCTGTCACCAACTCCTTTCATCTGCCTTGCGGAGAAATGAGCATCTCCCTCTGGGATCTGTATCGGATAGCAGGTCTCCCTATTCACTGTAGAATCTATGATGAATGGACTCCTAGTGATGAGGAGCTGTCCAAGAAGAAGAAGGGTGCTGATGAAGGCTTTTATTCTGCAGCCTGCTACGAATTGTTCGCGGAGTTGCCGCAATTTCTAAGCTCCAGAGATAAAGTGCCTTTCGAAGACTGGCTAGTGTACTTTAGCCACGGCCTGAAGTGAGTTTCTTCTCTTGTCTTGCACTGTTCGCGTCCTGTTTCATTCTTTTTTTTTTCTTCCACTGATGGTTTTCTTCCTGTCTCAGCTTAGATTATGGACTGTATGATGAAGGTCGCAAGGATAAACTAGTCTTGGAGGCCAAGATGAAGAAGAAATTTCCACGGCCGAATAAGCTATCCCCTACCTGCGAACTTGCCGGGTTCTTGGCCTATTGGCTGTGTTGTGTGGCCCTCCCGAGCTCTAAGCAGGCGGACAGTGTGCGAGTCTCCTGTTTCGCCGTGGCGGGGAGTTTGGCCGACGGCCATCGCTACGCATTGGCCCCAGTAGTATTGTGTTCCATATATCGGGCTTTCGGCGGTGTCATTAGCAATAAAGGTTCGGCCTCCTTCGGATTGAATTCTGCTTATTGTGGGTGGCATTTCTTCTCGGGATGGCTTGGGGTCTACTTCCCGTGGGTATACGGCATGGAGCTCAAGGACTTCATCCAGAGGGGATCTGTTCCGCTACACGCTTTTCAGAAACGGAAGATGATCAGCGGAAATTCGGCGACTATTGAGACGAAGATAGCTCGCCATGATGACGTCGACTTCTTCCTCTTCTCGGGGACTAACAGCGAGGATCCAGACCTGCTTGATGACGACGAGAGCCTCAGCTCCTATCACCGCTCGTTCTTGGTGTCCATTCGCCCGAGCTCGTTGCCTTTAAGAGAGGGCGCTGAATTTTGGAGAGAGCCATACTACCCGAACCGATTCGCCAGACAATTTGGCTATGATCAAGGGGTGCCAGAGTCGCTTGAACCAGTGACAAGGGAGCAGCGGGCATACGGCACAGGGCCGATCCATTGGAAGTGGATATGGCGACAGCTTCTGCTTACCAGGTCAGGTTGTTCTTTCATTGTCCCCGGGACGGAGTATGTCCCCGGTGCTACATATGGATGGATGCGGTGGTGGGCCCACCAATATTCCTTGGTCCGCAACAACCGACACGTAACAGATCCCGTCTTCGTCTCTCCTCCGATTGTTAATCCTACTCCTGCAGACGGCTTAGGGTACGTAGCAGAGCCGCTTCGCCAACTGGCTACCCCGGGCGTGCAGAAGTTCATGACTTCTCTGAACGTCATAATAGATCATGAGAAGCCCGAGCATACACTCGAGGGGTGGGTCGCTTATGGCCAGAGGGTTACGCTGCAAGGGAACTCGGATTCCCCACTTGTCGGTCCTATGGCAGAGGGGCAGAGGGAGCGTTATGACATTGGCGATGATGATGGTGGTGAAGCTGCTGCAGCGGGGAATGCCGGTGATGAGGAAGAGGCGGGTGATGACGACGAAGGGGATGATGGTGGTGATGATGGTGGTGATGGCGATGATGGAGGAGGTGGTGGCGAGGGAGGTGTTGCGGCAGCAGGCACCCCGCCCTCCGGGGGTCAGGGAGGTCGCGGTCAGAGTCCGGCAAGTCGGACGAGCCTGTCCAGACGTTCTGCGCCCGAGGATAGTGATTTCGAACTATCTCCCGAACGTTCTGGGCCTCGAATAAAGACTGCTCACCGCGTCCCTGTTTCTGACGGAGGCAAGAAGATAAAGGACCTGTTGAGGCTATTCAGGGATGAGAAGGCACGGGGTCAACTTCCTCATGCCGTCGGCGGCGTCCCGACCGATGATGCGAGCGGGCCAAGGGAAGAAGGGGAGATGAGCTCGCAGGTGGGCCCCAGCGGAGATCGTCCCGTGGAAGGAGGCGAAGGTGATGAGCCAATATACGAGAAGTCTGTTCCCAAGGCAGACATAGAACCCGTCCCCATAGACATCGACGGCGAGCCGCAAGCTGAAGATCCCCCTGTCGCTGTCCTTGTCAATATCGAGGCTGCAGCGAACCTTAGCCCCATTCCTGAGGCGAGATCTGTTGTTGCTGCGGAAGAGGCACCACTCCTTTCTCGTGGAACCGTGCCTGCAGATGCTGCTAGCGTACTAGAGCCCATTGGCGAAGTACCCCTGATCGCTGAACCAGTCGAAGCTACCTCCGCCCCTGAGGTCGTCGTTCTGTCTTCCCCTGAATTGCCTGAGCCGGCGGCGGAAGTCGCAGCTGAATGTGCTCCTAGTTCGTCGATATTTGTCGCCTCAACTAGTGCGCCAGGCGGTGAAATTCCAGTTGCTGCCCCTGTCGGTGTCCCGGTTCCTGTAGTCTTGCCCGAGGCATTCCTCTCATCTCTCCGAGGCTTATCAAGGACCAAGGCGAATCTCCTGAAGAGTTTACTGTCCGACATCATTGATTCGCTTAGGAACGGAGATGAAGGGTCTATCTTGGACGAGGCATTGCAGGCGCTAGAGCTCACTGCCACATGGCTTGGAGTTGACATTTCTTCGATAGTCAGCCATGTGTCGCTATTCAAGGATGGGATAGCTCAGGTGAACGATGCGAAGCACCTCGAGACCGACCCCTCTGCTGAAGAAAAGCGTGGTCAGTTGCAGTCCCTTCTTCTGGAACTAGAGTTACACGAGGCGGATGTGGCCGCAGTACAGAAGGATTGGCAAGCTGTAGATACTGAGCACCAAGAGGCCACCAAGCATCTTGCAGAAATTGAGGATGAAATGGCCGATTACATGCTGAACATTCTGTCGTCCATTTCAAACTTTCGAAGCTCAGTGGTCATAAAGCAAGCCTGCAGTCTTCTATTGACCAACGCAAGGCGGAGCGTAACGCTGTGAGGGCACGAATTACGGAGCTGCAGCAATCTCTCCAAGATACTCCCGATCCCGCCCAAGTCTTGGCCGAGGCTGAGGCAAGACAAAAGGCGATTGCAGAATCTGCAGTTAACCTATTAGAGCGATGTTTGAGAACTTTAGATGGTTAGGCTGTAATGATGATTCTTTTATTAATTCTAAAACACGTTATAATGAATGTCGTATCATTGTGTATACTATTGCGATGCTGAGTTCATATCGTGCTTTTTAGCCTGTTTGTCGTTCCTTTTGAGTTTGAATGCAAAATAGATTGTGCTTATTTGGAAAGGAACGTCCCCCTGTTTAGGACTTGAACCTACACATGTGTACGAGGATGTAGCCGAGCCTTGGCTTAGGGCTTATCTTGATTTTAACAATCCCGAAAAGGCATGGCATCCTGCTTGTCGCGTCTTGAGCCTTGGTGACTCTTCCAATACCTGTGCAAGCATAAAGTGGATGATTAGCATTTTGGGTTTAGTCATTGTATGGTATCCTTTCTTTTGGCATCTACTCTATTACATTCCCTCTAGTGGGGCATTTACAATTTTGTGATGATAAGTCTATGTCAGGTGTAATATCTTTTCAAGAATCGGCCATTCACCAGCGAACTGATGCCCTGCCCCATGCAATCTATTACCCGATAGGCTCCGTTGGAATATACTTCGTCGATGATACAAACGGGATCCCACTTCGGGTCGAACTTGCTCTTCGACCCTTGGAGTGGTGCCGGACGCTTCATCATTAACACAAGATCGCCCTTCTTGAATGATCTGCCCCTGACGCGCTTATCGTACGCGGCGAAAATTTGCTTTTGATATATCTCGAGCCTCTGCTGGGCAGCGAGCCTCTTTTCATCTAAATCATCGAGCTCGACCATCCGGCTCTTGGCATTATGCTCGGTTGTTAGGGAGTGTTGGAGAGCGACCCATAGCGACTCAACTTGTATTTCCATCGGGATCACGGCTTCTGTACCGTATACCAGTGAGTAAGGCGTAGCCCGAGTGGCCATGTGGTGTGTAGTTCGATATGCCCACAATGCTTCAGGTAATCGTCTGTCCCAATCCCTCTTATTCTCTGCCACTGTCTTTTTCAGAATCTTCACAATAGTCTTGTTGAATGCTTCGGCCAGCCCGTTCGCAGGAGGATAATAGGGTGATGAATAGCAATGCTTGATCTTGAATTTTGCGCACAGCTTATCAATAATAGCGTTCTTGAAGGGTGTCCCGTTGTCCGTGGTGATTCTCTCGGGGATACCATGTCGGTATAATATGGCGTGACGGATGAAACCTTCGACATGTTTGGCTTTCACGTTTCTCAGGGCGACTGCTTCGGCCCACTTGGAGAAATAGTCGGTCGCCGCGAGGATGTACTGATGCCCCTGGGAGGATGGTGGACTAATCGGCCCGATCACGTCCATGCCCCATGCTGCAAAAGGCCAGGACATCACTGACTGATGTAACTCTTCCGGTGGCGAATGTATGATATCGGCATGGATTTGACACTGGTGACACTTCTTTACGTATTCTATCGCGTCTTTCGTCATTGTCGGCCAGTAGTAACCCATGTGCCGTACACGATGGTGTAAGTTCTTTCCTCCCTGATGAGCACCGCATTCTCCGCCATGAGCTTCTTTCAATATATCGCGTGCTTCATCTCGGCTTAGACATCGCAGCAGTACTCCCTCGTAGGTCCGCTTGTAAAGTACATCGTTTTGGAGTATGAATGAGTTGGCGCGCCTTCTGATCTGTGTACGCATTTTGGGTTCTTCCGGCAGAAATCCGTACTTCAGATGATCAATGAATAATCTTCTCCAGTCATCTTCCGCTGTGATCTCAAAGCAGCAAATGGGATTGGCACTCAATTCTCCACTGCGTAATGCAGTCGTCGGCAGGATTCTCCTTTCTTCGATTGTTACCTGAAGCGGGCTGCCTCCAGGGTAAGCCAAAGCAGCGGCTAAACTGGCGAGTGCATCTGCTCGCGCATTCTCCTGCCTTGGTATATGTGAGATACTGCTGTTCCGAAACTGATCGAACATGGACCGCGCTTGATGGCAATAAGGCGATAACTCGGGTTTGCGGACTTCGTACTCTGTCGTCAGTTGTCCGATGACAAGCCTGGAGTCACCATAGATACGTATTTCCTTGATTTGCATTTCCAGCGCCAACTGTAACCCAATGATAAGAGCCTGATACTCTGCCTCATTATTGGTGCATGCTGGGACTAACGTGAATGAGTAAGGTAATAAGTCTCCCTGCGGACTAATGAATATAACTCTTGCCCCTGACCCTATCGTCCTGGCTGCGCCGTCGAAATACATCTCCCAGTGGCGTGCTTCATTAATCGCCATGACCTGCTCGTCTGGGAGGTCATATTCTATTTCTTCACCGCTTGGTACTGGATGTGCGGCAAGGAAGTCTGCGATAGCTTGCCCTTTGACGGCTAGAGCCGGCATGTATGTCAAGTCGAATTCTGACAAGAGAAGGGCCCACTTGGCCAATCGTCCGGACAACATAGGTCTGTTCATGAGAAATTTGAGGGGATCCGCCTTGGATATTAATGTTATCTGGTGAGAGAGACAGTAATGCCTGAGCTTTTTAACGGCAAAGATCAGTGCCAAACAGATTTTCTCGATTGCTGTTAAATTCGGCTCCCACCAGCGTGCGGCTCAGGTAGTAGAGTGCGCTTTCCTTCCCTTCTTCGTTCTTCTGGGCTAAGAGGGCTCCAAGTGAATTTTCGCCGACGGCAATGTTGAGGATTAGTGGTTCCCCTTTAATCGGTGCCGCGAGGACTGGAGATTTGTCGAGCAAGTCTTTCAGAGAGTCGAACACTTTCTGGCAAGCATCGTCCCACTTAAACTGTACTCCTTTCTTGTTGAGGCGCGAGAATGGTTGACAACGATCGGACAAGTTCGAGATGAACCTCCTTAGGTACGCGACCCGGCCTTGGAAGCTTTTCAGCTCTTTGAGATTCTTCGGTGGTGGCATCTCCCTAATTGCCTTAATCTTCGTTGGGTCAATTTCTATTCCTCGATGTCTGATAACAAACCCTAAAAACTTGCCAGAGGAAACCTCGAATGCGCACTTCAATGGATTCATGCGGAGACTTTTCTTTCTCAGTCTTTGGAATACTTGCCGTAGATGCTCCCTATGCTGTTCATGCCCGGCCGATCTCACAACCAGATCGTCTACATAGCATTCGACGTGTTTATGCATCATGTCCTGGAAGATTACTTGCATCGCGCGCTGATACGTTGCCCCTACGTTCTTTAACCCAAACGGCATCACGCGGTAACAGTATATGCCCAACGTTGTACGGAATGCCGTAGATTCTTCATCCTCTGGGGCCATGCGGATCTGGTTATACCCCGAGTAACCGTCCATAAAGGACATCACCGCGTATCCTGTTGTACTGTCGATCAGTAACTCTGGGATGGGCAGTGGGAAATCATCCTTAGGGCATGCTTCGTTGAGGTTCCGGAAGTCTACACAGATTCGGATTTGTCCGTTCTTTTTCTTGACCGGCACAATGTTTGAGATCCATTGTGGGTATTTGACCTCTCGGATGAACCCGGCCTGGATTAACTTTTCGACTTCTTCTTCGATTTTGGGCACTACGTCTGGGTGGAATCGTCGTTGAGGTTGTTTGACCGCTTTCTTTCCTTTCAAGATGCCCAGCTTGTGCATCGCGATTGTTGGACTGAGCCCTGGCATTTCTGAGTATGTCCAAGCGAATACGTCCCTATTTTCCTTCAACAGTCGGATGTATTTCTCTTTCTCCTCTTCTGGGACATTTTTACTCAGGTACGTATTTCTAGGGTCTTCTAGGGTTCCCAGATTTATTTCTTCAAGCTCATCTATCGTGAGCTGTCCCCCGTCCTCTATCTGTGCAGGTGCGGCACTAGGTTGGATAACGTCGGCTACCTCTTGTGGCTGTACCTCTTCCGTAGTATTGATTGTCACCATATTGACATGTTTGATCTTCGTCTTTGCCCCTAACCCTTCTCTTCCTTGATGAACTTTGTTGTTTTCTTCGAACGGCGCTAACATTCTACCATTTGAGGCTGATTCTGAATAGCAGAAGCCCATACTCTTCATGATGTTACGGCTGGCTTCACTGTATCTCTCCTCTTCAATGGGTTGAGGTAAACGGAGTGGTTTCTCAACCTCGTCCTTGGACCGCGCAGGTTCACCTGACACTGAATAAAATTTGATTTCTTTCTTCGTATTGGCGTTTGGCGGTACCACAAACTGGTTAGGAGCCTTCGGAAAAGGCTTAACTCTTCCTATTTTTGGTACTGGCATATTGAAGCTAGATTTGAGCACACTCATGTGCTGATTCGAGATCATCTCTAGGACGGACTGCCCGGGCTGTCGTAAGTGTTTCGGGACTATGTAGAATTTTTTGGTAGTCCTTTGAGGTCCTTCAGCTGGCTGACTTGCTTCTTTCTGAGTAATGAACTGAGGTTTGCCTCTCTGTTCGAACTTGCTGACTTTCGATTTTGCCCCTTGCCCTTTCTGCATTGCGTCGGGCTTCTTCGTGTCTCCCCCTTCGTCGACCAGGTCATAATACCGAGCATCGGCTAAGAATGATTCTGCGATCGTATATGGCTTTGGGTCTGCTGCCACCTTGTACTGAACTCCCTCTCTGTTGTATTTAAAGCACTGATGATAGGTTGAGGGAATGACGCGATTCTGATGGAGCCACGGCCTCCCTAGCAGAAGATTATACGTTGTTACTGCGTCGATTACTTGGCATGTTACTTTCGTCTTCAACCTTTCAATTTCTAGCATCACAGTGATCGACCCTAGAGTGCGCTGGCTGTCCTGATTGAACCCTTGAATGACCATGGTGCTGGGACGCAGGGCTGATGGCCTGTAACCCAACCTTTGGAGTGTCTTCAATGACATAATATTCACCGCGGACCCATCGTCAAGCATGCATCGCTTAATCTCCGTATCTCTAATTGTTCCTGTGACCATCAACGGTCGGTTGTGGTCTGTAGCTTCAATCGTGCGGTCTTCCTCGGAGAATGTGATTACAGAGGGATGATCTATCTGCATTGCTTGCTGAATTGGCGCATTCCCTTCCCAAAACTTGTCTGGATTGCTCATTTCTGCTTCAATTTCTGTCATCATCACTTCTCTGGCTTCGCTGTCTAGCAGCGCGTTGATCAACATTTCCCTGTATGCCTTTGAGAGACACAAGGCGTCATATATGCTCAGGCGGGCTGGGACCTTTCGCAGGTGCGACACGACATTATACACTACGGGCGCTGACCCTTGTCTTGGCCCCGGCCGACTGGATGTGGCCTCAACAACTTTCTCTTTCAACTTCTGCCCCTGGGGCCTTGTTACGGGTATATCCGGGTTTCCGTCTTCTTGCATCGGATCGATGGGTTCTGGCCGAATGCGCTCCGGCATTTGTCTTCCAGATCGGAGGATGACGACATTGGCCTCTTCTTTTTCTGGTCGCAGCGTCTCTCCCGTTGATGGCTGTTCTATGAACGATACCATCGCACAATGTTCCTGGGTCTCTATAAGTCGGCTCTTCTCTTGGCTATTCTTCTTTCTCGTCCCTTTCTTCCTGCGGTTGAGGAGTCTTCTTCGATTCTCGAGCCTCTTCCGGCTGCTAACCAAAGTCCAGGGTTCTTCAGGTTCAAGGGACGGGACATGCAATTGGGTACTCTTGTCTGAGGGGAAGGCTGAAACTACCCCCGCTGTTTCCTTCGTTGTTGTTTCTGGTGCCTTCATACTGATTACCCCTTGGTTGATCAACCCCTGTATCCTTCCTTTCAGGCTAAAACAGTCTTCCGTCTTGTGGCTCAGGCACCGATGGTATTTACAATACCGGGGATCATCTACCTTCCCAACCTCGTGGGGCTGAATCGGTTCTGGCAAGCGGATTACCTTTTCTTCTACCAATTGTTCCATGATGGGGATCAGATCGGCCATGTCGAAGGTGTACGGGCCGTTGGCTCTTTCTCTCTCGGCTATTGTTATTCTCTGAGGAACGTAAGGCCTCTTGCCTCTGTCTTGAGTAGGTATAGCTTTCATGTCTGTTTTCGAATCCACGGCGGGCCGTTTCCGATCTATCGTATTTTTACCCTTGTTTACGCTGTGCGTCTCGGCAATCCTCACTCCTTCTCTTTTCTGCCTTTCGGGTCTGAGGTTTACCCGTGCTGCGGCTTCTTCTACCAGGTGTGCTTTGGTGGCTAATTCTCGGAAAGAGTGAAAACTGTTCCCTGATAACCCGTAAGATATCATTGGGTCCAGGGCTCGCATGCACATCTTTATCTGTTCTTTTTCGCTGGGTAACTCTTGACACTGAGCCGCTATTGTTCCCCATCGGTCCATAAATCTCTCCACGGGTTCGCCCTGCCTTTGCCTGATCAAGGCCAGATCTGTTACTGATGTTTCTCTTTCTATAGAGAAGAATTTTGAGATAAAACTATCTCGCATCTGCTCCCACGTCTTCACTGATCCTGCTGGTAGTGACATGTACCACTGAAAAGCTTTCCCCGTCAGCGTTGACCCAAATAACCGCATACAGTACTGTGGTACGGTCGACCAATTTCCCAATGCTGTGAGAAAGCGAGTGATATGTTCTTCTGGTGACCCCCTTCCGTCAAACTTTTCGAAATCCGGACATCTGAAGTTGACCGGAAACGGTATTTCTTCTATTTCCAGAGGGTATGGGACCTGATATTTATACCCGGTTCCTCTTTCCTTTTCCTTCTCTTGTCGCATGAGACTCGCAATAGTTTGCGACAGTTCTTCTCTCGTCATTTGCGTAGTTGGAACTATTATTCGTTCCGCTGGAACTCTCCTGGCCTGGGTGAGTGGCTCAGCACTAGCTGGCTCTTCTGCTGCCCCTTGAGATTCTTCAGCTAATGGGCGCGTAGGTGGTGCAAGGCTTCGAGTAGCATTCTGAGCTATTAAAGTGGTCAAGGCTTCCTGAATCTCTCTCATTCGTTCATTTGTTTCCCGATTAGCCTGAACTAATCTGTTGATCTGATCTTGGACCGTAGGCAGCTCGTCTGCTTCATATGATCCCTCTTCTGCTTCTGCTACCTGGACCATTGCGACCAGCACTGGTCGGGCCTTCTGATTCTGCCCCTGTCCTGGCTCGACAACTATTGTGGGCTTGGAGCTCCTCGCGATCGTGGTTTTGGTTGATTTTCGTGCGGCATAGGTGACCTTGGACAACGGCGGAAACTTTTCGATCGTCAATGCGGGCACCGAGGACGTGGTTGATGTGGCCTGACTGTTGGTGGAAGTCTTCTGCCCTTGTTTTGGTTGCTACTGTCTCTTGGTCGCCGGGCAAGGTCTTGCAACATTCGCTTTCTTGTATGCTGCTAAGCTGGCTACTTTCTTCTGCTCTTTCTTCTGTTGGCGTGTTTTGACCATCTGCCAGCCTGAACTAGAAGCAGCCGTCGTGGTTGGGATGAAGCGAGGGAAGCTGAAGCCTCCGGTGGTAAGGAAGGTGCATGAACTGGTCATTGAGCATGCCATTTCTTCTGTCTGTCCTAGTATCTTACTAATTCTGTTGTGTCATAAAACTATTAGAACAGTTCATAAGTGCGGTCGGGAGTATGAGCCCATCGATCGCAGTGCATAAATCAACAAAATAGGCAAGAGGGAGACAAATATGTGTAGTTGTGGAATTAGTGGGTTTTGAAAACCTTTAAATGTCTATTACCTTAAAGATGAAGGGAAGAACGTTCCCGTTGAGAGTCGCCAGTTTGACGCCCGAAGGGCGTCGAAACATTACGCCTCGCGGTAGCTTTCTTATGTGTATATTCGTGCTTGCGAGCAATTGATCTTAGAGTGTCCATATATTCAGATATAACCAGGGATTCTGGTACAGTTCGCTCCCCAGTGGAGTTGCCAGTTTGTTAGAACTAGAGAATGAACATTCTCTCTGGAATGTGGTGTTTTGCTGATCTGGGGTTCTGAATATAGAAACATTCGTAGACAATCACAAGCGTTCACAAAAGTACACAAAAGAAGAGATATCGCAAGGCGAATTTTATTCCAGAGATTCTGAGATCTTGTACATTCCAGGCCGTGATCTGGCACGAACCCTTAATTACATCGAATGATCGATGACCCTTGATTAAAAGGTAAAAGACTAGTCAGCGGGGACTATGGTTTCAGAGTTCATTGGTCATGGAGACCTGTGTTTTGGTGGTCGTAGAGACCTGTATTTGTATGGTCGCGGAGACCTGTATTTGTACGGTCGCGGAGACCTGTATTCGTATGGTCGCGGAGACCTGTATTTGTAGGGTTGCGGAGACCTGTATGTAACGACCCGAGATTTTCGACTCTCGTGTATAACACGACGGCCGAATTCCCAAATAAATCATGGACTAATTGATTTGTTAAATAATGAAATATAGCATTCAAGCACAATGGCGGAAATAATTACCATCTTATTCTATCAAACTTACTACGTCATCATCAATGTTTAAATAAGGGAACCAACCAATATCCATACTGATTAATTAAAATACAAAACTATGTCTTCTCTTGAAGGCTTTTTACAATTCCATAAATGTATCAACTACTCAAAAGAAATATTTAATAAATGATAACATCAATTAAGTTTCTCTAACATCGTCATCCGCCATGTGATCATACGAACCGTCGAACTCTTTTCCTTAAAAATCGGGTTCAATACCTGGATCTTCACCTGCATCATCTAAATTGTGTTTGGGATAGCGTTAAACGCTATCATAGTGGGGAATATTCCTTCCAAGACAATCAAGAATGATAATAATAGTACAGAGTAAACGCAAGTAGGATATTATCATTTAATCAAATCAAAACAACCAAGTAAAAATCTTTATTAATGCGATGCATGGAATGCATGCTCTGGCTAAGGCACCCTGGCTAGAATCACAATACATGAAGTGGGAGACTCCATGTTACGACTTCATGCTAGCCACTAGTCACCAGAGGTTCCTGGGACGCACAAGCCCATAGTTTTGCCCGACCACGTGAGAAACGGGACGCTCATAGCCCAGATCTACACGTGACAGTGTACGGGAGAAGTAGGACGCTCTAGCCTATTCTCAATTCCGTACACCCACATGGAGCCAAGTGAATGCATGACTTTAGTTTCACCTTTATTTAAGTGTTTTCGCATACAACCGATTTAAATAAAACTCAATGGTCACTATGGGGAGTCGCAAGCAACCCAGCATAGGCCGACAGCACGAGATTAGTGTCCATAGCACCAACCCCGGCTCATGAGAATTTGTATACCATTAGTGTCCACTCATTATCCCGTTTTATGATCTCATCATGTCCCAAAAAGCCAAGGTGTACATCATGACCAAATTCATTAAAATACCCATGTACTATAAATGGATCAAATCAAGCATCATGTACATGTAAGGATCCATTAACAAACAATCACTTCATTCTCTCAGTTAAGTCAAGATATATTCTTCCATCATGGACACCTCTCACGGGTTCCATCTCTCTACATCAAATAATTTTACCAACTTAGGGACAAAGAGTATACAATAATGGGATGTCCATATGATGATCTTATACACATATTTCATATCACAATATGAAAACCAATGTTACTTGTAAAACACAGATTAAGAAAATAAGGGCATAGATTTCAAAAAGATAAATAACACAAATACACATGCTTCTTAATAAAAAATCTAAACAATGAATCACATCATTATATAATGATATTCATTACAAATCCTACATTAAACTTCATGTTATATGGATCAGCAATTCAAAACAAAACAACTTCACGTGCCACAAAAGAAACTTATAATAATCATAATATTATTAATGAAAGGCTTGAAGGAAAATCCTCACCTTAGGATGGACTTAGAAGAAGAGGGTTGTAGAAGATCCTAGCCGCTGGAAAAATATGATAAAGAACTCTCTCTCTCTCTCTCTCTTCTCTCTCTCTCTCTAGGGCATGGAGGCTAGGGTTAGGAGAATGATTTGGAGGTACGTAGTAGAAATATGGAGAGGGATGTGCACGCGAGGTCTTGTGTAATAACTTCTTGAGGTGGGTTTCTCAAATCTCAATATTCGGATGATTTATGATCAATTCTAATCTGTTCATCTTATTAAGCTCGAAGAGTAGAGTGAGAATACGTAAATTTCTTGATGATCCACATTCTAGATTGGCCGATCCTTGAAAATGGCCTGACGGGTGCTAAAATGGTCTTAATCTCAATTAACGGTCTACGCTTGATGATCAGGCCCCAAATTTTGGAAAAATATGCAGTCATGATAGGCAAACAATTGTACAAAGTTTAGTGGTTGATTGATGGTGAGAAATGCCTAGATCTGAAATTTCAACTTTTGGCGGAAAAGGAAGGGGTTGGCTTTGTGGTTCAACGGTGTAGGATTATAGATCGGGGTCCAAACTTTGTGTAAACTCGTAGTCATATGAGTATAATAAGTGGTCCAAATTTGAGAAGCGATTGATGGTGAGAAGTGGGTAAATTGAAAGGTTCAAATTTGAGAAGAGTAGGTAACTCGTTAATTTCTAGAACGGGATAACTTCGCGCATAAGAAAGAGGCTTATCAAGGTGGGGCACTCAAATCACACTATTGGTCCATGATAAAGACGATCCAAGTCACTCATATGAAGAGAAATATTCGACTACGACTAACCATCTACTTTCCTCACTCGATGGACATGAAAATCAAGGGTTAAGGGGCTGATTTGACAATCGGACCACTTCTATTATGATTTAAGGGCTGAAATTTGACGTGTATGGTTAATATGTGCCCAAAAGCTTAAATCCAGGGTTTTGCGTGAAAGTGATCGTCAGAAATTATAATACTTAAAAATGGCATCTTAACTTAAGTTTAACTAATGGCATTTTCGTAATTATCTGAAAAGTGCATGATTTTTGAAATCTGATCTTTCTACGATGTTTATGGGATCATTCTAAGCAACTTTTGTAAAGGGTCACCTATCGGATCTCCTACGGATGTCCCGCTATTCGCAAATCAACGGTAAATGTATGATAATTAATAAAAAATAAATTAAAAATGAATTTTCAAAAATTTTCAAATAAATCTCGAAAATCTGGGGTGTTACAAACCACCCCCCTTAAAAACAAACTTCGTCCCCGAAGTTTCCTTAGCATCGTCGATAAAAGATTGAGGGCAATCTCACTTCATGACTCCTCGTCTAATTTTCTAAACTATTCCGGGTCAGACGCGATCACAATCCACCCCCCTTAAAAATAAATTCGTACTCGACATCGATTTTTGCAAGCTCTTCCAAAATTTTGCCTACCATGCTTCCACTGCGCTTCTGATTCCTAGATGGTTCTGAATATATTGATTGGTCTCTCAAATCATTCAATCATCTAGTGCCATAATATTTCTTAGGTTTGGATGGGTGCTCTTATAGTCAAGGATCTAAGACGATTAGGGTTAAATAATTATCGAGGATGTCTGATCGCTAACGAAATGACTGATCAAGAGTTTAAAAGATAGATCTGGGTTTGATTAGATTGACATGATCGGATGATCACTTGAATGAGTGGATAAACAAGCGGATAACAAAGTGAATGGGATATCATCGACAGTTCTTTAATAGCTGAAAGTGCAACAGAAAAGTGAGGTTAGGGATACCGTATTCTAACTCTTTATAGGGTCTAAGTGGCTAAGCTTCTACGTCCTAGGGTCGTCTATACATCTATCTTATTTTAGTCATCCAAAGAAAACAATCACACACATTCCAAGAGAATGCACAAAAGTCGTCCAGTTAGAACAAGGATGCGATTTGTATTGTGTCAACATCACGGGTGAACAGTTCAAGTAGATTCGGATCCGATACTTAGATCTTCTACTCGCATTTGAGCATTGAGTTCATTAGTATCCATTCGAAATACCGAGTGTCGACCCTCGGGATTTGAACGAGGATTCAATCCTTTACACAATATATTAGGTACGGTTCTGCCCTCCCGTGCTGCCGATTTAGTCTAACATTATGGGGACTTTCATGTATTCTCCAACAAAAAAAAAAAAAAAAATCAACGAAGATCACATAAATTAAAATCCAACAATACAAAACATTAAAACTTTACGAGATCCTATTTACTTTCATTGTTAGACATGGTCGAAGATCTATGTGAGGGATTGGTAAATGGCATTTTATGGTTACGATAATCTACTTTAAGTAAGAGGGTTGGGCCTAAAATTCATAGGGATGTATGAGTATACACTAGGAAATACTTCTAAGAGTGCCATCTTACGATAACTAAGCCTAAACAAGGGGTTCAGAGGTTTTCAAAGCTAAGGAACTAGGATAATGTCGAATCTGGAACACAGGACTTATAAGCGCTTTTAGAATTTTATCTCTCAAACCGAATTTGCTTTTTGCCTGAAATTTGGAGGGTAATCTGAAGGTTAGGTGAAGAATCACTCAAATTTTTCTCAGAATGAAATTCGTATGGCAAGATATGATTCTGACCTCTAAAATTCTGAAAAACGTAACAGTCCAGCAGTTTCCAGCGCAAGATTTTCTCTACTAACAGAATTTTCACGATTTATCTAAATATCGGATTGATCTGAAATTTTATGAAAGTGTTGGGTAATGAGTTAGAAATATGTATAAAAATTTCAAAAATTTATCAATTTCGAAAATATAATTATTAGTGGTGACATTGCCAAAGGATCAGGAAATTTGTCATAATAAAAACAATTCGAAATAAAATAGTTATCCTTAAAATTTGAGGGAGACAAATCCCATGACTCAGCGCAACGCTGATCTAAGTATGAGAAAATGATGAGAGCTCCAAAACTTCTAGAAAAAGTGAGAATCCACTTCCCAAAAAATCCTAAAATTTCATATTTTTACGTTCATCGGCTATCCTAATGATTTTGAGGGGCCTATGTTTGAGTCTCTAGATTCATAACATCTCATGCATCCAATGGGGGATGAACCTAGGTGTTTTTGTTTCTATTTCATGAGAACCTAAGCCCTAAGGGATATTTATTATGAAAATGGTAGGGCTTCTCACCCAGAGGTCCCGATTGTGCTCTGATACCAACTGTAACGACCCGAGATTTTTGACTCTCGTGTATAACACGACGGCTGAATTCCCAAATAAATCATGGACTAATTGATTTGTTAAATAATGAAATATAGCATTCAAGCACAATGGTGGAAATAATTATCATCTTATTCTATCAAACTTACTACGTCATCATCAATGTTTAAATAAGGGAACCAACCAATATCCATATTGATTAATTAAAATACAAAACCATGTCTTCTCTTGAAGGCTTTTTACAATTCCATAAATGTATCAACTACTCAAAAGAAATATTTAATAAATGATAACATCAATTAAGTTTCTCTAACATCGTCATCCGCCATGTGATCATACGAACCGTCGAACTCTTTTCCTTAAAAATCGGGTTCAATACCTGGATCTTCACCTGCATCATCTAAATTGTGTTTAGGATAGCGTTAAACGCTATCATAGTGGGGAATATTCCTTCCAAGACAATCAAGAATGATAATAATAGTACAGAGTAAACGCAAGTAGGATATTATCATTTAATCAAATCAAAACAACTAAGTAAAAATCTTTATTAATGCGATGCATGGAATGCATGCTCTGGCTAAGGCACCCTGGCTAGAATTACAATACATGAAGTGGGAGACTCCATGTTACGACTTCATGCTAGCCACTAGTCACCAGAGGTTCCTGGGACGCACAAGCCCATAGTTTTGCCCGACCACGTGAGAAACGGGACGCTCATAGCCCAGATCTACACGTGACAGTGTACGGGAGAAGTAGGACGCTCTAACCTATTCTCAATTCCGTACACCCACATGGAGCCAAGTGAATGCATGACTTTAGTTTCACCTTTATTTAAGTGTTTTCGCATACAACCGATTTAAATAAAACTCAATGGTCACTATGGGGAGTCGCAAGCAACCCAGCATAGGCCGACAGCACGAGATTAGTGTCCATAGCACCAACCCCGGCTCATGAGAATTTGTATACCATTAGTGTCCACTCATTGTCCCGTTTTATGATCTCATCATGTCCCAAAAAGCCAAGGTTGTACATCATGACCAAATTCATTAAAATACCCATGTACTATAAATGGATCAAATCAAGCATCATGTACATGTAAGGATCCATTAACAAACAATCACTTCATTCTCTCAGTTAAGTCAAGATATATTCTTCCATCATGGACACCTCTCACGGGCATCTCTCTACATCAAATAATTTTACCAACTTAGGGACAAAGAGTATACAATAATGGGATGTCCATATGATGATCTTATACACATATTTCATATCACAATATGAAAACCAATGTTACTTGTAAAACACAGATTAAGAAAATAAGGGCATAGATTTCGCAAAGATAAATAACACAAATACACATGCTTCTTAATAAAAAATCTAAACAATGAATCACATCATTATATAATGATATTCATTACAAATCCTACATTAAACTTCATGTTATATGGATCAGCAATTCAAAACAAAACAACTTCACGTGCCACAAAAGAAACTTATAATAATCATAATATTATTAATGAAAGGCTTGAAGGAAAATCCTCACCTTAGGATGGACTTAGAAGAAGAGGGTTGTAGAAGATCCTAGCCGCTGGAAAAATATGATAAAAAACTCTCTCTCTCTCTCTCTCTCTCTCTCTCTCTCTTCTCTCTCTCTCTCTAGGGCATGGAGGCTAGGGTTAGGAGAATGATTTGGAGGTACGTAGTAGAAATATGGAGAGGGATGTGCACGCGAGGTCTTGTGTAATAACTTCTTGAGGTGGGTTTCTCAAATCTCAATATTCGGATGATCTATGATCAATTCTAATCTGTTCATCTTATTAAGCTCGAAGAGTAGATTTGACAATCGGACCACTTCTATTATGATTTAAGGGCTGAAATTTGACGTGTATGGTTAATATGTGCCCAAAAGTTTAAATCCAGGGTTTTGCGTGAAAGTGATCGTCAGAAATTATAATACTTAAAAATGGCATCTTAACTTAAGTTTAACTAATGGCATTTTCGTAATTATCTGAAAAGTGCATGATTTTTGAAATCTGATCTTTCTAAGATGTTTATGGGATCATTCTAAGCAACTTTTGTAAAGGGTCACCTATCGGATCTCCTACGGATGTCCCGCTATTCGCAAATCAACGGTAAATGTACAATAATTAATAAAAAATAAATTAAAAATGAAATTTCAAAAATTTTCAAATAAATCTCGAAAATCTGGGGCGTTACACTGTATTTGTTATAGACTGATCCACCTTTGTACGAGTCGGATGTCTATGTCCCATGTTTTGACCGGAGATCCGGGCTGAGACTGTCAGGGTTTATGGCTGAGATGGACGACTCTGGGCCCGCGCCTGTCAATGTAGGGACAGGTGACCTCGGGAAATTCATTCTACAGTTGTGTGTACCTGCGCAGCTCAACCAGCGGATGCCGTTTGGATGGGTAGGGCATCGACTATTCTTGGAATATCAGTTTTTAACAGATTGTGTGTGATAGTTCAGAACTCTCCTGGTGTGGTTTATCGTGTTAACCATAGTCCCCTTTGCTTAGTCCAGACCTGGATTCGGGTCATATTATGATAGTACACGTAATGATGATGCATCAGTATGATTCTGGGCGCCGGCGGCCTCTTTTCGGGAGAATTGTTCCATTCAGCTCGTTGGGTCGGATCAGACTCCGAAGGCTTGTGTTCTGCTCATTGGGTAGCCCGGATGGGTCGTTTGACTGCTCCATTGCGTCCGGAACGCTCGAAATACCCAAAATAGGCTCAAACGGGGCTTAAAAATGTTATAAAATGAGGATTTAAAGGTGCTGGAATAAATGCGCAAAGTGCTGATTTTTGCGATCCGCTGGCCTGATTTTATTGATGCGCTGGGGCCAGCGCGTCCATAAATGATTTTTATGATGCGCCGGGTAATTTTATGACGCGCTGGAGCCAGTGCGTCCTTAAAATATAATTATCCGATCCGCTGGCCTATTTTGCGACGCGCTGCGGATAGTGCGTCCTAAAATTGTAATTTCCTGATGCGCTGGGCTATTTTCTGATGCGCTGAGACCAGTGCGTCCTTAAAATAGCTTTGACTTGATAACTTGTATTTTTCTGATCCGCTGGGCTATTTTGCGACGCGCTGGGGCCAGTGCGTCCTTAAAATGCCACGATTAATGGTTTACGTAATCCGCCGAGGATTTCCCTGATGCGCCGGGTCACTTTTATGATGCGCTGGGACCGGCGCATCGAAAAAGGTGACTTAAGTTATTCCTCCAGACCTGGTATGATCGGAGGTGCGATTTCCGGCGAGGGGTTCCGGCGGTCGGAGAAGGATTCCGGCGATCGGCAAAGGTTTTCCGGCGACGAGGTCCTCTCTCTCTCTTGCTGAATGATACAAATGAGGTGGTGGGCGGGGTATTTATAGGTATCGTCATCCAATAAGCGGTCGACACGTGTAGCGCGTCGAGAAAATGAGTCGGCGCGTCGATAAATGCGCTCGGCGCGTCGCGAAATGATCGGAGTCCAGAAGTTGATTTGCAGGACGCGCCAACTGTCAGTGCGTCCTGAAATTAACTGATTTTTTGGATGTGCTGGGTGAATTTTTGGACGCGCTGGAGGCAGTGCGCCCTTAAATTCATTTTTTGGATGCGCTGGAGGCAGTGCGCCCTTAAATTCTTTTTTTTTGGATGCGCTGGAGGCAGTGCGCCCTTAAATTCATTTTTTGGATGCGCTGGAGGCAGTGCGCCCTTAAATTCATTTTTTGGATGCGCTGGAGGCAGTGCGCCCTTAAATTCATTTTTTTGGATGCGCTGGAGGCAGTGCGCCCTTAAATTCATTTTTTGGATGCGCTGGACGTATTCTTGTCCTACAAACGTGGGTTTTGCAAATTGGGAGATTTGCGGGGTCCGCCTCGCGATGGATGCTGATGCACTGCTCCTATTTCTTCATAATTGAGGTATCCTCCCAATTTTGGACAGTTTTGGTTACGATGTCCGGTGGGGTCCACTACCGGCCCAATTTCATGCTTGAGGCAAGTTTGATGCGTGTGTCGTGATTCGTGCCGCGATTTCCGATGCACTGGCCCTAAATCTGACCGCGTGATGGTTTTGGTATTCGGAATCATCGTTTCGAGGATCCCCATTTCTGGGACCCCAACAAATACAATTAGAAAAGAAATAGAAAAATCTGCGCAAACTGTATAACGCCCGGGCGCCGTCTTCCTTCTACTGATACGAGCAATCCACATGTCTGATTGCCACAAAACTTTGTGCTTTTACTGGCATCGACATACTCTTCAAGATTGTCGGCTTAGATTCTCCATACCAGTAGTAATGGGCCACTTGGACCATCTCCAGTTTCAGTAGGCGGAATTCGAAACTTTTTGGATAGTTCGTACCATTTTGGACGCCACGATCAATCCGTAACTCGGATTGACGTGAAACTTGTTTGGTTTTCTCGGTGTCGAGTAGCTCTACAAAATGGACGGAATGGATCATCATAAATGATCAAGATGGGCCCCACGAGTTGGGCCGAAGTCCAAAAATGGGAATAACAATTTTCTGTTTGGGTTGAAACTCCAAAATATGAAATTCCTTAGTTTTCTCTTATTTTTCTTCCTGTCCATCTCCCGCAGGAAGGTGCGTGATCCACGCCCTCGATCATGAGGTTCTTCCCCTACATCATTAAGCTCATCGGTAGAGCTCATCGGAAGAGCTCATCAGCCGAGCTCATCATTAGCCGAGCTCATCATTAGCTGAGCTCATTGGCCGATGGAGCTCTTCACCTAAGCTCGTCACTTCGTAGTCATCTTGTGTGAGTGACCTCAGGTCGTCCTGGAGGTCTCAGGTCGGCCTGTTGAAACCTCGGTTCTTGTCATCTGTCTAGTCTCAGGTCGACCTCTGGTCTTGTCCTTGGCCTAGTCTCAGGTCAGATTTGAGGATCTGTACCTGGGCCCACTGGAATATGGGCTTTCCTCGTGACCTGAGGTCAGCTCGGATTTACCCACAACAACTAATTTTTTTCTTTTTTCTATTTTTAGTTTTAGCACCTCTCCTCTAGCTTTCTCTTTCCTTAATATTCAGACATAATTCAAATCCCAAGTAACTTTATTGTAGTAGTTCTACTTTTTCTTTCCTGTGATACGTCATGCTTCCCTTTGATCTTTGTTGCTCACTATCAATGATTGCACATGTTGGATGTGTGGGAGTGTTAGAACAGACTATGTAGCTCCATTCCAATGGAACAACTTTGACCCCAAGTGCCAAAATAGGCATATACATCATAATCAACTATATATGATTGAGAACTGTAAAAATCAGTCACCTATTCGGCCACTTGGAATATATTATTCGCGCTAATTAGGCGATTACTAGAGGGCTAGGTTCGTCCTTCGTGAACGAGCTACACCTTTGCTTTATGTATGAAAGGACTTTCGAAAATAATAAACAGAAATGATACTTACAGTCCACCACAAAATGCTTTTCTAAATGAAGAACTTACTTGCACTCAAATTAAAACTAAGTCCAATATATGTGCATAGACTTTGATTACAGCTAAGGATTACAACTATTCCTAATTGTAAGGATAAATTGCAGATTACACTAGGAAACGTGAAGTACTTGGTTATTCGACAGAATGTAGGGCTGCACATCGATTCAATCAATTCGATTTTGGATGAAATTGAAATTGAATTGATCTTAAATTTTCGAAATTGAAATTGAAATTGAAATTGAATTGATCTTAATTTTGAAATTTCGAATTGAAATTGAATTGACCTAATTTTTTTGGAATTGAATTGAGATTGAATTGATGAATTTTTCGATTCAATTCGATTCGATTTTTCACACATTGCAATTTGAAAACTTATAGGTTTTGTAAGCTTGGATTTTATAGTACTTCAAATAGTAATATTATTAGAAATACTTCTGAAAACATATGCATAATAACTGGTCCTTACATGGAAATTAGAAATTAAAAATCGTATTGATCCAAAGCTTTTGAGGCTCGAAAAATGTTTTTAATGGTTATTTATCACTCTTTCTCTTGGTATGGTCCACCTGAGATTTGATCTTCTTATTATTTTGGATCATGTCCTAAAATGAGACGTAAAATTAGATGGACGTAATGGATATACAAAAAAATACATCAAGGTAGGCCCCACACGATAGGGGTAACACCCACTAAATTGTTACCAACGTAACACTTAATTTACTCTTGGGCGAACTTCAAATTGTACGCTTTTATTGTATTGAGTAAACTTAGTTGGGCCTACTTTGAATGCATTTGGTTTACCACACCGTCCATTCGTTTTGCTTGCTCATTTTAACCGTTGAGCCCAAAATTGAATCGTATCCGAAACTTGGGTGGACCATGCCACATGAAATAGTGGGAATAATGATTTCCACCGTTGAGACCTTCCTAGGGCCCACAGTGACGTTTATTTATCATCCAACCTGTTCGTAAGATCAAGTAGACATGTATGAATGAAAAACAAAAATATCAACTTGATTCAAAACTTTTGTGGCCCACAATAATTTTTCAATGGTAGAGGTTCAATTCACAGTGTTCCCTGTGGTGTGTGCCACTATACGCTTCAATTTTGGGCTCGAGTCATAAAATTATCTTTTAAAGTGGATGAACGGAGTGGATAAAATGAATAAATCACCGTGGGCCCTACAGAGTTTACTCAGTATACCAAGCTCATTGAGTTACTAAGTGCGCAATTTGATTCATCTTGGACACTTGGGTGTGCGCGAATATGCAGAAGGTTGGTTTCAAAGCTCTGTGGGCCCCACCATGGTGTATGTGTTTTATCTAGGCCCTTCATCCATTTTCCATTTGATTCTAAGACATTATCCCAAAAATGAGACATCCAAATCTCAAGTGGACCACACCACAAGAAAACAGTGGGGGATTGACGATTATTATTGAAAACTTTTTGGAGCCTTAGAAGTTTGATATCAAGCTGATATTTGTTTTTTTCCCTTCCTCAAGGTCTATGTGACCTTATCAACAGGTTGGATGGCAAATAAACATTACAATGGGCCATAGGAAGAATTTAATGGTGGACGTTCAATCTCCATTGTTTTGTTGTGGTGTGGTGATATGAGATATATATCTTACTAATTTTTGAAAAATTCCTTAAATCGAGATGTAAAAATAGATGGACGGCATAGATAAAACTTACTATGATGTATAAATTTCATCCATACCGTCCATATATATATATATATATATATATATATATTCAATTCAGTTTGATCAATCGATTCAATTCGATACAGATCAATTCAATTTTCGATTCGATTCGATCGATCGGAATTGAAAATTGAAATTGAATTGAAATTGAATTTTTTCTTTTTTAAAAAATTGAATTGAATTGATCTTCGAGAACGATTCGATTCGATTCGATTTGTTCAATTCGATTCAATCGATAAATTGATCATAAATTGAATTGTGTGCAGCCCTAACAGAATGTAAAGGAACTGATCATTACATTAAAGGATGTAAATGGTTGATTTAGTTTGGTTTATTGTTGTTGGTTCTTAGACCCCTTGCTCTGTTGCTTTCTTATGCTTTTATAAACCTCCCAAAGCATAAAGTGCCTTCTAGATATTCTCATGTCTGACAGTTACAACAACCGTCTCCCATGATTAGGCATGGAGTGCTTGTATATGGTAGATTGACATGGTATACATACACTTTATTGCATGGAGTGCTTGTTGGGTATTTATATAAACTTCTCCAAAGAGTGCCACCATGAACAGGCCATAGCCCAAAATTTGGTAAATAGTTTGAATCTTAATCATGTGATTTGAGGGGAAAACAAGAAGAAGAAACTGAGCACGGCCACTTTTGGGCACTGTTCTCATCAAATGGTTTAGGATTGTATGATTGGTATGATATTTGAGCTTGAGGAATGTTGTAATCGGATACCACAAATCTTCTGCAACAAGGCCCCGCGACCGGTCGGCCTATTTCTTATTTGAGCTTGTCTCTTGCGCGGTTTTGTGCAAGAGGTTTCTAATTTCGGTTTAATTTATGCCTATAAAAGGGGTGTAATGCGGAATTAGGAGTTTTGCCATTGGGGTCAGGTTTCCTAAAGGGGATTGAGAGAGTTCTAGGGCAAGAGAAAAAGCTTGGGGTTCTCTAGGATGAGGATAATGACGGTGCTTTTTCGTCTCATGTGAGAATAAGCTTTAGGTAGCTTGGGATTTCTCTTGTGGGGCTGGGATCCGGGTTTTGTTTCTTCTATCTCTGGTAACTTTTGATATCATAGTGGATTGTTCGCTTTGTGCTGTGGTTTTTTACCTGTGATGGGTTTTTCTACGTTAAATTCGGATTGCCTTCTTGTGTGTGTTTGATTGTTGCTCGTGTGATTTACATGGTGGTTTGCTCGTTTGATTCGCTTCCGCTACCGGTTTTCCCAACAAGTTGTATTAGAGAAATCGTTGGGAGGTAGATCGGAATCTGAGACGAGGTATCGATGATGTCTTCAAGCATGGGATTCAATACAAAGAAGTATTCCATGAAAGAAAAATATGCAAAGCAATCAGTATCTCTAAAAGAAGTAGAGTGGAAGAAGGTGGATCGGTACACTAATATCTCAATTAGGTTCATCGACTACGATCGGGTTTGATCGAGAGCATGTTTCACGGTGGAGTTGCGAGATCGACAGCAGGATCCACGGTTGCTCGTATGTGGCAAGTGCCCAAGGGCCACATGAGGAGCGGTTAAGGTGCGTGAAGGTGCAAGGATAGAGTCGATGAGGCATGAGAAGCGGTGAAGCTGTGATGATGACGAAGTAGAGATTGAAGATGGTGCGTGGTAAGGTGTTGCATGAAGATTGGAGTTGTGGTGGAGATTGTTGAAATCAAATCAATCAAATCTTCTGCAACAAGGGCCTGCGACCGGTCGGCCTATTTCCTATTTGAGTCGGTCTCTTGCGCGGTTTTGCGCAAGACGTTTCTAATTTCGATTTTATGCCTATAAAAGGGGTGTAATGTGGAATTAAGAGTTTTGCCATTGGGATCAGGTTTTCTAGAGGGGATTGGAGAGTTCTAAGGCAAGAGAAAAAGCTTGGGGAAAGCTTTGGGTTCTCTGGGATAAGGAAAAGGACGGTGCTTGTCCGTCTCATGTGAGAATAAGTTTGGGTAGCTTGGGATTTCTCTTTTGGGGTTGGGATCTGGGTTTTATTTTTTCCATCTCTTGTAACTTTTGATATCATAGTGGATTGTTCACTTTATGCCATGGTTTTTTACTCGTGAGGGTTTTTTCCACGTTAAATTTGGATTGCCTTCTTGTGTGTTTGATTGTTACTTGTGTGATTGCCAAGGTGGTTTGCTCGTTTAAGTATAGTTTGTTGTCCCTTGATATACATTGATGCGCCATCCTCTAACGGCTCGAGCTTTTAGATCAAGTGGTTGTTTGACAATATATATCCAAATCTCAAGTGGACCACACCATGGAAAACACTGGGGATTGAACATCCACTATTGAAAACTTCTTGGTGGCCACAGAAGTTTTGGATCACGCTTATATTTTTGTTTTCCCTTCATTCAGGTCTGTGTGATCTTATGAAAAGGTTTGATGGAAAATAAAACATCAAGGTGGGCCCTTGAAGTTTTTAACGGTGGGCGTTCAATCCCCACTGTTTTCTGTGTGTGCTCCACATGAGCTTTGGATCTGCATATTTTTGGACTTTCATTTCTTCTTTTAATTAACACTGCTTTATGTGATGTGTTCCACATGATATTTTGATCCCCGGGTGCAAGAAAGAGTTCGATCCACTGTTCAGGTCAGCCACATCTGTCTAGTGAGTGAGATTGCCAGCCGTTCAATGCTTTCAACGGTGTGGCCCGTCAAGTGAGTGGACTGGCCTGATTTTTGCCCCAGGTTATCATCATGATGTGGCCCCGCCTTTCGCACGAGTGTCCCCAATGAATTCCACACGATGACAGGAAAATGGTGCCTCTGTTGTTGGTGTATGGGAAAGTTCTTAGTTGGAGGTGTTGCCTCTGTTGTTGTATTCTTTTTGTTCTTCTTCATCTTCTTTTTTTTTTTTTTTTTTTAATTTATGTATTAATTTGTTTTTATCCCTTGCCCTCCCCATTTGCTTATGCTGTTTTCTTGAACTGGAAAATGTAGGAGCATCATGGTTGGGCCTGCCGAAATGGCCGTACCGTGATCGGGATCATTCATACATGGGCCTCACTATGGATTGGCCGTGGCCCCAAAGTTGCTCTGGTTAGATCTGATCAGTGGCATGTTTAGAAATGGTTGCACTTTGCTATTACCGTATGTCCAAAAGCAAGCTTCCCATCACTGCCACTGTTAGGCCACGGTCCATAGAATAGATGATCCATTAAACCACCCATCAAGCGAGTCCCACCTATCAAAGGGCACAATGTTAGAAGCCAAATCATGGGCCAGAAAAAAGTTGGCTAGGAAGAGCTAGCCAGGTTTTTCTTCAGACATCTATTTACTTATATATGAACTGTAGCTTGCCTGATAAGTGGCCCAGCCCATTCAATCTAATGGATGGTTTGAATCTCGCACGTATACCATCTTGGCATATGCGTTGGCGTGTAGATGGGCTTCCATGAATACGTGACTTAGCAGACCTCTTTTCAGAGATGCATCTTAACTACTTAATTATATGAAACCACCCAACGCAAACATCAGAGCATGTGGTTGATGGTCCCCCAACAAGCATGTGGTTGAATAGTAAAGCCTCATAGGGTCAAATAGCCCACATCTTCACATAAATGTCTATTTTACCGAGCCTCTTCCACAAATTATTTATAGATTTTCTATTTACATGATGTGTAAGATTTCCATTGACATGAGAGTATGCTACAATATTATAATATTAGCCAATTAATATCTCATGATCGAACAAACCGATCTGCGCCCTAGCTGATGTTTTACAAATTAATGGGGGTTCTGGTAGAATGTGGGGCCCACATCACAGTGGCCATGTTGGGTTCATTCCCACAATTGAGTGGCACATATATCTGAGCTATTCATTATGGTAGTGGACATTGTGCCAACATGCCATGTACCAAAAAATCAGGCCAAGGAGCCCCACATTTACCTATAATTTCAACAGTTGGACTCTTTTGCTAATTGCCCATTTTTCTTATGCGAGTGTGATGTGCTTGAATTAGTGGACCTGTGTCTGTTTGTGTCTATGTATATATTTGGTCTAGGCCATGTTCTCAGTGTACTCTAACTGACGAATGGTCGGGATCTCTAACATGTGTGCCATCCAACAGTTGGAACAAGGACCCATGTGGTCGTGGTGATGCAAGCTTCACATTCTATCTTTTATTTATTTATTTTTAAAAAATTCTATTAAAACCCACAAAATAAGTTTGGCAGGCTATCTCGAAAATAACAAGTTTCAAGAATTTAGGGGATCCCACAAAATCAGGATTAAGGATTAAGCCTTAATCTCAATTTTGGTGGGCCACATGCCATCCACAGCAGATTTGTGTATGTGGAGCAGCATATTCCTGGCTTAATCACAAACATAGATCATTTGTTTTTCTTTTCAGAATGCATATTAAGTGGCTACCCAAGTCTTAGTATTATCTGCTATGCTTAATACTTGAAGTTTCACAAGTTAATAGTTGAGTTGTGTATTATAATAACCTGGGATTCGAACATAAGGCCTTCCCCTCTGATATTATGTCAAATAACCACTTTTTCTATGAGCTTGAGCTGTTAGAGGATAATGTATCAATGTATGTCAAGAGACTCATGTGATTAATTATCAGTTAGGCTACTTAGTGGTTTAGTTGTGTGTTTAACACCCTGCTTAGAAATTCATTTTGAACAAGTACACTACTTGTTATTTATGGATTCCTAAATTGTCACATTTTGAACAGTTCAGTGCCATACCATGTATGTAGGAAGTTCTCATATTGTACCATACCATGCGCGTGGCAACAGAAAAGGAGCAATGCGAATGCTTGTAGGAGGCGAGTGGGCAAGGCACCATCTCCCTCTTCAGTTTTCTCTCATGATGATGCGATTGGATGTAGGTGTCTTCTAAAGAATATATGGCATCTGAAGACCTACGAAATTGGAGTGGTAGTGGAGGCTGAAGTTCAGGATCCAAATTATTATACTATATGCATTGATGACATCTTTGATAGAAATGTGGAGCTGCAGGATCTTGAAACTTTGGAGGGGATGACGTTTGCTAATGAAGGTATAAGAGAGGTTCTTAGGTGGCCAAGATGCATGTCAGATTTGTTATGAAATAACTTTTGTATATGTTTGGCATTCTCAGAATACTAGTGCATTTTTTAGATTTTTTTATATATTTATAGCAAGAGTAATAATTTCTGGTTTAGTTTTACATTCGTATATCTTGCGTATTGGTTTTGTGCTTGCGCATTTCTTACATTTTATCTTGTGTATTGATTGTGGATCTCGGATTGGGCATTGTGGATTATGGCTTGTGGTTGATGGTATATTGTAAGTTAATTGTATGTTATGGTTAGAGCTGGACACAAACCAAGCTAGCTCCAAAGCTCGACTCGGATTTGTTTGAAAAGCTTGACTTGGATTGGTTTGAATGGAAGTTCAAACCAAACTAAGCCTTGGAGTCAACTCATTTAAAAAACCAAACCAAGCTTAAACTAGGGTATTACCGGCTCGGCTCGGCTCGAAGCTCGGTTTGATTCAGTTTGGTTCGGCTTGTAGATTGTAAGCACACTGTTTCCTATGGTGTGATCCACTTAAGATTTAGATATGATTAGATTTTGGGATCATGTCCTAAAATGATATGTAAAAATGGATGGACGATGTGGATAATACATATACATGATGACGCGCGTGGATAATATATATGAATGCACATTACTTCCTTGCACTTGTAAAATTATGCTTATGTACCTTTGTTTGAAAAAAGGCTCTTATATGTCTATTTTGAAGTTGCACTCCTCCTATGGAAGATGTTAAACATCATGTACTAAGATAATTCTGTATTTTTTTCTAACCTTTTAAATTCTTTTCTATTTAAACAAACAAACAAAAAAAGAGCCGCCACAAAAAAAAAAAAAAAAAGCGCTGCCACCTGTTCGAACTTGGCCAAGCCCAGTTCGAAATTTTCAACCAAACCGATCTCGGCTCAAACTGGATTTTTTTGGAGCTAACCAAACTTCGGCCGCATGGGTCAACCCGAAACCCAAACCTGGCCGATCCACAAACTGTGGTGAAACAAAACCAAGCCAAACCAAACTAGGGCTAACTCGGCCTGGCCCGGATTGTTGCCCACCTCTAGTTATGGTGGATTGTGTTTTTATTATAGATTGTTGGTACTAATTAGTGGTTGTAGATGATTGTGTTTGTATTTTGGAAGATTGTGGGTATATTGTGATGGTATTATGTATTGTGGTTATGGTTGTGGAGGATTGTGGTTGTATTGTATTGATATTATATGTTGTGATTTTGTCAATTATTTATGAATTGTATATTACAGGGTTACATGATGTATATTACAGGTTTACAGGATTGTGGTTGTGGAATGTTGGTACTTGGAATGGGTATAGCGTTGGAAAAACTCGAAGATATTGATTTCACCCGAGCAGTCGGTGAAGGATTGTTGCATGAAGAATCTTGGAGTCTACAAGGCAATGGGCGAACGAGGGAACTCTTTCATACTTGCGGATCATGTGGTTGTGGATTGTTGGTACTTGTGGAGGATTGTGGATGTGGAGGATTGTGGTTGAGGAGGTTTGTAGTTATGGAGGATGGTGGTTGTATTGTGTTGGTTATATAACGTGATTGTGGAGGATTGTGGTTGTATTGTGTTGGTTATGTATTGTGGTTGTGGAGGAATATTGTGTTTATCATGTATTGTGGAGGATTGTATTTGTATGTTGTGTTGGAAAATGTTGTAGTTTTCTAAATTATTTATGAATTTACAGGTTTATAGGATGTATTGGGGCACAACATCCATGGGGCACAACATCCATTAAATACATGTTACTTTTTTTCTTCTGCAGATAGAAATTCGACAGTTCTGAACCGTTGTATTTATTTCAAGATTATCCCATACTGTTGAAATTTCCTATAATTTTTACCCAAAACGGCAGGTTAGGACCGTCGAATTTCGTAATCTCCTATTCACATAGACTCCATGGTAATTGACATTTTGATTCTAATTCATACCACATATTGGCAGTTCCTTTTGGTATTCTGAGAACAAGGTGCATCCGGCCTGGGCCTACTACGGTGGAAGAGTATCTGTTGTAGGCGAGCTTTGGTCACAATATAGGCGGCCTGCTGTGATGGCTGTCTTTCTTGGGGCAATTGAAGATTGATCTATATCATGTTGACGTAAGCTATGTTGATAATGTATAGCCCAAGCTTCAGTTGCAAAGGCATGATTGGTGACGCCGCTTCAGTAGAAGCTTGCTGGCTTGGAGGGTGAGAAAGTAGGTAGAGTTGGGGTGGCGACCCGCTTGAAGATTGGAGGTGCTTTTGATTGGGGACCTTTGGCAATTTAGTATAGGAATATTGAGGCACCGTTCGTACTTGAGCTGCCTTTTCCCAGCCACTGTTTGGATGCCCTCGAAGCCATGGCCGGGGAAATAGCTAGGAGATATTTGGTGCTTCTCTGTCTATGGGTGGTGGTGGGATTTGGGAAGGCTATGTTATAGCGAACTAAGTGGATCCCAAGTATGTCATATGATGGTTTTGTTTGTATAGTTTTTGTGCCTTTTGTGGAGCTGCCTGAATGAATGTGCAACTCTATTTGGTTTTTTAACAAAGCTATAGGTGGTGTGCTTCCACCTTTCTGTAAAGAAGGAAAAAGAAAAAGAAAGAATGATGCTTCCACCTTCTGTAAAGAAGGAAAAAGAAAAAGAAAGAATGAAAGAAGAAAACAAGAGCTGTCAAACAACCCCTTATGGAAATTCTTATTTAAATATAGATAGGATAATTTCTACCTTAGTAATTCATGCTAGACATGAACTTGTACAATACCAAAAGCCACGATACAAAGCCATTAAGCAACTTCAACCCTTTTTAGGATTTCCTACCTTCACAACTATAGGGCTTCTCACGTAGTGCTTATCATCTGACCATATCAGTTTCCCAAACACATATTCACCAGCCACAACTCCTTCCTCGGCCAGCACGCTAACTTTAAATGTCTTCTCTTCACCAATCTTCTCAAATTTCAAGCTCATGGGCCTGACCGATACAGAAATTCCTGGTGGTGCATAGATGCGAGCTGTGTACGTACTTGGGTCGCCCACATTCTTCACGGTCCTACTTACAGTGGTCAGGCCAGAGAGATGCGGGATGGTTATTGAAGGGTAATTGAAGTTTAAGAGATTTAAGGACTTCCGATTGCATGAGTAGGGTTCACTGTTGACCAGCTTGAATAAAGACTTGTTGTATCCGATGGCACATACGAAATTTAAGTAGTCCTTAACAGTGAGATCGTAGACTAAGCCAGGGTCGACTGCACGGTTAGGATGCACATGTCCAGCACCATAGCCAAAAGGGTTATCCTTAGATAAAGAAGAATTTCTCATGGGCACTCCTGTGTTGTCTTTTGTCCGTGCAGTGGTCATGATCGCTGATTTGATCGCCGATGGGCTCCATTCAGGGTGGACTGCTTTGAGAAGGCCGACAATGCCAGCAATATGAGGGCATGACATGGACGTTCCAGATATTACATTGAAGAGAACTCGGCGTGGATCGGAAGAGAGATCGCTGGGCCCAGTGTATTGGGTATAAGCGGCCAGGACATCGACTCCTGGTGCAGTAATATCCGGCTATAGAAAATAAAAAAGAAAAACAAACATTAGTGTATGGAATGGCCAATTAACCGTTTACACTTCCAAAAAAATTAACATTGTTTTTGTTTCAAGAATAGAAAAAAATGACAAGAAATTATGTTCGATTCAAATTTTCCTTTATCTTGCGAGCAATTAGTTTTTGCTATGGGATTATGATCACCTACGTAGCCCTTTAGTATGGCCAAATGCCCAAGGGGAAGACACTTCTAAGGTATTCCCTCTATAGCTGTCTGACGCATTTTATTTTTTTTAATTTTTCGTATGAAATTGTCCTGCTTCAACCTTAATTAGCCTGGCAAGTAATGATGATGGAGAGAAATTGGCTTTAAGTTTTGGCCAAGATAGTAATGTGTCTGGCAGTGGGGTCATTGTGATTTAAGTGTTTGATCCACACCATTTATTTGTTTTACGAGATCATGGTAATATATGACCCAAAATTAAAGCTTATCTATAGAAGAAGTGGTGCCACAAGAAACAGTGTAAATTGCACGCTACCATTGAAAACTTCTTGGCAACCTTAGCCTGGTAAGTAATGTTGATGGAGAGAAGTCGGCTTTAAGTCTTGGTCGAGATAGTAATGTGTCTAGCAGTGGGGTCATTGTGATTTAAGTGTTTGATCCACACCGTTCATTTGTTTTACAAGCTCGTTGTAATATATGACCCAAAATTAAAGCTTATCTATAGATGAAGTAGTACCACAAGCAACAGTGTGAATTGCATGCTACCATTGAAAACTTCTTGGTGGGCCATAGACATTTTGGATAAATATGATATTTGTGTTTTCCCTTCATCCATATTTCCATAATATTATGAACAAGTATAAACATCATTGTGGGCACTACAGAACTGCCCACAAAGTTTAATGTGGATGGTTCCAGTTAATCGCAAGTCGGTATAGCCAAAGATTTGTGTGAGTTAGATGTTTCAAATGAAACACTTCCTGATGCAACAATTGCATTCGTTTGATCATGGGGCTCATCGTAAGATAGATCCAATCCATTGATAATATTCATGGCCTAGGGATTTACATGAGAAGATGTCATCTTCATGTCGTTACGAGTTATACGTGACCCACAATGAGAAAAGAACTTTCAATGGTTTCTGGAATAGTACCTATTATTTTGTTGTGGTGTGGACCACCTGACTAGAAGATATTGGTCAGTCTCTCGACAAGTACCTTCCTCAAAATTCCAAAGGGAATGGATGGAGTGGATTTGACCAAAAGTCAAAGATGGGACCCATGGAAAATGTTGCGGGAAAACCTTTCTTTGGAACCTTACCCATGACAACCTCAACCCTTAACACATGATAACCTCAACCTTTAATGCATGAAAACCTCGACCCTTAACACATGACACCTCAACCCTAACAACCTCAACCCTTAATACATGCAACATCGACTCTTAACACATGAAAACCACATGGGAGATTGTTGTTGTTCGTATTTGGATTCATATAGGATTACACATGGTTGTGGTTTCATTGTGTGAATGACTATGATTTTAGGAAAGTTCTCCCCTTGGTCGCAAGTTGGTTTCCAAATTCAAATAAGAAACAAGGAGGATTTTCGTTTTTTTAAGAGTGTGGATTGTTTGTGTTGAACCCTCAGGAAATTTCAGTGATGTCATTTTTATGACTCCGGCTAACAAGATATACCATCTTTCTCTCCCCCAGTGATGTCATTTCTGATGACTTCGGCTGCTCAACACAACTTTTAATGTGTGGAACTTTTATCGGTCCCACTATGATTTTTGTGTTAGATCTATGATGGCCATCAATTTTTCATATAATTCTAGAGCATGAGCCCAAAAATGAGGTACATCCAAAGCTCAAGTGGATTGCATACATAAAGTAATGGGGATTGAAGAAACTACTGTTAAAACTTTCCTAGGGCCAATTGATCACACATGTCTAATAAGAAGTTAAAATACAAATATCAACTTGATGAAAGCATTCCGTGGCTCCAAGAAGTTAACGGTAGCATTAATTCCTACTGTTTTTAATGGTGTGGTCCATTTTAGCTTGGGATCTACATTTTTTTGGGATCACATCATAGAGTGATTTGAAAAAAAAAAAAAAAAAATTGGATGGACAATGTAGATCTAAGAAATACATCATCATGAGGCCCACATAAATTTCACAAGTCAAGAAATTTCATCACTTGATGTGTGTTGCGGAAGCGGATTGCATGATAATCCGTTAGAACAGGGCTATGTGGGGCCCACTATGATATCATGGTTTTATCCATGCCGTCTATCCATATTACCATATCATTTTATGGTATGAAACAAAAAATGAGGCAGAACCAAGGCATAAGTGGACCACAAAGTGGGGATTGAACACCCACCAATAAAAACTTTTTTGTAGGTGCAGAAGTTTCGGATCAAACTGACATTGTGTTTTCACTTCATCCAGTTCTACATGGTCTTCAGAATAAGTTGGATGGTAAAAACATATCACGGTAGCCCTTAGAAAGGTTTCAACAGTAAGCGTCATTATCACTGTTACTTCGTTTGTTGTAGTACACTTGAGCTTTGGACTCACCTCATTTTCCGGTTAATGCCTTAAAATGATTTGAGAAAATGAATAAATGGTGTGGATAAACGGTAATCATAGTGGGACCCACACAGATCTGCCCGTTAGTGTCTAGAGATGGGCGGGGTAGCACGCAATCCGCTCCTATGTGGTGCAGAGGAGCGGAATAGGTGAGACCCCGGCCACACCCAAGAAGGTGCAGCCCTGACCATGGGGCGCACCTTGATGTGTGTATTTTATATCCACTCAATCCATCCGTTGTTTCAAATCATTTTAGAGCATGAACCCAAAATTTAAGAAGATCCAATTTTCATGTGGACCATACTCTAGGAAACAGCGGTGATTGAACACCCTACCATTAAAACTTCTTAAGGCGCATCTTAATGTTTATGTAGTTTTTATTTGCCATCCAATCTGTTGGTCAGTTCAAATAAGCCCGGATGAAAGGAAAAAACAAATATCAACTTGATACATAACTTTTGTGGCCTATTAATGGTAAATCACCACTTTTTCCTATAGTATGGTCTACCAGATGGTTGAATATGCTTATTTTTTGGATAATGCCCTAAAATAATATGGAAAAACAGATAGACGGGGTGGATACATAATACACACATCAAGGTGGGCACCACGGTAAGGGAGGAACCGTCTTGGGTGAGTTAGAGTCTCACATAATCCACTCTGGCAGTGCAGCACATTCTAGGCCAATAGAAAAAACCGAAAGGAGCTTTCGTGGGTCCATCATGACGTATATATTAGATCCACACAGCCCATCCATTTCTCCATACCATTTTAGGGATGAGATAAAAAAGAGACGGATCCAAGCTCAAATGGACCACACTACAAAAATAGTGGGAATTAGACACTAAGGTCATACAAAGGAACTTATCAAGTTGATATTTGTGTTGTCCCTCCATCCATCTCTATGTTGTTGTCAGAACCTTAAAAAAGAGGCTTGTTTTGGGGAGGTCGACCGGTCTTGACCGGTCCCTGTTTTTTGGATAGCGGAGATGCAAGCATTGCTGGAAATGTACTCCGACCAGTCTTGACCGGTGGACAGTGGAGGCCAATTGGTCTTGACCGGTCGAACAGAGGCTGATTTTGATGTTTTCTAAAAGCAAAACTCTCTGGACCTATTTTGCACAGGTCTGACCGGTCGGATATAGTCGGGTATACACGAGGTTTTGCACAAATTCGAGTTATATGTTTCTATTTTGGGTTAGAAGCCTATAAAAGCACCTCCTAATCTGTCTTAGATGTATCCTAATCAATACCAAGGAGTCCTATTTCGAGATTAGGGCTTGGGGGAGAGATTGTGAAGTTTGAGAGTACCATGTTCATCTTTGGGATTTGCTTGAGGGTAGGGTAGATTAGCTTTGTAATCTTTTGGAATTCATAGTGGAGGTGTCGCTTTGTGTCGTGGTTTTTTCCCGCAAGGGTTTTCCACGTAAAATTCATTTGCTTTTGCATTGATTGCTTGTGTGGTTGTGTGGTGATTGTTTAATCTTCTTCAGTGCTTTCGCTGACCGGATTTCCAACAAGTGGTATCAGAGATATCATTGAAAGGTTGAAGAAGGAGTTTTCTGAATCGATCTCATGGCTTCAAGTACGAAGTTTGACGTTGAGAAGTTCTCGGACAAAAACAACTTTGAGTTGTGGAAGGTGAAGATGCGTGTCATCCTAACTCAGTGACACAGGGAGGACGTGGTAGGTCGATCACCGTCTCCCTAACCGATAGTTTCTCGAATCCACGAGAAGAAATAAAAGATAAAAAGAGGAAATAAATTCTGAATAATTGCTTTATTGATGATTGAATAAATAATTAAAAAACATAATTAGCTTACTTTAAATAATAAACTAAATCCTAAATTCGTACTTAATACTAACTTGCAAAGGAAGAAAAGAATCCTACAATTAGAAAAGAAATAGAAAATCTGCACAAACTGTATAGCGCCTGTAGGGTATCGTCTTCCTTCTGCTGATACGAGCAATCCACATATCTGATTGCCACAAAACTTTGTGGTTTTACTGATATCGACGTACTCTTCAAGATGGTCGGCTTAGATTCTTCATATCAGTAGTAGTGGGCCACCTGGACCATCTCCAGTTTCAATGGTCGAAATTCGGAACTTTTTGAATAGTTCGTACCATTTTGGACGCCACGATCAATCCGTAACTCAGGATCGACGTGAAACTTGTTGGGTTTTCTCGGCGTCGAGCAGCTCTACAAAATGGACGGAACGGATCATCATAAATGATCAAGATGGGCCTCACGAGTTGGGCCGAAATCTAAAAACGGGAATAACAATTTCCTGTTTGGGTTGAAACTCCAAAATATGAAATTTCTTAGTTTTCTCTTGTTTTTCTTCCTGTCCATCTCCCGCAGGAAGGTGCGTGATCCACGCCCTCGATCATGGGGTTCTTCTCCTACATCACTCAGTAAGGGATCGTGAATGCCCTTGGAAAGCGACCTACCGAGATGAAAGATGATGAGTGGACGAAGATGGATGATAAGGCAATGGCCTCAATCCAATTGTGCCTTGTTGATGACGTCCTCTATAACTTCATGAAGGAGAAGACCGCTGTAGAAACATGGACCAAGCTAGAGAACATCTATGCGAAGAAGTCTCTAGAAAATCGCATGTATCTAATGATGCAACTCTTCATTTTGAAGATGGCGGAGGTGGCAGATGTGGAGGACCACATTAGCACGTTCAATAAACTGATTTGCAAGTTGCTTGATTTTGGTGAGCTGATGAAGGATGAGTATCAAGCCTTAATCTTGTTGAACTCGCTTCCTAGTTCATATAAGTCACTCAGGAACTCGTTGTGCGCGGGTAGGGACACTATTAGTGTCGAGACTGTTGTCTCAGCCCTTTAATCGAAGGCCATGAGACAGAAAAGCGGTGATACTAATTCCTCCTCCAAAGCACTGTTTATGAAAGAAAGGAATTCTGAGCGAAGTGAAGGATTGTTGCGTTCTCGATTCAAATCGAAGGGCAATGGCAAAGGTAAGTTGAAGTGTTGGGGATGTAGCCAAGTTGGGCACATGAAGAAGGATTGCAAGAGTCTTAAATATAAGAACGAGAAGTCAGATGATTCTTCTAAGGAAGCCAATACCGTTGAAGTCGAGGAAGGTGCATGGTAGTGATGTGTGTGAGGTCTTGACAGTGTCAAAGGGTGGATCTCTCTGTAATGAGTAGATCATGAACTCCGGGGCCTCGTATCACATGCGCCCAGATAGGAGCGTCTTTACTTCCTACAGGGAGTATGAGGGAGGCTCAGTATTTCTAGGCAATGAGTACGCCTGTAAGGTTGTGGGGATTGGTACAGTGCGCATCAAGATGTTCGATAGGATCGAACGGACCTTGACGCAAGTAAGGTACGTTCCAAGGTTGAGGAAGAATCTGATCTCCCTTGGTGCACTCGAAGCATTGGGGTGCAAGTTCACTGGTTTTGACCAATTCTGCAAAGTTTCAAAGGGGGCCCTTGTAATTATGAAGGGACAAAGGCATGGTAACATTTACAGGAGGATTGGGAGCACTTCAGTAGGTGGAGCTACAGCGACTGTAGCGGATTACACGTCTGCACGTATGTGGCATGCACCTTAAGCCACATGAGGGAGCGGGGCATGAAGGTACTCTCTGAATGATCTTTGATTCCTTCCTTTAAATCTGTAGACTTTAGTATATGTGAACACTGCATGTATGGGAAACAGTCTAGATTGTCTTTTAAAGGGGGGAAACATGTATGTAAAAGGGTGCTTGATTATGTCCATTCCGATATATGGGGGCCATCGTCCATTATTTCTGTTGGTGGGTCATCGTGGTTCGTGCTGTTTATCGATGACTATAGCAGGAAGGCTTGGGTTTATTTTCTGAAAAATAAATCCGATGTCTTCATGACCTTTAAGTATTAGAAGGCGATGATGGAGAATCAGTTAGGGCAGAAATTGAAAATTTTCAGAACCGATATTGAAGATGAGTTTACTTTTAGGGAATTTAATACGTATTGTAAAGAGGAGGGGATCGTGAGGCACAACACAGTGCGCCACACGCTAGAGCAGAATGGTGTTGAAAGAGTGGATGAATCAAACTCTTTTGGAGAGAGCTCGATCCATGATTAGTAATGCTGGGTTGGGCAAAGAGCTATGGACTGAGGCCGTTAACATGGCTTGTTACTTGATAAATTGCTCACCCTTTATGGCAATTGAATGTAAAATTCCTGAGGAAGTATGGAGTGGTCGTACGCTAGACTACTCAAGTCTGCGAGTCTTTAGTTGTGAGGCTTACTCTCATTTACCGTCAATTGAGAGAAATAGGTTAGACCATAGGGCCAGAAAAGGGATCTTTTTTTGCTATGGTGATAGTGTGAAGGGATATCGAATATATGACCCTGTCACACGGAAGATCACCATGAGCCGTGATGTCAAGTTTGATGAGGGGTCTTTATTTCGTAAGGATGCTACAAAGGAACCAGAAACATTAGAGCATGTTGATACTCATGAGGATAGAGATGAGACACGGGCCGATACTGAAGTACAAACAGAGGTACATGATCAGGTGGAGCAGCCACCTGTGCGAAGAAATTCACCCAGGGGGATCGCAGGTTACCGGCAAGGTACATGGATGACTCGAACGTTGCATTCGCTCTCATTACAGATGAGGGGGATCCGTCTAACTTTGAGGAAGCACTACAAGATGTAGATGCTGAGAAGTGGAAGACGGCAATGCAAGATGAGATAGACTCCTTGTACAAGAATGAAACTTGGGAGCTTGTGGAGCTTTTAGTGGGCCGAAAAGCGATAGGAAGTAAGTGAATTTTTCGAAAGAAACATGATAGATACAAGGCAAGGTTGGTAGCGAAAGATTATGCTCAACGTGAAGGCGTAGACTTCAGTGAGATTTTTGCACCGGTTGTGAAGTAAGTATCTATCAGGTTCGTATTAGCGCTGGTTGCCCAATACGACCTCGAGCTGGAACAGATGGATGTGAAGACTGCTTTCCTGCATGGAGAATTGGAAGAGCAGAGATACATGGTGCAACCAGAAGGTTATACGGTGCAAGGGGTCGAGAACAAGGTTTGCAGGTTGAGGAGATTGTTGTACTGTCTCAAACAGTCACCTAGGCAGTGGTACAAGAAATTTGATTCCTTCATGATGAGTCGGGCTTTACGGGGAGCGGGTACGATCATTGTGTCTATTTCAAGACACTAAATGATGAGAAGTTTCTCATACTGGTGTTGTACGTCGATGACATGCTTATTGCCAGTCATAGCATGTCTGACATCGATGTGTTGAAGACTCAGCTTTCAGGGACATTCGAGATGAAGGATCTGGGGGCTGCAAAGAGGGTTCTTGGTATAGATATTCATAGAGACAGGAAGAGGAGCAGGTTGTGGTTATCTTAGGAAAATACCTTAAGAAGGTATTGAAAAAGTACGAGATGGACAAGTCCAAACTAGCTAGTGTTCCCCACACGGCTCACTTCAAAGTTTCCTCTGAACATTGTCCCAAAACGGATGAAGAAAAGCATGTTATGTCTCATGTGCCCTATTTAAGTGTTGTGGGCATGTAGTTTAATGTATGTCATGGTCTGTACAAGACCAGATATTTTATAGGCTATGGGTGTTATAAGCCGATTCATGTCTAACCCGGTCAAACAACATTGGGAAGCTGTTAAATGGCTACTTCGATACATTTGGGGTATGCAGGACTATGTTTTGACGTTTGAAAAGTCCAATGACAAGTTGGTTGGTTACGTCGATTCTGACTACGCAGGTAGTGTGGACAGTAGGAGGTCGACTTCAGGGTACTCGTTTGTATTAGCGGGTGGAGCGATTAGTTGGATGTCTAAGCTTTAGTCTCTGATGGCTCTTTCCACTACTGAAGCTGAGTACATGGCGGTGACAGAAGCTTTCAAGGAAGCTGTTTGGTTGAAAGGAATGATAAATCAGTTGGAGCTTCAGCAGGAAGACGTGCCGGTTAATTGTGACAGCTCTAGTGCTATTAATTTGGCTAAAAATTCTGTTTATCACTCCGTACTAAACACATTGATGTGCGTCACCATTTTATTCGGCAGGTGCTTGAGGAAGGAGATGTGACTCTGGACAAGATTCACACTAGCGTAAATCGGGCGAATATGCTGACCAAGGTGGTCCCAACAGAGAAGTTCAAGTTCTGCGTAACTTCTCTGGGATTGGCAAAGGCTCAATGAAGACGCGGTGATGCACGAGAAGCGATGACACTATGTTTGAAATGAGTTGATCGACGAAGCAAAGGGAAGATGGTTCGATTTTGAAGCCTCGGTGGAGTTTGTTGTCAGAGCCTTAAAAAAAAGGCTTGTTTTAGAGAGGTCGACCGGTCCCTTTTTTTGGACAGTGGAGATGCAGGCATTGTTAGACATGTACTCCGACCCGTCTTAATCGGTTGGACAGTGGAGGCCGATCGGTCTTGACCGGTCGAACAGAGGCTGATTTTGATGTTTTCTAAAGGCAAAACTCTCTGGACCTATTTTGCACAGGTCCAATCGGTCATGACCGGTCGGGTATAGTCGGGTATACGCGCGGTTTTGCGCAAATTCGAATTGCATGTTTCTATTTTGGGTTGGAGGCCTATAAAAGCACCTCCTAATCCATCTTAGATGTATCCTAATCAATACCAAGGAGTCTTATTTCGAGACTAGGGCTTGGGGGAGAGATTGTGAGGTTTGAGAGTGCCTTGTTCATCTTTGGGATTTGCTTGAGAGTAGATTAGCTTTGTAATCTTATGGAATTCATAGTGGAGGTGTCGCTTTGTGCCGTGGTTTTTTCCCGCAAGGGTTTTCCACATAAAATTCGTTTGCTTTTACGTTGATTGCTTGTGTGGCTGTGTGGTGATTGTTTGATCTGTTGGGAAACGGACGCCTCAAACCTTCAAGCATGAAGACCACCGACCGGCCGGCCGGCCGGTCGGTCACGTTGGAGATGAAGACAGCAAGAACGCTGGACCTCTTTTGGACCATCTGACCGGTCGGCTGACCGGCCGATGGGGGGTTCCGACCGGCCGACCGATTAGGCAGTTTCCTTTTTGGACTTAGTTTCTTGCGCGGTTTTGCGCAAGGAGTTTCTAATTTCGGCTTTTCTCATATTTAAGGAGATGTAATCCGAGATTAGGATTGCTGCCAGTGGCCGCCAATGGGCCAAGGGATTGAGAGGGTTCTAGGGTGAGAGAAAAAGCGAGGGAGGAAGCTTGGAGTTCTCTGGGTTGAGGGAAAGGGCTGTGTTTGTCCTCCTCATGTGAGAATTAGCTTCGGGTAGCTTGGGATTTCTCTTGTGGGCTGTGATCCAGGGTATTTCTTCTGTAATCTCTTGTAACTTCTTATTCATAGTGGATTGGTGTCGCTTTGTGCCGTGGTTTTTTACCCTCGAGGGGTTTTTCCACGTAAAAATCGAATTACCTTCTTGTGTGTGATAATTTGCTTGTTGATTGTCATTGTGATGTGTTCCTCGCCTGCTTTGATTGCTTCCGCTGCGGGGCTCCTAACCCCAACAAGTGGTATCAAAGATAAAAGTTGGGAAGGAGGTAGAGAGAATCTGAGGCGAGACATCAATGACGTCTTCTAGTATGAGATTCGTTGTGGAGAAGGATTTCGTGAAAGAAAAACATGGAAAGCGATCGGTATCTATGAAGGAAGTAGAGTTGAAGAAGGTGGATCGGTACGCCAATATCTCAATCAGGTTTGTCGACTGTGATCGAGCTTGATCGGGAGCACTATTCATGGTGGAGCTGTGAGAATGGCAGAGGGATCCACGATTGCTTGTGTGTGGCATGTGCAAGGGCCACATGAGCGAGCGGGTGATGAATGTGCAAGTTTGAAGTCGATGATGCATGAGAAGTGGTGGAGCTATGATGACAACGAAGTAGAGATGAAGATGGTGCGTGGTAAGGTGTTGCATGAAGATTTGAGTCGTGGTGAGATTACAGAAGAAATACCCTGGATCACAGCTCACAAGAGAAATCCCAAGCTACCCGAAGCTAATTCTCACATGAGGAGGACAAACACAGCCCTTTCCCTCAACCCAGAGAACTCCAAGCTTCCTCCCTAGCTTTTTCTCTCACCCTAGAACCCTCTCAATCCCTTGGCCCATTGGCGGCCACTGGCGGCAACCCCAATCTTAGATTACATCTCCTTAAATAGGAGAAAAACCGGAATTAGAAACTCCTTGCGCAAAACCGCGCAAGAAACCAAGTCCAAAAAGGAAACTGCCCGACCGGTCGGAACCTCCCACCGGCCGGTCGGCCGACCGGTCGGATGGCCCAAAAGAGGTCCAACGTTCTTGCTGTCTTCATCTCCAATGTGACCGACCGGCCGACCTGCCGGTCGGTGGTCTTCATGCTTGAAGGTTTGAGGCGTCCAAGCCCAACATGATCTTCTTTGGTGCTTCCGCTGACCAAAATTCCAACATATGTGACATTATGAAGAGGTTTGATGGCAAGCAAGCAACGGACCCACCCAGATTTTCAACTAATCTGGCCCATAGTTCTAAAACTCGCTGGCAGGACCTGAAAGTCGGCCGAGTCGACCCGACCTGGTGAGATTTTGCCAGGCCGTGAATCTTAGGTGTGGCCTTGCCTAGCTAGTTAGTGAAAGAAAATAACTGCAGACAAGTAAGCCACATTCATAGCATTTTAGCACTCACCTTGAGAATCTCCGGTGTGATATGATTGGGACCCCTTGATGAGAAAGCAGCCATAGTGGGTGCGGGCTTGGTTCCGAGCTGCATGGTGGGCCGAGTAATGTAAGCCGTTGGCGATGCAGTGGTATTAATGTAGGACAGTAATGCAAGACTGTCATCCCAGCCGATATCTACCGCTGGGAGGAGATGAGGGTTAGCCACGACCTCAGTAGTTGGAGCATTGATAATGATGGCCCCGACACCACCTGCCCTTTTAACTACATCACCCTTCTCCGCGCTAAGGATTGATCCAACTATGCAGACAACAATCTTTCCTTTCACCTTCTTAGGATCAAGGGAACCTGGTAGACATTGGCTGGCATTGATAACCGTTGATTTGGCAGATTTAGCAACCCAGGATTTGATCAATGGAAATGATTTGTGGACCGGAAGGGCTGTTTCGGAGAGGCTCTGTCCCTTGATCATGAGCTTGTTATTGCCGAGTTGGACGTATGATGGGAATTCGCTGTCCATTGTGCTGGCCCCCACAGTTATGATCCAAGGGGCTACATTCTCAACCGTACCACTATCTGGGCCTGAGTTCCCAGCCGAGCAGATGACGGGGATACCATTTTTGACAGCATGGAAGGATCCGATTGCGATACCACTTTGAAAGTACTCTTCTGGCGGACCACCAATGGAGACGGATAAGACATCGACGCCATCACTGATCGCTGCTTCAAAGCCTGCGAGTAGGTCCGCATCCGAGCACTCAGGCCAGCAGACTTTGTATGCGGCCACACGGGCATTGGTTGATCCGCCTTTTGCTGTGCCGTTGCCATAACCGAAGACATTTGCTCTGGGGACAGACCCACCCCCAGCCGTTGAGAGAGTGTGGGTACCATGGCCATTGGTGTCACGTGCCGACAGTATCTCCTTGATTGGACCACGTTCGGCCTCATACCCCTCCTTAATGTATCTTGCTCCAATCAGCTTCCTGGTGAATCCATCAGTTAGAATGATCAAATACAGTGGCTGTAGCTTAAGATACATCCTTCTTTTTTCACTAACGTGTAACACATGTAAAATGTCCTATCCGTATAAAATAATGACTGTATCTGAAGTATAAGACACCACGTAATTAGAATTTGAAATGATCACACACAGTCCGAAGATATGTGAAGCTCTTAGGAGGTCTAGACGTGCAGGAACAGCTGTGGTTGGTCTTTGTGATCCAACCTGTCCATCAGATGCCCACCGAGTAATGCAAGTGACCCAAGAATCAATCCTGTCCAAAATAAGGTAGGCCACAGGACATGGAACAACAAGATGAACAGGTAAGGGCCACCCACCATACAGAATTCTAGATTATTAATGGACTCCATTGTAAGATTTATATACCATCCAATGCATTCATCGTTGTTGATCAAGTGCCTTTAATTTGATACAGATAAGGCAACTTTCAGCTCCACCGAAAATCCCCAAATTAGACCCTGTTCAGACCGTAATGTTTTGCACGTTTTTGGCTCCACACTCGTCCAACTGAGAAATGCCGGCTTTGTCTGATCCAACCCAAGGTTATATCCAGTCGACTGAAGAGAATGCATAAGTGTGGGTTTTATTTCCAAATCTTGAATGGAAGAATTTAAATAGTTCTCTTACTTCGATTAAAGTCATTAAGATGAATGAACATAATATGAAATCAAGGGTTTTGATGGGATTGAGATAGTATATTCTACTGTAACCTATTCTAATATCTCTTGTAATATTCTGATTATGGTAAAATGATCGTCGCTTTGTGCCGTGGTTTTTTCTTGCAAGGGTTTTTCACATAAATATTTCACATGTTTTTTGTATTTGTTTGCATTTTCCTTATCTGTTGCTTATTTGATTCAGTCTAAGGTTGCTTCTGTTGGGAAAACCAGCAATGGAAGTGGAAGCCGTACGCGCAGAGTAATGCGAGATCAAATGAGAAACACTATGCAATCAAACCACACACAAGCATTCACCACAAGAGAATCCGAATTTGTGTGGAAAAAACCCCTAAACGGGTAAAAAACCATGGCACAAAGTGATCCACTATGAATAAACAAAGATTACAGAGATTGACAGCCCACAAGCAAGGAAAAACAGAGAAAACCCCAAGCTTTCTCTCACAAACACCTCTCCCCTCTTCCTAACACAATTAGGAAACCTTGGACAACTAATGATACATGCTAACCTCAATTACAACTCATTTATATAGGCTACAAATCCACTATGAATAAACAAAGATTACAGAGATTGACAGCCCACAAGCAAGGAAAAACAGAGAAAACCCCAAGCTTTCTCTCACAAACACCTCTCCCCTCTTCCTAACACAATTAGGAAACCTTGGACAACTAATGATACATGCTAACCTCAATTACAACTCATTTATATAGGCTACAAATCGAAAATAGTAACTTCTTACTCACTACCGCGTGGTTGCGTAAGAAAACACGTACGCAGTTGACTGGTCGCCCGACCGATCGCACCTTGCACAAAAACAATTTAAAGGAAAAACATCCACGCTGCCTCACCTTAGACCAGTCGCCCGACTGGTCTAAGCCCACCTTAGACCTGTCTGGCGACTGGTCTAAGCCCCCTGCAGACCTGTCGCCAGACAGGTCTAGGTTGAGTGAAAAACGTCCAGCAGCCCTCTCGTGCATTTGGGCCAATCGGCCAGACCGGTTGCCTGACCAGTCTGAACACCCAAACCTCGCACATGTTTGAAGGCTCTCCAACAATCTCCACCAAGGCTTCAAACGTCAAATCAACACCATCCTCGCAACGTCATCTCATCTTCAATCATAGCTTCATCGCTTCTCGTGCCACTAACGACTCTATCCTTACACTTTCACGCCCTTTTCCGCTATTCTCATGTGGCTCTTGGGCACTTGCCACATACGAGCAACCGTGGATCTCACTATTGATCTCGCAGCTCCACCGTGAATTGTGCTCCCGATCAACATGTAAAGATGGCCACACCTCCGTACCTTCATATACACGAGTGCCCCCTTTAACACTTCATAACAACGATCGCGGCCGATAAACATGCACCCTTCCGCCTCAAGTGCACTAAGAGAAATCGCATTCATCTTCATCTTGGGGACATGCTTCACATCTTCCAAGACTCGTTCGATCCCATTGAACATCCTGATGCGCACCGTACCAATACCCACCACCTTATGAGCAAATCCATCACCCACAAATACCAATTCACCACCATACTTCTTATATGTCGTGAATGAACTCCAATCAGGGCAAACGTGACATGAAGCTTCTGAATCTAGGATCCACTCACTAGCGTGAGATCCCTTGCTAGATACAGTTAGAACTTCACAAAGATCGACACCGTCCTCTATAGTATTGGCTCCCTCTCCAGAAGAATTTCCATACCTCTCTTACTTCAACTTGGAATTCTGACAATTTCCTCTCATGTGGCCCTCTTTACCACAATTCCAGCACTTCACCTTAGCCTTCCCTTTGCCCTTGGCCTTAGATCCTGATTTCTAATATCCTCCATGCTCAGAACTTCTTCCCCTCATAACCAGTGCCTCTGAAGAATAATGAGAAGCCACGTCACCGCTTTTCTTTCCCATCGCCTTTGACTAGGGGCCTGAGATAACGGTCTCGACATTTATGGTTTCTCTCCCTATGCACATAGAGTCCCTAAATAACTCATATGAATCTGAAAGAGAATTCAATAGGATGCATGCTTGATATTCATCCTTCATCGATTCATCGATCTCCACCAACTTATAAACTAACCTATTGAACGTGCTCAAGTGGTCCTCCACTTCCGTTCCCTCAGCCATCCTCAAGGTAAACAACTGCATCAACACGTACATGTGATTCTCTAGAGACTTCTTGGCATAAACCTTCTCTAGCTTCGCCATCGTTTCAGCCGCAATCTTCTCCTTCATGACATGATAGAGAACATCATCTGTAAGGATTAACAAGATTAAGGTTCTAGCCTTCTTGTCGAGCCTCGTCCACTCATCATCTTTGATAGCTTCAGGTCGCTTTCCAAGAGCTTCATAAGCCCTTGCTGAACTAGGAATGATTCAACATTCACCCTCCATAGTTCGAAGTTATTTTTTTCGGAGAACTTCTCTACCTCGAATCTTACGCCTGATCCCATCTTCTTGTCTCAGATCCGAATTCTACTCCACCCCAACTTTAGCTCTGATAACACCTGTTGGGAAAATCGGCAACGAAAGCGGAAGCTATACACGCAGAGTAATGCGAGATCAAATGAGAAACACTATGCAATCAAACCACACACAAGCATTCACCATAAGAGAATCCGAATTTACGTGGAAAAACCCCTCAATGGGTAAAAAACTATAGCACAAAGCGATCCACTATGAATAAACAGAAAATTACAGAGATTGACAGCCCACAAGTAAGGAAAAACAGAGAAAACCCGAAGTTCTCTCTCACACACACCTCTCCCATCTTCCTAACACAATTAGAAAACTTTGACACTTTAAGACACATGCTAACCTGGATTACAACCCGTTTATATAGGCAATAAACCGAAAATAGCAACTTCTTACGCACTACCATGTAGTTGCGCAAGAAAACACGTACGCAGTCGATTGGTTGCCTGACCGGTCGCACCTTGCACAAAAATAGTCCAAAAGAAAGACATCTATGCTGCCTCACCTTAGACCTATCGCCCAACCAGTCTAAGCCCCCTGCAGACCTGTCGCTAGACAGGTCTAGGTTGAGTGAAAAGCGTCCAGCAGCCCTCTTGTGCATCAGGGCCAAACGGCCAGACCAGTCGCCCGACCGGTCTGAGCACCCAAACTGCGCACATGTTTGAAGGCTCTCCAACAGCTTCTACTCCTAAACCGTCATCAAATGTGACCTACTTAGATGAATAGTTTTCACTCCAGGTTCATATGCTAGACACACATGTGAAGCTTTTTTATTGTGCCATGTTAGCGAGATTTTTATTTCCTTGGTTTACAGGCAATTCACATCCAATGCAGTTGTCATTATTTAGTGCTAAAGATTTTCCAGGCCATTATTGTGATGGATGTCTCGTATTTTCCAGCAGTCATATGTTATGTTTTGTGTGTTCTTGTTTTCCTTATTTCATCCATCTGTTTCATAATAGGTCATTATCATTAGAAAATTTGTAATTGGTTTTAATATCAGGAAAAAAATGGTATATAATACCCTCCACTTTTGACCCAGTGGTAAATAATATCCTTATATTTTCCAAAATAACATTTTGTATTTTCTAAATATGATAAAAAAAAAAATCACCTTCCCTTAATAAAAAAAAAAAAAAAAATCTCGTGTCATTAATTTTTTGTAAGAAGCCACAGTTGAGTTTTTATCAACACTTTTAACAACGAGCATTAGGTCTTACCCAAATCTAGCTCCAGAACCCCAACTTAACCCAAGCCTCTCCTCTCTTTTTAACCAAACTTCAGCCTTACTGTGGGCAGGCCTTGGGCCTGGATTTTAAACTAGTTGGACATCGCCTATTAACTCATGCCTATTCAAAAGGGGCAACCAAAGGGATTGGGTACCACCTGCTCCTAGTATCAGGGCACACCTAATGAATGTACCCTACTCATGTTTGGGCAATAACATTTAGAGGGTGTTGTCAGAACCTTCAAAAGGCTATTTTTCTGGGGAGGTTGACCGGTCTTGACCAGTCTGATCGGTCCCTTGCTTTGGATAGTGAACATGCAAGCCTGCTGGATACAGTGCCTGACCGGTCTTGACCGGTCGGACAGAGGATGCCGACTGGTCTTGACTGGTCGGTGGAGGCTAAAATTTAAAGTTTCTAAAGGTAAAACTCACTGGACTCTTTCTGCACAGGTCCGACCGGTCGTGACCGGTCGGGTATACGCGCGGTTTTGCGCTAATTCGAGTCGCATGTTTCTATTTTGGGTTGGAGGCCTATAAAAGCACCTCCTAATCCGTCTTAGATGTATTATAATAAACATCAAAGAGTCCTATTTCGAGATTAGGGCTTGGGGGAGAGATTGTGAGGTTTGAGAGTGCCTTGTTTATCTTTGGGATTTGGTTGAGGGTCAATTGGCTTTGTAATCTTCTGGAATTCATAGTGGAGGTGTCACTTTGTGCCGTGGTTTTTTCCCGCAAGGGTTTTCCACGTAAAATTCATTTGCTTTTGCGTTGATTGTTTGTGTGGCTGTGTGGTGATTGTTTGATCTTCTTCGGTGCTTCCGCTAACCGAATTTCCAACAAGTGGTATCAGAGATATCGTTAGAGGGTTGAAGAAGGAGTTTTCTGAAACGATCTCATGGCTTCAAGTACTAAGTTCGATGTTGAGAAGTTCTCGGGCAAAAAATAACTTCGAGTTATGGAATGTGAAGATGCGTGCCATCCTAACTCAGCAAGGGGTCGTGAACGCCCTTGGAAAACGCCCTGCCAAGATGAAAGATGATGAGTGGACGAAGATGGATGAGAAGGCAATGGCCTCAATCTAATTGTGCCTTGTTGATGATGTCCTCTATAACGTTATGAAGAAGAAGACCGCTGTAGAAACATGGATCAAGCTAGAGAACATCTATGCGAAGAAGTCTTTAGAAAATTGCATGTATCTAATGATGCAACTCTTCACTTTGAAGATGGTGGAGGGGACAGATATAGAGGACCACATTAGCATGTTCAATAAACTGATTTGCAAGTTGCTTGATTTTGGTGAGCAGATGAAGGACGAGTATCAAACATTGATCTTGTTGAACTCGCTTCCTAGTTCATACGAGTCACTCAGGGACTCATTGTGCGCGGGTAGGGACACTATTAGTGTCGAGACCGTTGTCTCATCCCTTCAATCGAAGGCCATGAGACAGAAAAGCGGTGATACTAATTCCTCCTCCGAAGCACTGTTTATGAGAGGAAGGAATTCTGAGCGAGGTGAAGGATCATCGCGTTCTTGATCCAAATCGAAGGGTAAGGGCAAAGGCAAGTTGAAGAGTTGGGGATGTGGCCAAGTTGGGCACATGAAGAAAGACTGCAAGAGTCCTAAATATAAGAAGGAGAAGTCAGGTGATTCTTCTAGGGAAGCCAATACCACTGAAGCCAAGGAATGTGGTAGTGATGTGTGTGAGGTCTTGAAGATGTCAAAGGTTGGATCTCTCTGTGATGAGTGGATCATGGACTCCGGGGCCTTGTATCACATGCGCCCAGATAGGAGCATCTTTACTTCCTACAAGGAGTATGAGGGAGGCTCGGTATTTATAGGCGATGACTATGCCTGCAAGGTTGTGGGGATTGGTACAGTGTGCATCAAGATGTTCGATGGGATCGAACGGACCTTGACGGAAGTGAGGCACGTTCCTAGGTTGAGGAAGAATCTGATCTCCCTTGATGCACTAGAAGCATTGGGGTGCAAGTTCATCGGTTTTGACCGGTTCTGCAAAGTTTCAAATGGGGCCCTTGTAATTATGAAGGGACAGAGGCATGGTAACATTTACAGGATGATTGGGAGCACTTCAGTAGGTAGAGCTGCAGCGACTGTAGACGATTCCACATCTGTACGTATGTGGCATTCACGCTTAGGCCACATGAGCGAGCAGGGCAGGAAGGTAATCTCTGAACGATCTTTGATTCCATCCTTTAAATCTGTAGACTTTAGTATATGTGAACATTGCATGTATAGGAAAGAGTTTAGATTGACTTTTAAAGGAGGGAAACATGTATATAAAAGGGTGCTTCATTATATCCATTCCGACGTATGGGGGCCGTCGCCCGTTATTTCTGTTGGTGGGTCATCGTGGTTCGTGTCGTTTATCGATGACTATAGTAGAATGGTTTGGGTTTATTTTCTAAAAAAATAAATCCGATGTCTTCATGACCTTCAAGTATTGGAAGGCGATGGTGGAGAATCAGTTAGGGCAGAAATTGAAAGTTTTGAGAACCGATAATAGAGGTGAGTTTACTACCAGGGAATTTAACACGTATTGTAAGGAGCAGGGGATCGTGAGGCACAACATAGTGCGCCACATGCCAGAGTAGAATGGTGTGGTAGAGCGGATGAATCAGACTCTCTTGGAGAGCTCGATCCATGATTAGTAATGCTAGGTTGGGAAAAGAGCTATGGACTGAGCCGTTAACACAGCTTGTTACTTGATAAATTGGTCTCCCTCTATGGCAATTGAATGTAAAATTTCTAAAGAAGTGTGGAGTGGTCGTACGCTAGACTACTCAAGTCTGCGAGTCTTTGGCTGTGAGGCTTACTCTCATGTACCGTCAGTTGAGAGACATAAGCTAGAACATAGGGCCAGAAAAGGGATCTTTGTTGGCTATGGTGATGGTGTGAAGGGATATCGAATATATGACCCTGTCACACAGAAGATCACCCTTAGCCGTGATGTCAAGTTTGATGAGGGGTCTTTGTTCCGTAAGGATGCTACAAAGGAACCAGAAACATCAGAATAGGTTGACACTCATGAGGACAGAGATGAGACACGGACTGATACTGAGGCACAGACAGAGGTACAGGATCAGGTGGACCAGCCACCTGTACGAAGAAATCCACCTAGGGATCGCAGGTTACCGGTAAGGTACAGGGATGACTCGAACGTTGCATTCGCTCTCATTACAGATGAGGGGGATCTGTCTAACTTTGAGGAAGCACTACAGGATGTAGATGCTTAGGAGTGAAAGACGACAATGCAAGACGAGATGGACTCCTTATACAAGAATGAGACTTGGGAGCTTGTGGAGCTTCTAGTGGGCCGAAAAGTGATAGGGTGTAAGTGGATTTTTAGGACGAATATGATAGATACAAGGCAAGGTTAGTAGCGAAAGGTTATGCTCAGCATAAAGGCGTAGACTTCAGTGAGATTTTTGCACCGGTTGTGAAGCAAGTATCTATCAGGTTCATGTAGGCGCTGGTTGCCCAATACGACCTCAAGTTGGAACAGATGGATGTAAAGACTGCTTTCCTGCATGGGGAATTGGAAGAGCAGATATACATGGTACAACCAGAAGGTTATACAGTGCAAGGGGCCAAGAACAAGGTTTGCAGGTTGAGGAGATCGCTGTACGGTCTCAAACAGTCGCCTAGGCAGTGGTACAAGAATTTGATTCCTTCATGATGAGTCGAGGCTTTACTAGGAACGAGTACGATCATTGTGTCTATTTCAAGACACTGAATGATGAGAAGTTTCTCATACTGGTGTTGTACGTTGATGACATGCTTATTGTCAGTCATAGCATGTCTCACATCGATGTGTTGAAGACTCAGCTTTCAGGGACATTCGAGATGAAGGATCTGGGGACTGCAAAGAGGGTTCTTGGCATAAATATTCATAAAGACAGGAAGAGGAGTAGGTTGTGGTTATCTCAGGAAGACTAACTTGAGAAGGTATTGAAAAAGTATGAGATGGACAAGTCCAAACCGGTTAGCATTCTCCACGCAGCTCACTTCAAGCTTTCTTCTGAATATTGTCCCAAAACGGATGAAGAAAAGCATGTTATATCTCATGTGCCCTATTCAAGTGCTCTGGGAAGTTTAATGTATGCCATGCTCTGTACAAGACCAGATATTTCACAGGCTATGGGTGTTGTAAGCCGATTCATGTCTAACCCAGGCAAACAACATTGGGAAGCTGTAAAATGGCTACTTCGATACATTTAGGGTACGCAAGACTACGTCTTAACGTTTGAAAAGTCCAAGGACAAGTTGGTTGGTTACGTCGATTCTGATTACGCAGGTAGTGTGGATAGTAGGAGGTCGACTTCAGGGTACTCGTTTGTATTAGCGGGTGGAGCGATTAGTTGGATGTCTAAGCTTCAGTCTGTGTTGGCGCTTTCAACTACTGAAGCTGAGTACATGGCGGTGACAGAAGCTTTCAAGGAAACTGTTTGGTTAAAAGGAATGATAAATTAGTTGGGGCTTCAGCAGGAAGCCGTGTCGGTTAATTGTGACAGCTCTAGTGCTATCAATTTGGCTAAAAATTCTGTTTATCAGTCTCGTACTAAACACATTGATGTGCATCACCATTTTATTCGACAGGTGCTTGAGGAAGGAGATGTGACTTTGGACAAGATTCACACTAGTGTGAATCCAGAGGATATGCTGACTAAGGTGGTCCCAACAGAGAAGTTCAAGTTCTGCGTAACTTCTCTGGGATTAACAAAGGCTTAATGAAGACACAGTGATGCACGAGAAGCGACGACACTATGTTTGAAGATGAGTTGATTGACAAAGCAAAGGGAAGATGGTTCGATTTTGAAGCCTCGGTGGAGTTTGTTGTCAGAGCCTTCAAAAGGCTCTTTTTCTAGGGAGGTCGATCGGTCTGACCAGTCCCTTGCTTTAGATAGTGAACATGCAAGCCTGCTGGATATAGTGCCGTACCGGTCTTGACCGATCGAACAGAGGAGGCCGACCGGTCTTAACCAGTCAGTGGAGGCTAAATTTTGAAGTTTCTAAAGGCAAAACTCATCGGACTCTTTCTGCACAGGTCTGACCGGTCGTGACCGGTCGGGTATAGTCTGGTATACGCGCGGTTTTGCGCTAATTCAAGTTGCATGTTTCTATTTTGGGTTGGAGGCCTATAAAAGCACCTCCTAATCCGTCTTAGATGTATTCTAATCAACACCAAGGAGTCCTATTTCGAGATTAAGGCTTGGGGGAGAGATTGTGAGGTTTGAGAATGCCTTGTTTATCTTTGGCATTTGCTTGAGGGTAGATTAGCTTTGTAATCTTCTGGAATTCATAGTAGAGGTGTCCCTTTGTGCCGTGGTTTTTTTCCCGCAAGGGCTTTCCACGTAAAATTCGTTTGCTTTTGCGTTGATTGCTTGTGTGGCTATGTGGTGATTGTTTGATCTTCTTCGGTGCTTCCGCTTATCGGATTTCCAACAGAGGGTCCATTTTGAAAACATCCAGGGGGGCCCCTCTCTTGATCCAAACTGTCTTGTGATTCAATGTAGCCACTTATTTGTTACCGTTGGATCTTGAACCGCCCATTTATTTGTCATACAAGTTTGACCTGATTGGTTGGCGGACCAAAATCATTTAAACCATTTCATGTTCAAGGACTATCCTCCCTGATTAACGGCCAGGATCTCCAACAAGTGTTCCCTATACACAAGTATCTGGCACCTATTCCTACTCCTCACATGAGTGACCGCTCAATGAATCACGATGGTAAATGATTTTAAATGAAGATGCTATCTTCTGGGCAAAAATGTATGTCATCTTAAAGGGATGGAGTTCATGGAGATCTGCATCAATCTCTCCATCCCTTTCTACAAGGCTAATGTTCAATAAATCTTACTTAAAAATAGAAACTACGAAAGTAACAACATAACGAGCGGCAGCGAAAGGCATGCTTAGAGGATAGGATGAAACAAAAACAAAAACGAGAATGTAAGGAAAGGAACCACCACACCGCACACACGATCCTCCCTTTGCCGTATTAGATTTTACAGCTCGCTAAGGAACAGTAGTCTGTTAAGGAACGGCGTGTCATAGGACAACTGGCCCAATCAGAGTCACAATATCCTTACATGGTATCAAAGTTGTTTATGTTTCTGTCTCATTTGCTGCTGTTGTGATTACTGCCTACACCATCAACACCCATCACCACCATCTTCTTCGCCACCCCCGTTGTTGCACCATTGCCAGTGCACATTAGGCTGTGCTTCTCCCACTGCTGTAGTGCGACAACACCAGTGCCCCTGCCGTGAGACGCATATCCCAGCCTCTTCAATTGTCACAGGGGCTGTCTACCTACTTCATTTGCATCACAAAAGGCTGCCTTATTTTTTTGGTACTTCGTAGAAGCGCAGAAATCTGGTGCCCCTCTTTCAGATTTGTCCTAAATGGCTACTTCATCGGCTAGTTTACTTGATCTAAAATCTAATTCCAACAATGTTCAAGCGATTCATGATTCTTCCAATCCATTACACCTTCACCATTCTGATCAACCAGGTATTACACTTGTCTCCCAACAACTCAATGGTGAAAATTATGCCACTTGGAGTCGCGGCATGATCGTTGCGTTAAGTGCCAAGAACAAGCTCTATTTTATTGATGGATCTTATCCCCAACCATCCACGTCCTCTCCTGAATTTGCATCCGGGACTCGTTGCAACAATATGGTCCTCTCTTGGATCCTCAATGCCCTCATAAAGGAATTGTCCAATTCGGTCGTCTACACGGAATATGCTCATGACGTGTGGACAAATCTGCGAGACCGATTTTCTCAAAGCTAAGGCCCCCACCTATTTCAACTGCAATGATCCATCTACTCCCACACACAAGGATAGACTTCCCTTGCAGTCTATTTTTCTAGACTGAAGACATATTGGGATGAAATATCTTTTTTTACTACTCTCCCCGTGTGCACTTGTGGCGCTGCCAAGCATATCATTCCTCATCAACATCAAGAGCATCTTATGCAGTTCCTCATGGGACTCAATGAAAGCTATTCAGCAATCTAGGGTTAGTTACTTTTAATGCATCCTCTCCCTACTGTCAACAAAGCATACTCCCTCCTTCTTCAAGAGGAAAAACAACGTGAGGTCTGCACTCCCATCAAGTCATCTGATGATGCAACAGCACTAGTTGCTCCACACATAGGCCTCTCTCGTAACTCTAGACAAAGCTCTTCTAAGGATACTTGCGGTTGATGCCGATCTCCCCTCACTTGTGCCCATTGCGGATGGGTTGGTCATACAAAGGATAGATGTCATGCACTCCATGGTTATCCTCTGGGTCATCGTCTCCATGGCACTACTCCGACAAGATTCCCCAACATATCCGGTCACGACAATCCGGGCTCTTCCAACCACACCGTGTTTCCCTCCATTTTTACTCCAGATCAGTATCGCCAAATCTTGAATCTACTCGATAAAGGTACTACACAGCCCAAGGCTAACCTTGCAAGCATTTCCTCTTCCTTTACCATTTCTTCTCCTCCTTCATGGGTAATTGACATCGGGGCAACCACTCATATGTCTCATTCATCCTCTCTATTTCCCACCACTTCTCACTCTCCTAAAGTCTCTTCGGTCACCTTACCCACTGGCCAACTTGCACTAGTTTCCCATATGGGCACTGTCCATCTCACACCATCTATCTCTCTTAAAAATGTTTTGTTTATTCCTTCATTTCATTTCAACCTTTTATCCGTTAGCTAATTAACTCGCTCTTTAAACTGCTCTATCACCTTTTGTCCTGACTTTTACATATTTTAGGACCTACTTACGAAGACGATGATTGGACTGGATAAAGAGCAAGGTGGCCTTTATCACTTTCTACCACAAGCCCCAGCCGCCTTCACTGCTTTACATTCTTCTTCGGCCTCTTCAGCCCTTTGGCATCAACATCCAGGACATCCCTCACAAGCTCGTCTTCGCCATCTATCAAATATTTTTTCTAGTATTTTATTTTCTAATAAATTTCATTGTGATGTTTGTCCTTTAGCCAAACAAACTCTTTTACCATTTCCTTCAAGTTCTATTATTATGAATGATCTTTTTTATTTAATCTATGTTGACATTTGGGGACCCTATTCAGTCCCTGCCCATTCTGGTGCACATTATTTTTTAACCATTGTCGATGATTTTTCACGTACAACTTGGACTTATCTCATGCATCACAAATCCTCCACCAATTCCCTTCTTCGCTCCTTTTTTGCTATGGTTGCCACACAATTTCACAAGAAGGTTAAACAAATTCGTACAAACAATGGCATGGAATTCTTTTCACATACCTTTCAATCACTCCTCAAGAAACTTGGTATTATCCATCAACATTCGTGCATGGCCACCCCACAATAGAATGGGGTCGTTGATAAAAAACACTAACATATCCTTGAGGTTGCACGTGCCTTGCAATTTCATGCACATCTTCCTCTCGACTTTTGGGGCGATTGTATTCTTACAGCTACATATCTCATTAATCGCCTTCTTTCAAGCACCACCCCCCTTCTTTCAAGACCCACCCCCATCCAAAAACTAACCTGTACACCTCCGCACTACTCTTATCTTCATGTTTTTAGTTGCTTATGCTACGCTTCCACCTTATCTCACCATCGTGATACATTTCAACCCCGTTCCCATAAGTGTATCTTTGTGGGCTACCCATATGTGCAAAAAGGTTACTGCGTTTTTTATATTTCTTCTCGTGAAACTTTCATATCAAGGGATGTTGTATTTCATGAAGATATTTTTCCTTTTGCCAATCTTTCCACTCCTGACATGCACGTTTTCCCTCTTCCTTCTATAGAAGCAGATGAACCCAACACCCTTGCACCTACCCCTTCTACCGAATCCCCTACTATTCCCACTCCTGAATCCTCCCCACCTCCGTCCCCTCTCCCTCCCAAACATCCATCCGTCGTACTACTCGTTCCCACCATCCACTAGTTTGGCTGTGTGACTTTGAGTGTTTAAATGCCGCCATGCCTTTTTCCCCAGCATCATCTACTTCAGGTAAGGTTCTTCCCTTTCCAATTTCTCAATTTCTTTCATATTCTCATTTCTCACCACCTCATCAATTTTTTCTCGCTAATATATCTTCTCTTGCCGAACCTACTAGCTACTCTTAGGCTGTGAAAGAACAATGTTGGCGTGATGCAGTGGCTAAAGAAATCAAGGCCCTTGAACAAAACAATACACAGCCGCTCACTCCTCTACCTCCTAGTAAAACTCCGATTGGATGTAAATGGGTCTACAAGCTTAAATTCTGTTCTGATGGCACTCTTGAACGACACAAAGCTCGTCTTGTTGCTAAAGGATATACACCCGGCAAGAAGGTCTTGATTACCACAAGACATTCGCTCCTATTGCCAAGATGGTCACAATCTGCTGCTTACTCGCGATTGCTGCCATCTGCAAATGGCTGCTATATCAACTTGATATCAACAATGCCTTCTTACATGGTGATTTGGATAAAGAGGTTTACATGTCTCTTCCACCAGGCTTTTCCAGCAAGGGGGAGACTCTGGTCTGTCATCTTTTCAAATCTCTCTACGGCCTCAAACAAGCATCCTGCCAATAGTTTGCCAAGTTTTCCACCGCCTTACTCTCTGCAGGCTACACTTAATCCAAAGCTGACTATTCTCCTTTTACCAAACTTCATGGTGACTCCTTCACTACTCTATTGGTCTACGTTGACGACATTATAGTTTCTGGCAATGATACTTCTGCCATTAACTCCTTAAAGACATTCATGCATCGTCATTTTGAAATTAAAGACCTAGGCTCACTCAAATACTTCCTGGGAATTGAGGTGGCACATTCTAAACGTGGCATTTACATCAGTCAACGAAAATATACTCTTGACATTCTCTCTGATGCTGGTTTACAGGGTTCCCAGCCCACTAATTTACCAATGGATGTCAACACCAAGCTTTCCAATGAAAACGACGATATTCTTTTCAACCCAACTACATACTGCCGTCTAGTTGGACGCCTCATCTATCTCACCATTACCAGGCCCAATATTGTGTACTCGGTTCAGATACTTAGCTAGTTCATGAGTCAACCATGTCGGCCTCACTGGGATGCTGCCCTTCGCATCCTTCGCTATCTCAAAGGCACACCAGGACAAGGTTTACTCATGTCTTCTTCCAGCTCCTTCACCTTGAAAGGATATTGTGACTCTGATTGGGCCAGTTGTCATATGGCACGCTGTTCCTTAACAGGCTACTACACCTTTCTTGGTGACTCTCCATTATCCTAGAAATCAAAGAAACAATCTATTGTATCTCGTTCATCAGCCGAAGCCGAATATCGCTCGATGGCCACTGTAACTTGTGAGCTCACTTGACTCTTTTATCTTCTTCACGATCTTAATGTCTGTGACATTGGACCCACTTTGCTATTTTGTGACAATCAAGCTGCCCTCCACATTGCAGCTAACCCTGTCTTCCATGAACATACCAAGCATATAGAATTGGACTGTCACCTCGTTCATGACAAGATTCAATCAGGGACCATTAAGACTTCATATGTTCCCTCTCACCTGCAAATTGCAGACGTATTCACCAAAGCGTTGGGCAAAGATTCTTTCCATCGTTTAAGCTCCAAGTTGAGAGTTTTTAATGCTCACTCTCCAACTTGAGGGGGAGTATTAGATTGTATAGCTGTCAATCTCCTATTATAGGATTTTCCTTATTAGATTGTACAGTTGTAAATCTTGTATTATAGGATTTTTCCTTTTAAATACAGTTAGCAATAGGTTGTACTATGCCTATAAGAGAGGCTTCTCTCCTTCGTATGAAACACACAGAAATACAATTGATTTCTTCCAACCTTACATGCTGAAGCTTGGACGGAGTTTTTCAACATTACAGGCACAATCGTACAACTACCAACCATCGAAGAAGCTTCAATTCGTTGTTCGATCCCCTCTAAAAGAGACAAAAGCTTCATCCCCTCCATAGGAGACAAAAGTCACCTTTTGAATTGATGTCATAGATGCACCCATTGGTAGAGCAGCAACTCTTTGCTCTTGTGTGAAATAAAGAGGAAGAAAGAAAAAGAGAAAAAGCCGAAAGGACTTTCCTATGTAAGGGCCCCACTTTTAGAACCAACGTGAGGCTCTGGGAGGAGCCCACTGGATAGTCTAGAAGGAGATCCATTCCATCCATGTGAGAGAGGATTTAATTTAAGGTAATTGGAGGAAGCCTAAGGTCAGAACTCATCACTAATGGACCACACTTGCAAGAATGGTCTGGAATTATTTCAAAGTTGTGGGCCATATAGAGGTCACAAAAAATTATAAATGACCCTCCTAAGCTTTCGGGGCTATTAGAATAATGGGGACGGGTCAAATCGGCCGATGGGTGGCCCCCACCATTGATCCTACGTGGCCCACGCCCCATGCACAAAAGGCCCCTCGACTTTCGCGCTCTGCTATTGCTGTATGGGTTAGTGGCTATGTAGAGGAGCATTTTGGTCTAGGGAAAAACACTACAATGCCCAGCGGGCTACATAAATAATAGGGCATGTACGAACGGGCCAATAACCAAAATGGCGTCATAATTCGAGGTTTTTTTCAACTCTTATCCCTTTCCTGGGTGGTCTTTGATTGAAAATGGAAAGCAGAATTATTAAAAGAGGGTATTCTTTGTCTTCGATCTGAAAGAGGGGGCCCACGTGTCAAATAAATATATATGTGTGGTCTACTGCCTATTTAGATTGCAAATTGATTTTTATGTATATCATGTAGGATAGACCAATTGAGCGTGGTGGACCTCATAAACGCATCAATCAGGTCTGGCAATACTTTTGTCGACTCTATTACTTTTTCCAGAAAGACAACGTGGATGAGGGAATTTCAATAATTTTAACATGACCACACACTGCTTTCACTATATTACTTTTTTTTTTAATAGAGAAAATAATGTAGACGAGGGAATCTCAATTATTTAACATGTTCAAACGGGCACAAAAATATTCCTATGCCCACTGTTGTGGGAAGCTGTGTCGGACCTATAGAGATTTCCGTGACAAATCCACTCCGTCCATCAGTTTTTGAGGACTACAATAGGCCAGGAATCCAAAAATCAGGCTGATCAAAAACTCAGGTGAGCCGTACAACACGAAACAGCATGGATTAAACGCCCACCATTGGAAACTTTATGGGGATCATGAAAGTTTTGTGTCAGGATGATATTTGTCCCTACAGTGCATCTGAGTGGTGATAACCCTATGAACGGTTTAGATGTCATTAAAACATCACGGTCAGCTACAGGAACGTTTCGACAGTAGATGTTTCTATTCCCACTGTTCATTTGGTGTGGCCCACCATAATATATGTGTTCTATCCACTCCGTCCATCCAGTTTTTATGCTCATTTTAAGCCATGAGCCCAAATTGAAGCATATCCAAAGCTCAAATGGACCACGCTGCGAGAAACAGTAGGTATGGAATGTATACAGTTCAAAACTTCTTCGGGCACCAGAAGTTTTGGATCAAGCTCATATTTGTGTTTTATCTTTACGCAGGTATTTTTTACGTTATGAATAGGTTGGATGACAAATAAATTTTACCATGGGCCTCAAACTTTTCAACAGTGGATATCATTGCGACACTGTTTTCTTGGGTGTGGTCCACTTGAGCATCGGATATGCTTCAATTTTGGGGTCATTCCCTAAAATGAGCTGTAAAATGAGCTGAAAAATCATATGGATGGCGTGATAATGAGATACACATCACGGTGGGCCTGTAGGGTTTACTCAGCTAAATAGTCTATACGCGTCCCTATGGTACATAAAAAAAGATGAGCGGTGTATTTGGTGAAATGAGGAATTCTACGGTGAACCCAAAACTACGTTGATAAGGTAGGGTAGTAAAAAATTAGTAGAGAGAAAATTACCTGTTACATCGAACTCCACCCTCAGTATCACATGATCCCTTCCACCTCTTCATTGGCCCCATTCCATCATCATTGAAGCTCTCTGATTCAGGCCAAACGCCGCTATCAAGATTTCCAATGATTATATTCTCGCCAAACCTCGCCTTCCGCCACAACGATCCTTCAGGAATCACGCCGTTCTTCTCCAGTCCTAGAAACTCCCATGACCGAGTCGTGTGTAGCTTTGCCATCTTGTTCCTGAAAACTGATATAACATCCGGATGCTTCGATATCTGGTCGGCTTCCTCCTCTTCTAAGACTGCAGCGAAACCATTCACATGCTTCGTGTAGGAGTAGAAGATGGCATTTTTTGCCTTCTGTTTGCTCCCGACAAATGATGCCAAGAACTCATAGTGGGAGTTCGTGACACGTTCGTAGTCGATGGAAGAAGGTTGCGGGCCATGAGAATGGCCTCCAAAATACACCACATAAGATTTCTTCTTTATAGCAAATGTGGGTGTTTGGATGCAAGAAGAAACAAATATCAGAAGAGGAAAAAGAAAGAGCTTTGTAGCCACCATTGCTGCTGCTTCTTTCTTGAATCTCTCTCTCCCCACTCAGTCTTCTTATAATGACCTCGGTGTAGATGTGGCAATGGGTCGGGTCGGGTCGGGTCGGGTCGGGTTGGGTTTGGGTCGTGTCGGGTTCGGGTCGGGTCATTTCCACCTCAACCCCATTGCAACCTAAATTGAATTCGGGTTGGATTTTCCCAACCCTTACCCAACCCAAATTAAACCGGGTCGGGTCAGTTGATAGGCATTTTAATGATCAACTAACTAATTTGAAATTGACGTTTAATATTTCATCCGAACCATCCAATCAATGTCTAGCAATTCTATTTTTATTTTTTGGCCATTGGATCAAATCAACAAGACCATTTGATATTTAAATTTTTAAATAGTTAAATTGTGGACACAATTATTGAAATAGAACCATTTGATCCTCTCATTTTAACTATCCAGTAAATTTCTATCAACAATCAAATAATTATAATTATTAAGATAATTTTATTAATTTATTTTATGGACCATTAGCTACCATGATATTTTAGTTCTACATGTCATAAAATGTGATAATTGATGTGCACATGTTTATTAAATTGACAGACAGGTAGACGGTTCCAGCAGGGTGTGTGAGAAAAAAAAAACTATGCATTACATAACTAATAAGAAAATCAATACATAATGGTCTACTTAATTACCCCTATATGATTCGGGACGGGTCGAGCCAGGTCATCTTTAAACCTAACCCAACCCATAAAAATCCGGGTTGGGTCGGGTCAGATCATCTTTAACCCTAACCCGACCCATAAAAATCCGGGTCGGGTTTGGGTCAAATTTTCCAACCGTAAACTGGAAAAAACCAGTCAGGCCGGGTCAAATTTTGTTAGGTCTAGCTTGAGGTGGCATAATTGTAAATAAGTCAATATCATCCTAATGGTGGTGCCCTTTGTGAATGGGGCATGCGTGCCGAAGGTCATGCTGAGCAGATTTAAAAATATGGTTGATGTGGTTGATGGGTGTGATTAGATGGTTAAGATTCTACGATTAGTGTGATTTTCCGGTATTGCTGCTTCCAAAGTGGACCCCATGATTTGGACGGACAGGATCACTGCATTAACGGCGTTGATATGCTGGGTGATCAATGAGTCATCACCACTTGAAGCATGGTTGTGACTATCACCCCAGTCTATACCGTCAATGAGTGGAACACGCTTAAGTGGGGCGCACTTTTGTCGGCCCTTCCGATTCACACATGCATATCTTTTGCTACAGGGAATTCCAGTGACGCAAGTCCATGCCACCGCCCAATGACATCATCCAAGAGACACTGAGAAAAAGATGCACCACACCCCCTTGGTCACATGAAGATGTTAGCCACCCCTTGGGAATCGATACAAAGACCTTAAGTGTTGAAACGAAGTTGTCTTCACTCAGTCTCCCACTTGAGCTATGGACCTGGGTGTTCTCTCCAAACCTATTGTTAACTAACACAAGTTTTAACGTGTGAAACTTTCCTAGGTCGACCCTCCATGACTTTTGTGTTAGATGTACCGTACATCAATTTTTTTTCCATATAATTCTAAAGCATAAGCCAAAAAGTGAGGTACATCCAAAGCTCAAGTGGACCACACCACTGAAAGCAGTAGGGATTGACTAAAGTATTGTTGAAACTTTCCCAAGGCCAACCATGAGGCTTATTATACATCAGAATTATTCATAAGATCACCCATGGTCCCCGATGAAGTTAAAATACAAATATTAGCCCGATCAGAGCCTTCTGTGACCACAAGAAGTTTTCAATAGTAGCATCAATTCCTACTATTTTTAGTCGGGTGGTCAACTTTAGCTTTAGATCTGCATTGTGTTTGGGCTTGTATCCAAGAATATTTTGAAGTAAAAAAGAAAAAAATAGATGGATAGTGTAGATCTAAGAAATACATCATCGTGAGGCCTATGTAAATTTCACATGTTAAGAAATTCCTTCGGTTGCCGTGTGGTGCAGGGAAGCGGGTTAGGTGAGACCCTGGCCTCACCCAAGACCGTGCATCCCTTCCCATAGGGCCCATCTTAATGTGTGTATACTGTATCCACGTCGTCCATTCATTTTTTCAAATGGTTTAGAGTGTACTCCCTAAAATTAAGAAGATCCAATTATCAGGTGGACCATATTCCAGGAAACAGTGGTGATTGAACACCCTACCGTTCAAAACTTCTTAGGGCTCACCTTATTGTTTACGTAGTTTTTATTTGCCACTCAATCTATTGAACGGTTCACATAAGCTTGGATGAAGAAGAGAGAGAGAAAAAAAAAAACAAATATCAGCTAGATCCAAAACTTTTGCCACTGTTTCCCATGGTATGGTTCACTTGATAATTGGATCTACTTCATTTTTTTTATAATGTCTTAAGATGATCTTGAAAAATGGATTGACTGGGTAGATACGGAGTACACGCATCAAGGTGGGTACCATGATAAGGGCTGCACCTAGAGCTAGACACAAACTGGCCTAGCTTAGAAGTTTGGCCTAACCCATATCGAAAAAGCCCAGTTTGTCCTAGTTTGAAGTGGAGTTTAATCCAATGACAAGACACCCTAACGCGACCCATTTAAGTAGTGGGCCGAACCCTACAGAGTCGACCTGGCCCGGCTCAAAGCTCAGCTCAGCCTAGCTAGTTTGAACCGACCTGACCCATGGGATACTAGGCATAAAAAAATCCTACACAACATTATTTATCTCTCTCTCTCTCTCTCTCTCTCTCTCTCTCTCTCTCTCTCTCCAGCCTCTCTCTCTCTCTCTCTCTCTCTCTCTCTCTCTCTCTCACCATAGCATGTAGTAAGATACTTTTATATTCTTTATGTTATCTCTAACTTTTTTTTAATTCTTTTCTATTTAAACAAACAAAAAAAGAGCTATCACTTATTGGAATTCGGCCTGGCTCGATTCGAAATTTTCGAACAGATCAATCCCAGCTCGAACCACATTTTTCTAGAGCAAACCAAACTCGGGATGCTTGGGTCGACTGAAAACCCAAACCAGGCCAATCCAAAAATTGAGGTGGCACAAAACGATCCAAACCTAAACTAAGGCTAACTCGGTCCAACCCAGATCATTGCCCACCTCTAGCTACACTGTCTTGGGTGGGGCTGAGTCTCACCTTTTCCTCTCCGTTGGTGTTGCACACTCTAGGTCCAGAGAAGAAAACTGAAACTGTTAACATGTGGAACTTCTATGGGCCTTGATGTATGTATCAGATCTATGCTGTCCATCCATTTTTCCATACCATTTTAGTGAATGAGAAAAAAATGTGGGAGATCCAAGGCTCAAGTGGGCTATAGGGATTAGCTAGATGCCTACTGTTGAAAACTCCTTAAGGCCACAAAAGGCTCTGATGATCAAGCAGATATTTGTGTTTTCCCTTCATCTAGGTCTGTTTGGCCTTATGAAGGTTTCAACGGTAGTCATTCAATCATGCTACATTTTGTGGTGTGGTCCACCTGAGCTTCGAATGTCTCTCATTTTTGGGCTTGTGCCCTAGAATGATCTATTTAAATTGATGAATGGTGTGGATTTAAAGCACGAATCATTGTGGGGCAAGAGAAGTTTCACACGTTAAAAGTCGTGTTGTGTAGCACCATAAACCATTTGGGAGAGAGAAATCTGGCGTATCTTGTTAGCTGGAGTCATTAACTTGAGTCATTAGCAATCAAGTGGACCAATGAGAGGGGTGTCCCTGAAATTTCTTATACCTTTAACACAGACAAGCCGCACTCTTTTCTGGTATGAGTACGGATTGTCTGTGTTGGAGGCACAGGAAAATTTAGTGCTATCACTTCTTATTGGGCCACATCATCGCCAATGACTCCAGCTAATTAACAAGATACGCCAATTTTCTCTCTTCCAAGTAGATTGCGTGCTACACAACATGACTTTTAACGTGTGGAACTTTTGAGCCCCATAATGATCTATGTTTTAGATCTGCACGCTCTATCATTTTTTACAAATCATTCTAGAGCATGAGCACAAAAATAAGGCACATCGAAAGCTCAAGTGGACCACACCACAACAAGCAGTGTGAATTGAACAACTGCCATTGAAACCTTCCTAGTGTCCACTGTGAGGTTTATTTGCCATCTACCCTGTTCATAAGGTCACACAGACCTAGATGGAGGGAAAACACAAATATTAGCTTGATTAGAGCCTGCTGTGGCTTCAAGAAGTCTTCAATAGTAGCCATCCAATTTCCACTGTTTCTATAGTGTGACCCACTTGAGCTTTACATCTACTTCATTTTTTGTCTCATTCCATACAGTGGTATGGAAAAATGGATGGATGGTGTGGATCTGATACATACGTCATGATGGGGCTCACCAAAGTTTCACACATGTCAAGTTTTCTTCTCTTTCTGGTTTTCTTCTCTTGACTGCACCATGAGAACGGATTAGGTGAGACTCGGGCCTCGCCTAAGAGGTGCGGCCCTTACTGTGGTGCCTGCCTTGACCTGTGTATTTTGTATCCACCCCGTTTATCCATTTTTCCATATCATTTTAGGGCATTATCTAAAAAAATGAAGCAGATTCAATTATTAGGTGGACCATATCATAGGAAATAGTGGTGATTGACCATTAATGGAACACAAAACTTTTGGATCAAGCTGATATTTTTTTTTTTTTTTTCCCTCATCGACGCTTATGTGAACTTATTACTAGATTGGATGATAAATAAAAAACTATGGAAACATTAAGGTGAGCCCTTAAAAAGTTTTTAGTGGTAGGGTGTTCAATCACCACTGTTTCCTAGAGTATGGTCCACCTGATAATTGGATATTCTTAATGTTTGGTATCATGCTCTAAAATGATCTGAAAAAATGGATGGACGGAGTGGATACAGAATACACACATCAGGGGCGCCACGGTAGGGTTTGCACCGTCTTGGGTGAGGTCGGTGTCTCACCTAGTCCTCTTCCCTGCACCACACAGCAAGCAACGAAAATCTTGAGGTGTGAAATTTATGTGGGCCTCATATTAATGTACTTATTAGATCCACATCGTCTATCCATTTTTTCAGATCATTCTACAATATGAACAGAAAAATGCAGATCCAAAGCTAAAGTAGATCGTACCACTAAAGACAGTAGGAATTGATGCTATCGTTGAAAACTTCTTGAGGACACAGAAGGCGCTGATCAAGGTTATATTTGTATTTGAACTTCATCCAATTATGTGTGATCTTATGAATAGGTCAAATGGAAAATAAGCCTCCCAGTTGACCCTAAAAAAGTTTCAATAGTAGTTTGTTCAATTGCCACTACTTTTTGTGGTGTGATCCACCTGAGCTTTGGATGTACCTCATTTTTTTGGATCATGCTCTAGAAATATCTTGAAAAATTGATGGACAATGTAGATCTAACACAAAAATCATGGTGGAATGCAAAAAAGTTCCACCAGTTAAAAGTTTTATTGTGTAGTTAGCAATCTATTTTGGAGGTCCTTGCTCATGCCTTGGTGGTAGACTCACAAGAGTTTCAACACGAGGTCATGGGTTCGAGTACCCATTGTGGTAAAATCCCGCTATGGTGTGAGTTTGTGCCGAGCGAGTGTGTACGTGTGAAAAAAGCAACTATTTGGGAGAGATAAATTCAGCGTATCTTGTTAGCTAGTGATGTAGGGGAAGAACCCCATGATCGAGGGCATGGATCACGCACCTTCCTGCGGGAGATGAACAGGAAGAAAACTAAGGAATTTCATATTTTGGAGTTTCAACCCAAACAAGAAATTGTTATTCTCATTTTTGGACTTCGGCCCAACTCGAGGGGCCCATCTTGATCATTTATGATGATCCATTCTGTCCATTTTGTAGAGCTGCTCGACGCCGAGAAAACCAAACAAGTTTCACGTCAATCCGAGTTACGGATTGATCGTGGCATCCAAAATAGTACAAACTGTCCAAAAAGTTTCGAATTCCGCCCACTGAAACTGGAGATGGTCCAGGTGGCCTATTACTACTGGTATGGAGAATCTGAGCCGACCATCTTGAAGAGTATGTCGATGTCAGTAAAAGCACAAAGTTTTTTGGCAATCAAACATGTGGATTGCTCGTATCAATAGAAGGAAGACGGCGCCCGGGCGTTATACAGTTTGCGCAGATTTTTCTATTTCTTTTCTAATTGTATTAGGATTCTTTTCTTCCTTTACAAGTTAGTGTTAATTATGAATTTAGGGTTTAGTTTATTATTTAAAGTAAGGTAATTATATTTTTTTAAGGATTCATTCAATTATCAATAAATCAATTATTCGGAATTAATTTCCTCTTTTTATCTTTTATTTCTTCTCGCGGATTCGAGAAAAAATCGGTTAGGGAGACGGTGATTGCCCTACCACGTCCTCCCTGCGTCAGCTAGAGTCATCAGAAATGACATGTACCAATGAGAAGTGACGGCACTGGAATTTCTTGTGCCTTAAAGACAAACGATTCGCACTTTTCTGGTATATATACATATTTCCTCAGAGTGCAGATCATCTATGTTGAAGGCATAAGAAATTCCAGTCTTGTCACTTCTCATTGGTCCATGTCATTTCCGATGGCTCCAGGAAACAAGATATGTGGGATTTCTCTCTCCCAAAGATTGCTAACTACCCACACAATTTTTATTGTGTGAAACTTTTTTTGGGTTCTACCATGATTTTCATATTAGATCTATATTGTCCATCAATTTTTCTAGATAAATCTAGAGCATGAGTCCAAAAGTGAGGTATATCCAAAGCTCAAGTGGACCACACAACAAAAAAGCAATGGGGATTGAACAAGCTATCGTTGAAACTTTCCTAGGGCCAATTGTGAGGCTTATTTTCCATCTAATCTGTTCATGAGATCACATACATAACTAGATGAATTTAAAATACAAATATCAGCTTGATTAGAGCCTTCAGTGGCTCTCAAAGAAGTTTTCAATGATAGCGTTTTCAATGATAGTATCAATTCCTATTGTCTTTAATGGTGTGGTCCACTTTAGCTTTGGATCTGCATTTCTTTTTGCTCATATCTTAGAATGATTTGAAAAAATGGATGGACGGTGTGGATCTAAAAAATACATCATCGTCGGCCAACATAAGTTTCACACCTTAAGCAATTTTGTTGCTTGTGGTGTGGTGCAGGGGGCATATTAAGTGAGACCCTGCTCTCACCCATGACCGTGTAGCCCTTACCGTGGGGCCTAACTTATATATATATATATATATATATATATATATATATATATATATATATATATATATATATATATATATATATATATAATCCACTTTGTCCATCCATTTTTTCATATTATTTTACTACATGATACCAAAAATTAAGAAGATCCAATTATTGAATGGACCATTGTGGATGTCGTGCCGCGCTCGCGCTCGTGCGGGCCCATTGTTTGTTTTAATTTTTATTCTTTTGGTCTGTATTTGGAGTAGGGCACACATTTGCAATGATTTGTTTACTTAGCTTTGATTTGCTTTGGTTGTACAAAACCTTTCCAAGGATGATAGAATAGCGTTCTCGGGCTCGGTATGTTTGATAGAGTCGCCACCAGTAGAAAAAAGGCCTCAAAATCCACGGTTGGCCAGAACTCGTGAAACCACCTTAATGACGAGGGTATTCCAGAGAAACCCTAGTCTTTAAAATAACTCTTAGTTTGATAAGCTTGGTCTACGCTGTGAATTCTGGGTAAGGGCCGCGTTTATGAAAGGGGAAAGTGTTAGGCACCCCTTTATGATCTGTGCGACGCACAGTCTCTACTTTGTGGGGCTAAATGATTTTAGAGGATTCTGAAGAGCTTCTAAACCAACAAGGTTAGGCCATACTTCACAGGCTTTTTAGGGCTCGGGTTGGCAAAAACAATATAAACAGTAAACAAGTGCAAGTGTGGCAATGTGTAAAGGGAATGTGTGGAGTGGAACACGACTTGATTTCGAGATGTAAGAGGGAAAAGGGAGAGTAAGACACCCTTTCTCATAGAAAAGACAAGGGATGATCAAACGCCCCAAATTCTGACCTTACTCGTTGACTTTAATTTTAAGGATTATTGAGGTAGAGTGAGTACTTCGAGATGTGAGAGGGAAAAGGGGAAATTAGACACCAATTCTTTATGGGAGAAAGACAGAGGATGATCGGACGTCCCGGATTCAGACCATACTCATTGACTCTAGATGTTGTTTTTGACTTCTCAATAGAGAAAGAGACAGAGACAGAGGGCATTGATCATTGATATACGGTTGCAGAAGCATGAGGCTCGCCTTACCAGTGTTAGACGGTTGATCAGTGGGGCAGAGCTTCAACCGCCTAAGATCTTTCAATCTCTGTGAGGCAGGGATTTGTCAGAGCTTCACTAAATCACTCTCTGTCGCTTTCTCTCAATCTCTCAGAATTCTCTTCATTCATTCTGTGTTGTTGTGCCTGTTCATTCACTGGGTCTCGCTTAAATAGACGGCCCCGAGGCAATGAGCGAGGCGAGTTGATAATTCCTCACGTGTGGGGCAGATGCGTGACAATCTTTGTATTTACTCGCTAACTCGGAGCGGACGCGTGGCAGTTTTCATATTTACTTACCAACTTGGAACAACCACACGGCACGTTTGCATGATGATCATAATTGTGATTGTGTGTAAGGTATGTCAGCAAGCGTCGCAAGGCTGGCCGTGGCACGTGGTGGATTCCCACCAACGGCCACTGTATGGCCATTTCCATAGGGACGGTCATATAGTGGCCGCTGCCATGGTTTCTTTTTTTGTTTGTTTGTTTGTCTTTTGTACTTTTTTTGGTGGTTTGAATTGCACTTTTGTGCTCGTGTGCCACACCTTTTCTCACAGCGGCATATCAAGTCTCAAGGCCGTTCCGAACCACTTATGGATCTAGGGACAGGTATTTATCCTAATGGTGAGGTTGACTTGTGCAAAGCCGTAGTCCACGGGTGGTACACGTTTCTAGTGAAGGTGGGATGTCTACAACCATACCTCAGGAAACAGTGGTGATTGAACACACTACCATTAAAAACTTTATAGGGTTCACCTTAAGGTTTTGGTAGTTTTTATTTGCCATCCAATCTTTGGATAAGTTCATAGAGAAAAAACAAATATCAGCTTGATCCAAAACTTTTGTGGCCCATTAATGGTCAATCACCAATTTTTCCTATAGTATGGTCCACCTGTTGCTTCATTTTTTGGGTAATCCCTTAAAATGATATGGAAAAACGGATAAATGGGTGGATAAATAATACACACGTCTAGGTGGGCACCAAACGGTCTTGGCTCTTGGTTGAGGCGGGGTCTCACGTAATGCTCCTTTGGGTGCAGCACATTCTAGATAAGAAAATCCTATGGAACTTTTGTAGCCCCATCATGATGTATGTATCAGATCCACACCGTCTATCCATTTTTCCATATCATTTTATGAAATGAGACATAAAACAAGGTAGTTCCAAGGCTCAAATGGGCCACACTACACAAAGAGTGGGAACCAGAGGCCTATTGTCCAAAACTTCTTGGGGCCACAGAAGGCTCTAATCAAGCCGATATTTGTGTCTTCCCCTCATCCAGGTCTGTATGACCTAAGTTAGATGGAAAATAAACCTGATCAGGGTGGATCCTAAGAAGGTTTCAACGGTAGTCGTTTAATCCCTGCTACTTTTTGTGTTGTGGTCCACTTAGGATTTGAATTGGGTCTCATTTTGAGCTTATGCTCTAGAATGATCTGTAAAAACTGATGGTAGGTGTGGATCTAAACCATAAATCATTGTGGAGTCCAGAGAACTTCCACGCATTAGAAGTCATATTGTGTCTCACCTCTCACGCAATCTACTTTGGGAGAGAGAAATCGGGAGGATCTAGAGGTAGCTGGAGTCACATGAACCAATGAGAAGCCACGCCGGTGTATTTTCTCGTGCTGCACTCATTGCCTCATGGGTACCCCAATTTTCTCTTATAGGAATTCGATTGCATGCTCCTTAAGGCATGATTGGAATGTTTTAACGTGTGGAATTTTTATCGCCTCATCATGATGTATATATCAGATCCACACCGTCTATCCTTTTTTTCCGATCATTTTAAGGAATCAAAATGAAAACAAGGCAAAAGAAAATCTAAGGTGGACCACAACACAGAAATAAGTGAGGAATTAACAGCTACTGTTGAAACCTTTTTTGGGCCAACCATGACGTTAATTTTCCATCTAACCTGTTCCTAAGGTCACAAAGACCTGGATGAAGGGAAAACACAAATATCAGCTTGATCTAAACCTTCTTTGGCCCCAAGAAGTTTTCAAAGATAGGTGTCCAATTCCTATTGTTTCCCGTGGTGTGGTCCACTTGAGCCTTATAACGGCCTCGTTTTAGTTCTTGTGGTCTAAACTGACATAGAAAAATATATGGACAATCTGAAGGATTTGCCTCATTTTTAGGCTCATGCCCTAAAATGAATTTGCAAAATGGATGGTCAGCATGGATATAGCAAATGCATCATGGTGGAGTCCACATGTACATAAGCTTGCCACATCAACACTACGGTTGACATGTTCTACCGCAGTACAGGGAGAGAAAAGTAGGGCATCAAAACAGAAGATCCACATTAAAATATTGCTTTGTTTTATTGGCATGGTCAAAATAAATTATTTAAATGACAAAACTACCTTTTTGAAGTTGGGATTGAGTGAAGATAGCTTCGTTTCAACACTGAAATTATGGTATCCATTCCCAAAACGGGGGTGGCTAACATTGTGATGTGACTAACAGGCTACAGGGGTTAGTGGGTGTACTAACAATGGGGTGTGTGAACTAACCCATACTAGTAAAAAAATAAAAAAAAAAGTTAGGAACCGGCTCAAGAGGTACAGTACCCGTAGATGTGGGACCCACGAGATTTACGAAGGTAATCTAACTCGTTCATCAGATGCTTCATCTCAAGTTAGAGATTTGACATGTACAGTATGCTGGACCTTTCATGCAAATCAATGGTGAACGTTTCCTCTCAACTTGTTATCTGTGGTATGGCCCACATAATTCACTGATCGGCCTGTTTGTCAGGCACTGAGGGTAACACAGGCATGTGATCGATGTGATGGACTGTATGAGTGCGTCACGGGTGCATAGTACCGGTACCACTGTAGCAGACGCCTTTTAATAAACGTGGCTCATTGTTTTGTTAACGGGATCCAAAATCGGCTTCAATATTTACCTTATAATTACCATGAATTCTCTACCTTAAATTCAGCCTTTTTAAAATTTCGACTATCTTAAGGAAGATGTATTTTGGCTGCAGGTAGATAGAAAAAAGGAAGTAGGAAGGGAGCAAAAATAAAAAGAGAAAATCATCATATGGTACAATGTGGCTTGTCAGTGGTTTTGTAGCTTTGAAAACCTTTTAGTACAAGCACACATGAGAGAGAGAGAGAGAGAGAGAGAGAGAGAGAGAGTCAGTAGTGGTGTCAATGGGCCGGTCCAAGCTCTGTCTTAGCTAAGCCCGCCTCTCTCAACTTATGCCCAAACTCGGCCTGGACCCGTGACAGGCCACAGTAGTCTGGCCCAAGATACAAATGCACAGTCTGGCTTGAACCCGGCCCTAGCCTCAGCCTGGCCTTTCACATAAAGAAAGAAATTATCCTTTAATCCCGCACTTTTCCATATATATATATATATATATATATATATATATATATATATATATATATATATAATCATCAACACTATAGAGAATAAAAAGAGTTTTAAGAGGGAGATTGATTTTTAGGAAAACTTTGTATAAAATTTAAATTTTAAAAGGAAGAAAAATATTTTAATTTAAATTTTAAATTAAAAATTATATTCGAGTCGGGCCGAAGTCGGGCCGGGTTGTCGGGCTTTTGAACAACCTAGTCTAAGTCCAGCCCATTTGAAAAACAGGCTTATACTTTAGGCCCGAACTTGACCTATGGGCCTAATACTCTAGTCCAAGCCTGGCCCGAAAGTCTGTCGGGCCAACCCGGTCCATTAACAGCCCTAGAAGGGAGGGAGCAAAAATAAAAAAGAGAAAATCATCATATGGTACAATGTGGTTTGTCTGTGGTTTTTGCAGCTTTGAAACCTTCCAATACAAGCCCACATGAGAGAGAGAAGGCAAAGAAAACATGGGAAAATCATCATATGGTATAATGGAGCTTGTCAGGGTTTTTTTTTCTTTTAGCTTTGAAAACCTTCCGGTGCACGCACGCATGCAGGCACCTCATTGGATGAGGATGGGATAATTTTTTTTTTTTTTCACAGGCACATGTTGGCACAACCTATGAACACACCCCCACTCTCACATCGTAGTGGGATTTCATCACCTATTGGTATCTAACCCCGGACCTCTTGTTGAAATTATTGGAAGTCTTACATCGAGGCAAGGATAAGAACCCTTCCCACCCATCCTTAGCTAGGAATGGACAAGGGCTCTCAAGATTCACCGTGATGTATGGGTTTTATTCATACCATCCATCCCTTTTCTTATATCTTCCAATGCTCAAATGGACCACACAATGGAGATTAAACAACTATAGTTGAAAACTTTTTAAGGCCACAGAAGTTTTGAATCAAACTGACATATGTGTTTTCTGTGCATTCAAGTCAATGTGACCCGGTGAACAGAATGGATGGCAATTAACCATCACGGCAGGCCCTAGAAAGGTTTTAACACTGGGTGTCATTACTGTTGATTCATATTGTGTGGCCCACTTGAGCCTTGGATCTGACTCATTTATTGGCCTGCACCCTAAAATGATATGGCAAGATGAATGGATGGTGTGGATAAAAGCAAAAGATCACGCGTGGTGATGCCTCAGATGCCCTGTCCATTCTTACCCAATGCGCATCCCACCTAGTTACCTGTGCACAACTGAATGAAATCATAGATTCCACCACATTGGTCCCTATTTTAACTCCACTATCATGTGTAGTACTCGGACAACAGACAATGACTACTATTGATGCTAAAAACTGGTTAACAGACGAGATGAGGTGACCTCCAACTAGTCAGCAGATGAGATGAGGTGAACTCCAACTGGTCAGCATATGATATGAGGTGACCTCCACCTTGGGCAGATGGATGCAACTGATCTCCTGCAGGTGTGCGGTATGGATTTGGACTAAAGGTTTCCTAGATCCTGTAGAATACAAAGGAAAGCTAAGGGGGTGGCTGAGGTCTAGCCATTAGCCCTCCGATGCCTAAGTTAGTTTGATCTTGAAAGATTAAAAATCTCTTTTTAGATTAGTTTTTTGTATCGTACCTTGATAATGAAGAGGGCGTGTTCATTTATAGACTTAGGTTGCAGGATTGTATGCCTTTTCAAAGCCGTAATTTCAGGGGAGAGATTTTCGGATCAGTATGATCCTTGGGCCGTTTCGTAGTTATGGGAGATGTTCCCGTATTCTTCGACGATACATCAGATTTCTAGCCTATTTCTGGCTAAAGCCTAAGATCTCAGCATTTATGGTAGTAAGGTCGTAACTCCCGAAGACGTGTCTGATTTATTCGGGCTCGTCTCTGATCTGTCGCGTTCCTTTATGGTGGTCATTCTCCTAGTCGGCCTAGGGACAGAGCTCATCGGTAGAGCTGGTCGGAAGAGTTTATCAGTTGAGCTCATCATTAGCTGAGCTCATTGGTCGATGGAGCTCGTCACCTGAGCTCGTCACTTCATAGGTCATCTTGTGTGAATGACCTCAGGTCATCCTGAAGGTCTCAGGTCGGCCTGTCGAAACCGCAGTTCTTGTCATCGGCCTAGTCTTAGGTTGACCTCTGCTCTTGTCCTCAGCCTAGTCTCAGGTCAGATTTGAGGACTTGTACCTAGACCTGTTGGACTATGGGCTTTCCTCGTGACTTGAGGTCAGCTCGGATTTACGCACAACAGAAGCCCCTACTCTTGAGCATGACTTGCTCAGCTTGGGAGTAAAGAGAAATGGATGAGCTGACATTTGAATAAACGCATAACTATCGTAAGTTGGCCAACTGCACAAGGTCGGCCTGGTAGGGTGGCCCGTAGGCTCTGCCAATTGTATGAGTCGACATGTAGAGGTGGCCTCTGGACACTTAGCGTTTTGGTCCGACTCTTTCGTCCATTCCGACTGCCCAAGTCTGTTTTTCAACTCTTGGTCTAAGGTTATTCCTCGATTGCCCAGGTCGGTCTTTCGACTCTTAGTCTATGATCATTCCTCGATTGCCTAGGTCGGCCTTTCGACTCTTCGTCTAGGGTCATTCCGACTGCCCAGGTCGATCTTTCTATACTTGGTCTAGGGCTCTTCCGACTGCCTAGGTCGGTCTTTCGACACTTGGTCTAGGGCTCTTCCGACTACCCAAGTCAATCTTTCGACATTTGGTCCAAGGCTATGATAGCTCACATCGGCCTCGTTAGCCTTTGGGCTTTAATAGCCCAGCTTGGCCTCATAGGCCTCTGGGCTCTGATAGCTCACCTCAGCCTCGTCGACCTCTTACATGTGTTATGTAAATGATTTCAGACAGGTCGTCCTGGGGAAGGTCGTCCTGTGGCAAGGCTTCCTGGGCAGATCTTCTTGAGTAGTTCTTACTGAACATGTTTTCCTGGGCAGGTCCTTCTGGATAGGTCTTCCTGCGCAGGTCCTCCTAGACAGGTCTTCCTGGGTTCTTTCTTCAGCCCCTTTATCAAATTTGTAAGGCGGTGCACTTACTTGGAGAGGAAGAGCTAGAATTGTGTGCCGAGCTTAGAAATGGTGAGAACATAACTTTGTCGTTTCCCACAGACGGCGCCAATCTATTGATGCTGAAAACAGATCAACAGACGAGATGAGGTGACCTCTAACTGGTCAGCAGATGAGATGAGGTGACCTCCACCTTGGATGGATGGATGCAACTGATCTCCTATAGGTGTGCGGTCTGGATCTGGATTGAAGGTTTCCTAGATCCTGTAGAACACAAAGGAAAGCTAAGGGGGGTGGCGGGGGTCCAGCCGTTAGCCCTCCGATGCCTAAGTTAGTTTGATCTTGAAAGATTAAAAATCTCTTTTTAGATCAGTTTTTTGTATCGTACTTTGATAATAAAGTGGACATGTCCATTTATAGACTTAGGTTGCAAGATTGTATTCCCTTTTCGAAGCCGTAATTTCAGGGGAGGGATTTTCGAATTAACGCGATCCTTGGGTCGTTTCGTAGTTATGGGAGATGTTCCCGTATTCTTCGACGATCCTCCAGATTGCTCGCCTATTTTCCTGGCCAAAGCCTAAGATCATGGCATTCGTGGTTGTAAGGCCGTAACTCTCGGAGACGTGGCGCTCCTTTATGGTGGTCATTCGCCTAGTCGGCCTAGGTATAAAGTGACGCAGGGAGGATGTGGTAGGGCGATCACCGTCTCCCTAACCGATTGCTTCTCGAATCCACGAGAAGAAATAAAAGATAAAAAGAGGAAATTAATTCCTAATAATTGATTTATTGATAATTGAATGAATCCTTAAAAAAATATAATTACCTTACTTTAAATAATAAACTAAACCCTAAATTCGTAATTAACACTAACTTGCAAAGGAAGAAAAGAATCCTAATACAATTAGAAAAGAAATACAAAAATCTGCGCAAACTGTATAACGCCCGGGCGCCGTCTTTCTTCTACTGATACGAGCAATCCACATGTGTGATTGCCACAAAACTTTGTGCTTTTAATAACATCGACATACTCTTCAAGATCGTCGGCTCAGATTCTCCATACCAGTAGTAATGGGCCACCTGGACCATCTCCAGTTTCAGTGGGCGGAATTCGAAACTTTCTGGACAGTTAGTACCATTTTGGACGCCACGATCAATCCGTAACTCGGATTGACGTGAAACTTGTTTGGTTTTCTCGGCGTCGAGTAGCTCTATAAAATGCATGGAATGGATCATCATAAATGATCAAGATGGGCCCCATGAGTTGGGCCGAAGTCCAAAAACGGGAATAACAATTTCCTGTTTGGGTTAAAACTCCAAAATATGAAATTCCTTAGTTTTCTCTTATTTTTCTTCCTGTCCATCTCCCGCAGGAAGGTGCATGATCCACGCCCTCGATCATGGGGTTCTTCCCTACATCATTCTTCCCCACTTGAAAAAAACTCGTCCTCGAGTTTCGCTATAGATTAGGGCCATGATTTGCTTTTTACTTCGGAAGTCGATGCTTGCTGGCCTTATCCTGGAATGCAACAACAAATTTCTCCGACTTGTTCTCCACGCCAACATGAATAATTGCAATCTTCTCTAACACATTAAAAGTTTGCCTTTTCTAGGAAATGACAATTTCCTTCACAATGAACAATTCATCGGGAAGTTCGGCAACTACGATTGCCTCGATTTCCTGCATTGCTGGCGTGACACTTTCTGGGATGCTCATGGATTCTGTTAAAACTGACTCCATAATATCTAGAATAACTTTAGACTCTCCTTCCCTATCCTTTAAGACTGAAGTATTGATTTCCTCTACCCCCTCAAAATTTTGAACATCCTGTGAGATGGTGGTGGGTTGTACTTCAACGACCTGATTCGAAGTTGCATTACCTCGAAAATCTCTTTCAACATAATCCCCACGATCGTTCCCACACGCAGGTTGTCGTACGATGATGTCTTCGACCTCTTTATCGTTGAGTTTTGAATCGTCTGGGGTAGCCCTGCAATAGGCCACCTGGGGTGCTCTATGGAAGATGGGGTTATTCCGTACAGCAAGCACAGGTGGTTGTTGACTATTGCCTTGGGCTTGGGGCAGATTTAATGCCGCTGCAATGCGGTTGAGGGTTGCCTGTATACCTTGCAGGATCAACCGATTTTCCCGTTGTGCTTCATCGAAAGCTGCCGCCGTGACAGGATCCCTTGGAGCACCGTCCTTAGGATGAAGATCCAACCCTTTATTAGAGGCCATCATCCTGAGGAAGAAACCTTGCTTTGATACCAATGACGCAGGGAGAAAGTGGTAGGGCGATCACTGTCTCCCTAATCGATTGTTTCTCGAATCCACGAGAAGAAATAAATGATAAAAAGAGGAAATTATTTCCGAATAATTGATTTATTGATAATTGAATGAATCCTTAAAAAAATATAATTACCTTACTTTAAATAATAAACTAAACCCTAAATTCGTAATTAACACTAACTTGCAAAGGAAGAAAAGAATCCTAATACAATTAGAAAAGAAATACAAAAATCTGCGCAAACTGTATAACGCCCGGGCGCCGTCTTTCTTCTACTGATACGAGCAATCCACATGTGTGATTGCCACAAAACTTTGTGCTTTTACTAACATCGACATACTCTTCAAGATGGTCGGCTCAGATTCTCCATACCAGTAGTAATGGGCCACCTGGACCATCACCAGTTTCAGTGGGCGGAATTCGAAACTTTCTGGACAGTTCGTACCATTTTGGATGCCACGATCAATCCGTAACTCGGATTGACGTGAAACTTGTTTGGTTTTCTCGGCGTCGAGTAGCTCTACAAAATGCATGGAATGGATCATCATAAATGATCAAGATGGGCCCCACGAGTTGGGCTAAAGTCCAAAAATGGGAATAACAATTTCCTGTTTAGGTTAAAACTCCAAAATATGAAATTCCTTAGTTTTCTCTTATTTTTCTTCCTGTCCATCTCCCGCAGGAAGGTGCGTGATCCACGCCCTCGATCATGGGGTTCTTCCCCTACATCATTCTTCTCCACTTGAAAAAAACTCGTCCTCGAGTTTCGCTTTAGATTACGGCCATGATTTGCTTTTAACTTCGGAAGTCGATGCTTGCTGGCCTTATCCTGGAATGCAACTACAAATTTCTCCGACTTCTTCTCCACGCCAACATGAATAATTGCAATCTTCTCTGACACATTAAAAGTTGGCCTTTTCTGGGAAATGACAATTTCCTTCACAATGAACAATTCATCGGGAAGTTCGGCAACTACGATTGCCTCGATTTCCTGCATTGCTGGCGTGACACTTTCTGGGATGCTCATGGATTCTGTTAAAACTGACTCCATAATATCTAGAATAACTTTAGACTCTCCTTCCCTATCCTTTAAGACTGAAGTATTGATTTCCTCTACCCCCTCAAAATTTTGAACATCCTGTGAGATGGTGGTGGGTTGTACTTCAACGACCTGATTCGAAGTTGCATTACCTCGAAAAGCTCTTTCAACATAATCCCCACGATCGTTCCCACACGCAGGTCGTCGTACGATGATGTCTTCGACCTCTTTATCGTTGAGTTTTGAATCGTCTGGGGTAGCCCTGCAATAGGCCACCTGGGGTGCTCTATGGAAGATGGGGTTATTCCGTACAGCAAGCACAGGTGGTTGTTGACTATTGCCTTGGGCTTGGGGCAGATTTAATGCCGCTGCAATGCAGTTGAGGGTTGCCTGTATACGTTGCAGGATCAACCGATTTTCCCGTTGTGCTTCATCGAAAGCTGCCGCCGTGACATGATCTCTTGGAGCACCGTCCATAGGATGAAGATCCAACCCTTTATTAGAGGCCATCATCCTGAGGAAGAAACCTCGCTTTGATACCAATGACGCAGGGAGGACGTGGTAGGGCGGTCACTGTCTCCCTAATCGATTGTTTCTTGAATCCACTAGAAGAAATAAATGATAAAAAGAGGAAATTAATTCCGAATAATTGATTTATTAATAATTGAATGAATCCTTAAAAAAATATAATTACCTTACTTTAAATAATAAACTAAACCCTAAATTCGTAATTAACACTAACTTGCAAAGGAAGAAAAGAATCCTAATACCCGGGCGCCGTCTTCCTTCTACTTAGAAAAGAAATAGAAAAATCTGCACAAACTGTATAACACCCGGGCGCCGTCTTCCTTCTACTTATACAAGCAATCCACATGTGTGATTGCCACATAACTTTGTGCTTTTACTAACATCGACATACTCTTCAAGATGGTCTCCTCAGATTCTCCATACCAGTAGTAATGGGCCACCTGGAACATCTCCAGTTTCAGTGGGCGGAATTCGAAACTTTCTGGTCAGTTCGTACCATTTTGGACGCCACGATCAATCCGTAACTCGGATTGACATGAAACTTGTTTGGTTTTCTCGGCGTCAAGCAGCTCTACAAAATGGATGGAATGGATCATCATAAATGATCAAGATGGGCCCCACGAGTTGGGCGAAGTCCAAAAATGGGAATAACAATTTCCTGTTTGGGTTGAAACTCCAAAATATGAAATTCCTTAGTTTTCTCTTATTTTTCTTCCTGTCCATCGCCTGGAGGAAGGTGCGTGATCCACGCCCTCGATCATGGGGTTCTTCCCCTACATCATTCTTCCCCACTTGAAAAAAAACTCGTCGTAGAGTTTCGCTTTAGGTTAGGGCCATGATTTGCTTTTAACTTCGGAAGTCGATGCTTACTGGCCTTATCCTGGAATGCAACTACAAATTTCTCCGACCTCTTCTCCATGCCAATATGAATAATTGCAATCTTCTCTGACACATGAAAAGTTGGCCTTTTCTGGGAAATGACAATTTCCTTCACAATGAACAATTCTTCGGGAAGTTTGGCAACTACGATTGCCTCGATTTCCTGCATTGCTGGCGTGACACTTTCTGGGATGCTCATGGATTCCGTTAAAACTGACTCCATAATATCTAGAATAACTTTAGACTCTCCTTCCCTATCCTTTAAGATTGAAGTATTGATTTCCTCTACCCCCTCAAAATTTTGAACATCCTGTGAGATGGTGGTGGGTTGTACTTCAACGACCTGATTCGAAGTTGCATTACCTCGAAAAGCTCTTTCAACATAATCCCCACGATCGTTCCCACACGCAGGCCGTCGTACGATGATGTCTTCGACCTCTTTATCGTTGAGTTTTGAATCGTCTGGGGTAGCCCTGCAATAGGCCACCTGGGGTGCTCTATGGAAGATGGGGTTATTCCGTACAGCAAGCACATGTGGTTATTGACTATTGCCTTGGGCTTGGGGCAGATTTAATGCCACTGCAATGCGGTTGAGGGTTGCCTGTATACCTTGCAGGATCAACCGATTTTCCCGTTGTGCTTCATCGAAAGCTGCCGCCGTGACACGATCCCTTGGAGCACCGTCCTTAGGATGAAGATCCAACCCTTTTTTAAAGGCCATCATCCTGAGGAAGAAACCTTGCTTTGATACCAATGACGCAGGGAGGACGTGGTAGGGCGATCACCGTCTCCCTAACCGATTTTTTCTCGAATCCACGAGAAGAAATAAATGATAAAAAGAAGAAATTAATTCCGAATAATTGATTTATTGATAATTGAATGAATCCTTAAAAAAATATAATTACCTTACTTTAAATAATAAACTAAACCCCAAAATTCGTAATTAACACTAACTTATAAGGGAAGAAAAGAATCCTAATACAATTAGAAAAGAAATACAAAAATCTGCGCAAACTGTATAACACCCGGGCGCCGTCTTCCTTCTACTGATACGAGCAATCCACATGTTTGATTGCCACAAAAATTTATGCTTTTACTGACATCGACATACTCTTCAAGATGGTCGGCTCAGATTCTCCATATCAGTAGTAATGGGCCACCTAGACCATCTCCAGTTTCAGTGGGCGGAATTCAAAACTTTCTGGACAGTTCGTACCATTTTGGATGCCATGATCAATCCGTAACTCGGATTGACGTGAAACTTGTTTGTTTTTCTCGGCATCGAGCAGCTCTATAAAATGGCTGGAATGGATCATCATAAATGATTAAGATGGGCCCCATGAGTTGGGCCGAAGTTCAAAAACGGGAATAACAATTTCCTGTTTGGGTTGAAACTCCAAAATATGAAATTCCTTAGTTTTCTCTTATTTTTCTTCCTGTCCATCTCCCGCAGGAAGGTGCGTGATCCACGCCCTCGATCATGGGGTTCTTCCCCTACATCATTCTTCCCCACTTGAAAAAAACTCATCCTCGAGTTTCGCTTTAGGTTAGGGCCATGATTTACTTTTAACTTCGGAAGTCGATGCTTGCTGGCCTTATCTTGGAATGCAACAACAAATTTCTACGACTTCTTCTCCACGCCAACATGAATAATTGCAATCTTCTCTGACACATGAAAAGTTGGCCTTTTCTGGAAAATGACAATTTCCTTCACAATGAACAATTCTTCGGGAAGTTTGGCAACTACGATTGCCTCGATTTCCTGCATTGCTGGCGTGACACTTTCTGGGATGCTCATGGATTCTGTTAAAACTGACTCCATAATATCTAGAATAACTTTAGACTCTCCTTCCCTATCCTTTAAGACTGAAGTATTGATTTCCTCTACCCCCTCAAAATTTTGAACATCCTGTGAGATGGTGGTGGGTTGTACTTCAACGACCTGATTCGAAGTTGCATTACCTCGAAAAGCTCTTTCAACATAATCCCCACGATCGTTCCCACACGCAGGCTGTCGTACGATGATGTCTTCGACCTCTTTATCGTTGAGTTTTGAATCGTCTGGGGTAGCCCTGCAATAGGCCACCTGGGGTGCTCTATGGAAGATGGGGTTATTCCGTACAGCAAGCACAGGTGGTTGTTGACTATTGTCTTGGGCTTGGAGCAGATTTAATGCCGCTGCAATGCGGTTGAGGGTTGCCTGTATACCTTGCAGGATCAACCGATTTTCCCGTTGTGCTTCATCGAAAGCTGCCGCCGTGACATGATCCCTTGGAGCACCGTCCTTAGGATGAAGATCCAACCCTTTTTTAGAGGCCATCATCCTGAGGAAGAAACCTCGCTTTGATACCAATGACGCAGGGAGGACGTGGTAGGGCGATCACCGTCTCCCTAACTGATTGGTTCTCGAATCCACGAGAAGAAATAAATGATAAAAAGAAGAAATTAATTCCGAATAATTGATTTATTGATAATTGAATGAATCCTTAAAAAAATATAATTACCTTACTTTAAATAATAAACTAAACCCCAAAATTCGTAATTAACACTAACTTGCATGGGAAGAAAAGAATCCTAATACAATTAGAAAAGAAATAGAAAAATCTGCGCAAACTGCTTAACACCCGGGCGCTGTCTTCCTTCAACTGATACGAGCAATCCACATGTCTGATTGCCACAAAAATTTATGCTTTTATTGACATCGGCATACTCTTCAAGATGGTCGGCTCAGATTCTCCATACCAGTAGTAATGGGCCACCTGGACCATCACCAGTTTCAGTGGGCGGAATTTGAAACTTTCTGGACAGTTCGTACCATTTTGGATGTCACGATCAATCCGTAACTCGGATTGACGTGAAACTTGTTTGTTTTTCTCGGCGTCGAGCAGCTCTACAAAATGGATGAAATGGATCATCATAAATGATCAAGATGGGCCCCATGAGTTGGGCCGAAGTCCAAAAACGGGAATAACAATTTCATGTTTGGGTTGAAACTCCAAAATATGAAATTCCTTAGTTTTCTCTTGTTTTTCTTCCTGTCCATCTCCCGCAGGAAGGTGCGTGATCCACGCCCTCGATCATGGGGTTCTTCCCCTACATCATTCTTCCTCACTTGAAAAAAAACTCGTCCTCGAGTTTCGCTTTAGGTTAGGGCCATGATTTGCTTTTAACTTCGGAAGTCGATGCTTGCTGGCCTTATCCTGGAATGCAAAACAAATTTCTCCGACTTCTTCTCCACGCCAACATGAATAATTGCAATCGTCTCTAACACATCAAAAGTTGGCCTTTTCTGGAAAATGACAATTTCCTTCACAATGAACAATTCATCGGGAAGTTCGGCAACTACGATTGCCTCGATTTCCTGCATTGTTGGCGTGACACTTTCTGGGATGCTCATGGATTCCATTAAAACTGACTCCATAATATCTAGAATAACTTTAGACTCTCCTTCCCTATCCTTTAAGACTGAAGTATTGATTTCCTCTACCCCCTCAAAATTTTGAACATCCTGTGAGATGGTGGTGGGTTGTACTTCAACGACCTGATTCGAAGTTGCATTACCTCGAAAAGCTCTTTCAACATAATCCCCACGATCGTTCCCACCGCAGGCTGTCGTACGATGATGTCTTCGACCTCTTTATCGTTGAGTTTTGAATCGTCTGGGGTAGCCCTGCAATAGGCCACCTGGGGTGCTCTACGGAACATGGGGTTATTCCGTACCGCAAGCATAAGTGGTTGTTGACTGTTGTCTTGGGCTTGGGACAGATTTAATGCCGCTGCAATGCGGTTGAGGGTTGCCTGTATACCTTGCAGGATCAACCGATTTTCCCGTTGTGCTTCATCAAAAGCTGCCGCCGTGACATAATCCCTTGGAGCACCGTCCTTAGGATGAAGATCCAACCCTTTATTAGAGGCCATCATCCTGAAGAAGAAACCTCGCTTTGATACCAATGACGCAGGGAGGACGTGGTAGGGCGATCACCATCTCCCTAACCGATTGTTTCTCGAATCCACGAGAAGAAATAAAAGATAAAAAGAGGAAATTAATTCCGAATAATTGATTTATTGATAATTGAATGAATCCTTAAAAAAATATAATTACCTTACTTTAAATAATAACTAAATCCTAAATTCGTAATTAACACTAACTTGCAAAGGAAGAAAAGAATCCTAATACAATTAGAAAAGAAATAGAAAAATCTGCGCAAACTGTATAACGCCCTGGCGCCGTCTTCCTTCTACTGATACGAGCAATCCACATGTCTGATTGCCACAAATCTTTGTGCTTTTACTGGCATCGACATACTTGTTAGAACGCTTTTTAGAAAAAAAAGAGAAAGATCAGATCTACTCGTCAGCAGTCCTTCTTTCTTTTTTTCGTGTTTCTTTTATTCTGGGGAATTCTGAGTATAGAGACATTCATAGACAATCATAAGCAATCACAAAGTGTACATAAGAGAGAGATATCGCAAGGCGAATTTTATTCCAGAGATTCTGAGATCTTTTACATTCCAGGCTGTGATACTGGTCACGAGCCTTTAATTACATCAACGGTTGATCACCCTTGATTGGAAGGCAAAAGACTAATCCGCCGGGGATTATGGTCTTGAGTTCATGGTCGTAGAGACCTTTGTTTTCTTGTTATGGACTGAGCCACATTTATTAGACACGCCGGATGTCTATGTCCCATTTTCTTTCGGTGTGTCCGGGTTGAGAGACTGTCAGGATTCGAGTGGTGCAACTCGGGGCCCGCGCCTGTTACTGTGAACAGGTGACCGCTGGAATACACGAACCTCGAATGTTGGTCGGCATGACCTAAGGCCCGCGCCCGTACTTTTATGACGGGTGACCTTAGGAAAGCACTCGCAACGTTCCCGAACGAGGGTTTTAATCGAGTGGTGCAACTCGGGGCCCGCGCCTGTTACTGTGAACAGGTGACCGCTGGAATACACGAACCTCGAAATGTTGGTCGGCATAACTAAAGCCCGCGCCCGTATTTTTATGACGGGTGACCTTAGGAAAGCCCGCAACTACCTCATCAGCTCAACCGACGGACCCGTTGTCGATGGGTAGGGCATCGACGGTCTTTTTCATAGTGGCAGTCCATAGCAAGATGTTTCAAGCTTAGTTAGAACTCTTTGTTTGTGGTTTCTCGTGGTAACCATAACCCCTTAGGTTTAGCCTCGGACCTTTATCCGGGATGAATAGAGCTTTGTACAGTAAAGTAAATGTATTTCTTCTGGAGTCGGGCGACTCGGCTTTGAGAGCATTCTTTCTTCTGAGTATTTTCCAATGATCTGTATGGGATCAGATAGGCTTTGTCGAGCCAAGATCTCTTGAAGATTTTGATATTCAATGGGCTGGATCGGCTATCTCCGATGCCTGCAAATGGCTAAGTATAGGGTCCGATGGACTCCTGTTCATGCCAATTTCTTATGAATAATGGGGATCGGTGCCCCGTGAATGCTTAACTCGGCTGTTGGATAGCCTGAGCGCTTCAGCTTTGCCTCGGCGTCTTTGAGATCGCGATTGATTTCAACTGGCACTAGTCAATTCTCAAGCCAACAGGGCACTTCCCAGGGCTGAAAACGACTAAGTAGTGGACCTGTTTGCGGTCTGATTAGAGAAGTCGATGAATATTATCGATAACCGTCTTTGAACAGGGGTGGATTACGTCCACGAAGATCACGGTGCGATCGCATTTTGATTTGCTTAGCAAAAGTCAATTTTCGGGCCAACATGGCACTTCCCAGGGCTGGAAATGACTAAGTAGTGGACCTGTCTGCGGTCTAATCAGGGTATTCGGTGAATATTGTCGATGACCGACTTGGAACAGGGATGGTTTATGTCCACGAAGATCGCGGTGCGATCGTGTTTCGATTCACTTAGTAGAAGTCAATTTTCGGGCCAACAGGGCACTTCCCAGGGCTGAAAATGACTAAGTAGTGGACCTGCCGTCCGCTTGATCAGAGTATTCGGAGGTCCTGAGATCGGATAACCTCGTCGCGGTGCATGATTATGATGTATCATGTCATGTAGAAGAAAAGTTTCCCTCTCGGGCTCGGTCCAATTCCGCCTGATTCTTCTTGTTTTCGGCCGTTTTCGGCTCTTTCGGAAGGATTTCCGGGGCTGCCAAATTGGCTAAGTGTTGGTTATTTTGGACCAAAACACTGATTTGGGCCATTTATCATTGACCGTTGGTGGATCTGATCCGGTGGATGGATAGATCTCATCGAGACGCATCCGGCGGGTGTGGTTTCATCGAAATCGGATCCCGGACGAAGGCGGGCCGTGCGACCGAAGGTCCACTCCTCCCATCAGCGTCCAGGCGCATAGGGGAGTGTGTACAGGCGCATGTGCCTATTTTTCAAGCGCATGTGACCATTTTACAAGTGCATGTGGTATTGCATCATCTGTCAAGCGCATGTGGTCATCATCCGGGCGCATGTCGTCATCATCCGAGCGCATGTGATGATTTTCCATGGAAAACAGATGACGGAGAGGTGTTCCGGGCGCATGTGGCAGTGCACATGCGCCTGGACCCAGAGAGTGGGCGCATGTCCCTCCCAGACTTAGAGAAAATCAGGATTTTCGGGCCAAAAAAGCCAGTGCATGTTGGGAAAAAGCCAGCGCATGTTGGGAAAAAGCCAGTGCATGTGCCCAGCACTTAGAAAATTTCAAGATTTTCTTCCTGAACTTGGGATTTCGGCGAGGAAATCCCTTTTCGGCGAGGGTTTCCGGCGAGGAAATCCACTCCGGCCAAGGCATCCAGTGAGGGGAGAGAAATCAAGCGCATGTGGTGCTTACATCACTCTGAGGTCGGCAGGGGATGATCTCGTGCTGATGTAATGAAGTGACTTCACTATTTATAGGAGGGAAATCGGGTTCGGGTCTACCCGATGGGTATTTCCGGGCGCATGTGCCAGAAACAATGTCAAGCGCATGTTGGAATAATACACCAGGCGCATGTGGTGGATCCGGGCGCATGTGCTTTACCGGCGCATTTCCCGGCGCTTTTCGAAAAAGTGTTCGGATCACTTCCTTTCACTACTAGGGTGCAAGCGCATGTGGTTAGAGGCCAGGCGCATGTCCTTTGCCGGCGCTTTCCCACTACTTAGCCAGATTTTCAGGATTCCAGCACTTAGAAAATTTCAGCATTTCAGCTCCGACGGGGGATCTCCAAAGGACAGCTACCTTTTCTAGACATGCACTCACTATCGCCAAGCCACTTCTAGGCTATGATTAACCTCCTGAATGAACGGGATGGGGTGTGGAAGTCCAGATGTTGCTAATTTTGGTACTTCCTTCCTAATTTGGAGCCTCCGGGTCGGCTTGTCGTATAGGAATGTTGTTCCGGGGAGCGCGCGCATGGAAATATGCATCGTAATGACTTTAAACTTGCTATTTAAGGGTTTTGGGGCATTTCGGATCATTTGGCGGTGAAGCGCATGTCCAGTTCCACTCTGAAATGGTAGCTGTAGGCTTACGGACCCTTTTTGTCAGTTCCAGGGCAGGGACGAAACGTATTTCGAGGTGCGCAGGTAAAAATATGCACCGGATGACTTCGAAACTTGCAGGTTAAGGGTTTTAGGACATTTTGGATCATTTGGCGGTGAAGCGCATGTCCAGTTCCTCTCCGAAATGGTAGCTGTAGGCTTACGGACCCTTTTTGTCAGTTCCGGGCAGGGACGAAACGTATTTCGAGGTGCGCAGGTAAAAATATGCACCGGATGACTTCGAAACTTGCAGGTTAAGGGTTTTAGGACATTTCGGATCATTTGGCGGTGAAGCGCATGTCCAGTTCCGCTCCGAAATGTTGTTTACGAATTTTGGTCGCTACCAAGCGATCAGGGTTGTGCAGGCATTTTCAGGGCTTTCCTGGCCTCAAAACTTATCCAAATCATTGCCACTAAACCATGGGATGTTGTTTTATAATGGGTGCAAATTTGAGCCCCAACAAGTGCCCCCCGGTGTGCTGCGCTGGATGCTTATGTCATGCTAGTGCAGTGCACCGGTCCCTTAGGCTCAAGTATAAATAGTTGACTCACTGAGTCATTCCACACTTTTCGAGTCAGAAAACTTGATTTCTCCCAAGGTGAGAGAGATCACCCTCAGGGTACAGGCGCATGTGGTCCCCTTGTGGGCGCATGTGGCCTGCCATTCATTTTCCGATGGAGAACTTCCCTCAGGCGCATGTGAAATTGCCTCTGAGGATGTGGGCGCATGTCCCAGGCGCATGTGGTTCTGGGCATGCGCCCAGGGCATTGCCCAGGACTTGTCTTTTCTTCGAATTTCAGAGATGGGCGCATGTGTGGCTGCCACATGCGCCTGGGGCTTGAATTCTAAACTCGTTTCTTCCTTTCTTCTGAGCCGGGCGCATGTCAAATTGCACATGCGCCTGATACCTTATGGAATGAAGTTTCACTTTCAATTTTTAGAGATTGGGCATATGTGAGGGGCCACATGCTGCCTGGGGCTCCACCTTGGGCGCATGTCACCCCAACACTTAGCCAAAAGTCCCATTTTTAGCCCCTGCTTTGCACTTGGTGGAGAAATGGCATTTCCAGCTCCGTTTCTCAGTCAAATTCAGTGCTGTTTGAGGCTAGATCACTTAAAATTCAAGCACGATTGGAACTTAGTGCCTTGGACCTGCAGTTGACTGCCTACTTTGGCCTGTCACGGCTTGCAACTGTCTATTTTAGGCAGGTTCAGAATATGTCTGCCAAAGTGCGCTTATAGCGTCCCGATTACTTGTAAAGTTGCTGTGTGCGAATAGTTGCGTATGTATGATGCTGAAACTGTTTCCTGACTCTGTCCAGTACCTACTTATAAGCACCTGGACTCGTCAAGGCTACTTTTAGACTAAATGCATGGATGTATTGTGGGTTCAATCAATGATTTTGTGTGTGCATCTATCACATGTATGCGTGCATGTATGATGGCAGTTGCTTTGTTATGAAATGCGTATGATGATCGATATGCTATGCTCTTGATTTTGTTGCTTTCATGCTCTTCATGCTGTGCTCTAAATGCTGTGCTTGTGTTTGTGATATGATTTCGTTAGGCTATTTGCCCGTGTGTATCAAGTTGTTTTCTAATGTTGTTCTGTTTACGCGTTGCAGTGAATTGCAGTAGCGACAATGGGATCTTCTGGTGAAACTTCTGGGTCGCATGCTTCTGGTCCGACGCCGATGAAGCACGGTCGGAAAAGAACAGCTGAAGGTCCTTCTAACCCTCCTCCTCCAAGACGTAACTCTCGCTTCTTTCCTACGGTCGAACCCGAGATAAAGGATTTCTCGGAGCGTATTGGGCAGCTTCCTCATGAAGTGCTAGTACGCATCTTTGTCAACAAGACAGCGCCCGAACCCCCGAAGCGGGGAACAGAACAAGAGTGGGTCTATTGGTATGCCCAACTTGCTGGTGTGGCGAGTGCCATCGAGGCAGGTCCTCAAGATATACCTGTTCAAAATGTAGAAGAGAATCTGGCGGGTCAGAAAGGTCAGAAGAAAGGAGGATGAGGAAAACAACCGATCAAGGCGCTCAGTCAAGCGGAGCGATTGACACAGCTCCTCGACTTGAAATATGAAAGGATGAAAATTGGATGGGAGAGCAACAAGATCACTGCTGAGCGTGGCATCTGCATCACGAACCCCTACAATGGCGAAGTCATCTTGCACCAGAAGTCTCTTATGAGATGTAAACCTTTTCCGAGCATTGAGCCATCTGATATTCGCAGACCTAGCTAGTTCTATGGAGTGGAGAGATGGTCTTCAGTTCCTGAGAGATTACTCACCGCCACCCTGGGAAGCAACGGGAAGCAACAAAAGGTTGATGAGATTAAGGAAATGACTTTCCTCATGCCTATATGTGATCCGCATACACCTTATCCGACTCATTTCTTTGAGACGGTGCGTCAAAGGTTCCTTCCTATGAGCACGTCCACAATGTGGGAGACTCCGAACTTCCGCACACGAGGGCATTTGAATCGTCGTGACAGCTACATCCCCTGGGCGAAGGAGATTCTGATCCGGCACGAGGCCGTGCTGAGGGACGTCGGGCTCTACTATGCCATCGAGGCGACTACCGGCTTCTTTCCGCGAGATCCGACGATTCTCAGGGGCTTCTTAAATTACTGGAGTTCCGTTACCAACTCTTTCCATCTTCCTCAAGGAGAGATGAGCATAACCCTCTGGGATCTTAAGATGATGGCGGGCCTGCCCATTCGCGGCGGGTATTATCACGAATATATCCCCTCTGATGAAGAATTGTCTGGCTTCAGGCGCGAAGGTGATCGGAAGGCCTATCATTCCGAGGCGTGTTTGGAGTTGTTCAATGAACTGCAACAATTTGACTGCATTACAAAGATACACCATGAAGATTGGCCACGGCTTGAAGTAAGTCTTCGCGGGACGTCTTCTTTCTTTCTTCTCGTGATGTATGCTCTTTCCTTTTGCGTAGCTTCTTATGTGAAGTTCTCTCTCCTTTCTCTCTTTCAGGATCGACTACGAAAAATATAAGGTTGATGTTAAAAAAATAAGAGCCTTACGACAACGATTTCAACGGAAATTTCCTTGCCCAAACGCATTGTCTCCCACTTGCGAGCTAGCAGGTTTCCTCGCTTACTGGTTGTCTGCAGTCGCGCTTCCCAGCTCGAAGGGTGCTGATGGTGTCAGGGTTTCTTGCTTCGTCATGGCAGGTGCCCTTGCCAGTGGCCGACGTCTTGCTATAGCACCACCTGTACTCTGCAGCATATATAGAGCGTTTGGTTATGTTGCCAGTAATCCGGACAAACCTGCTGATGGGATGGATGCGGCCTATTGCCCGTGGCATTATTTCTGCGGCTGGTTAGGCGTTTATTTTCCATGGGTATATGGCATGAAGCCTCACGCCTACTTCTTTCCAGACCGAGCGCCTCTCATCAGGTTCATGAAGGCCAAGATGGTGCTTAAGACGCCAGAATGGGTGTCTTCAAGGATCTGCAGTGAGAATGAAGTTGACTTCTACCATTTTCCTGCTTCCATTGCTGATGAAGATATCGAAGTCGTCGATGATGAGGATTCGGTTGACTCTTCTGACAGAGAATTCCTAATATCAATCCGGACCGCCTCTCTCCCGTTCAGCGAAGGCATGGAGTTCTGGCGCGAGCCTTATTATCCGAGCAGGTTCGCCAGACAGTTCGGCTACGATCAGGGCGTTCCGTCGACTCTTCCGAGCGTGACGAGGATAGAACGAGCATATGGCACGGGTCCTGTCCATTGGGAATGGATGTGGGACCAGCTTTTGTTAACGCGAACTGGCGCGAGGTTTGTGTTGCCTGGCGGTAGTCGACGTCCTGCGACTTCTTACGGTTGGATGAGATGGTGGGTGCATCAGTATGCGCGCATCCGGGACGCCAAACCTGTCGATTTCCCTCTTTATCTCTCTCCTCCAAGGTTGACTGACGTTCCTGAGGACGGTCTTGGTTATCTTCGTGAGCATCGTGAGGCCGTCGGAGTTCCTGGTACCAGCCATCTGACTTCCTTGAACGTGCCGATCACTCGTAGGAAAGAAGATGGAACGTTAGACGGATGGTATTGCTTTGGGGTCCCTATACAGAAACATCAGCAAGGGGTCGGATCTTCGCGTCCTCTGGCAGAGAATGCTCCTCCGTCTGTCGAAGAGGATGAGCCTACGGAAGGCATGGCAGGAGTTAGACCTTCTGATGATTTTGTTGACGATCTTCCACCGGGCCGTGCGAGAGATCAGCTGAGAGTCAAGATAAGACTCACACCAAGAGTTCGCCCGTCCGCACCTGAGAAAAACTTAAGAAAAGCAGAAATATTACATATCAAGAAGTGGGGGAGTTTGGATCCGTCGTTGCAGATCAATCTTCCGAAAGTAGTGGCGGGTGCGACTGCTGCCGATAGTCGTGAAGAAGGTGAGCTTCGGTCTGGTGCTACAGAGGAAATTGCAGACGAAGAAGATATGATTGCCGACAATCGTGACGGAGGTGAGTCCGAGCCCGCAGATGTTGAGGGGGACAATGCCGAAGGCGGTTCTGAAGCCGGTGATGGTTCGGGGTCACGGCTCGAAGATGAGCCTGTAGATTATTCCGGCGATGACTGGGTAGTGGACCATGCCAACGATCACAGCAACAATGATTCCCTCGCGAACTATTATGATAACGACGCCGGAGTCGGGGGCAGAGGTGATCTTGATGATGCTGCCATGGCAGCGCTCGAAGCACAACTCTAAGACAACGTCAGGGTCCAACCTTCTTCCGAGCCTTTAGTCTTTGTTTCTCAGGCTGTTGCGGCACCGACTACGGGGTTGTCGACGGATGCTCATCCTTGTTTGCCCGTTCGTGCTGATAACGCCGAGGGATCCGTTCCTAGGCTTGCGATACGTGAGGGGAACGTCGATTCTTCTTCGGTCTTTCCATCAGGCTGTTCATTGCAAGCGACTTGTTCTGTTGAGTTAGAGGTCGTGGATGCGTCACGCCCTGCTGCAGTCGAAGTCGGACCCAACATTCCGCAAGCACAAGGTAAGAAATGCGATTGTGATTCTGCTTTTTTTGTTTTCTTCTTTGGTTCTTGCATAATCATACTAACCATATTTTGTTATTATTATCTTATTTCTACAGATCTTATTGAGTCAGTACCTGCCTCTGCCACTTCCGTCGCATCGTCTCCGGTTGTGACTATTGAACTACCGGGCGAAGCTTTGGAAACAGTTGTTGATTCCGGGACATGCATTGCGGGACCTTCGGAGCCTGCTGTTGATCTTCCTGCCGTTCCTGGTATGACTCCTTCGCACTTTACATTAGATTATGACTTGTAGTTTCTGCTTCCATTTTTGCTAACTCATCATTTGTTTGTCTTGCATTCTTTCTTGCAGCTGCTGTCGATTCTGACGTCACCATTGCTATGATGCTGGACATTCCTGCATTTGAACACTTAGATTATTTTGGTCAGAGCGTGTTAAAGGGCCTGCTGTCTAGCCTTGCGAAGGCGTTGGCCGATCCACAAGAATGGCATATGCTGGGCGCTGGCATGAAAGCGCTGGAAGCTTGTGTCGGAGTAGTTGGGTCTGATGCGCTCGTGGTTGTCAATCACATCTCTGCGTTCGAAAGCTCCCTCGCAAACATGGCGGCTGCAGAGCGAGTCGAGCCCGATCCTGCTATCGAGGAGAAGTGGAGAATTGCGGAGTCTTTGGGACCTGCAGTGGAACGCCACGCGCATTCTACGGCGAACGCACGAGAATCCCTACAAAATAATAAGATACAGTATGAAGGGTGCTTGGGCCGTATAGCTGAAATCGACGCTGAGATTGAGCGTCTACAAGCGGAGAAGATCGCCATGAGCTTCGAAGCTGCCCGTCTCGAGTCAGTAGTTACTCAGGGTCAGATAACGGTCACGCGGCTCGAGAGTGAGGGCGAAGCAGCGCGCCAGCAGTTGGAGGATTTGACTGCTGAACTCCAACATGTTCCTGATCCTGCGGAGGTGTTATCTGCAGCAAAGTCAGCGATGGAAACTGCCAGGGTGGCCGTGATCAGGCTGATATCGGGATGTTTGGAGAAGCTTTGATCTTTCGCTCCCGATGCTCTCCTTCTTGACTTCAAAAATGTATAGAAATGATCGTAGGATCTTACCTTTAGAAAATTTTGTAGTTGGTGTAAGAGATACTTACCTTTTGACCATTCATGTATACGACGTCGGAAAAGATGTCAATCAAACTTTTGTTAAATGAAATGACAATAGCAGTTACTTTTCTATCGTGTTATGTTTGTGTGATGTGTTTTAGAATGGTTTGCGATAATAGCAATAATAATCGCAATTCTAGCAAGTGATGAATGTAGAATGAAATGAAAAGAGTAATACTTCCCTTTGTCGTCGATTTCGGGAGTGTCCAGGGTTTCTGAACTCGGGATATGCTCGTGTCGCAGACGAATGGTCCTTCTTAGTTATTTCTCCATAGCAAGGGCAAAGAAGACCTGCAAGAATACAAAATAACTGATTAGCTTTTGTAACTACAGGCTTATCTACTGTATTCTACTCCATTTCATTCTCCGTTTCTATCCTTACTTATTACATTCCCTCTCTTGGGGAGTTTACATTTCTCATATTCATGTAAAGGAAAGTAACAGGTTGACTGTTAGGGGTAATATTTCTTCAGGAACCGGCCATTAATTGCAAAACCGGCTCCGCCACCGTCGAAATTCACTAAACGGTAGGCCTGTTGGAGTAAACTTCTTCTATGATGCATATCGGGTCCCACTTAGGGTCGAACTTGCTCTTTGTAGTGTGCGCAGCTGTCGGTCGCTTCATTACGAGTACCAAGTCACCCTTCTTGAAGGATCTACCCCTGACTCGTTTGTCATACGCTATTGAGATATGCTTCTGGTACATCTCTAGCCGTTGTTGTGCCGCGAGCCTCTTCTCATCCAAGGCATCGAGCTCGACCATCCTGAGCTCGGCATTACGTTCATCTGTCAAGGAGTTCCGAAGTGCTACCCGCAGGGACTCGACCTGAACTTCCATTGGGATGATGGCCTCCGTGCCATACACTAGCGAATAGGGAGTAGCCCGCGTTGCCGTGCGGTGCGTAGTACGATATGCCCAGAGTGCTTCGGGCAACCGTTTGTCCCAATCTTTCTTATTCTCTGCCACCGTTTTCTTCAGAATCTTCACGATGGTTTTGTTGAACGCCTCAGCAATTCCGTTTGCAGGAGGATAATAGGGTGTTGAGTAGCAATGCTTGATCTTGAACTTGGCACACAGCTTGTCGATCACAGCATTTCGGAAGGGCGTGCCATTATCCGTGACGATCCGATCGGGAATACCATGTCTATAGATGATGGCGTTCCGGATGAAACCCTCCACTTGTTTAGCTTTCACGTTCTTTAGGGCCACAGCCTCAGCCCACTTAGAGAAATAATCTGTTGCCGCCAGTATGTACTGGTGCCCTTGAGAGGAAGAGGGGCTAATGGGGCCTATCACATCCATACCCCAGGCCGCAAAAGGCCAAGACATCACTGACTGATGCAGCTCTTCTGGAGGTATATGTATGATGTCAGCATGTATCTGACACTGATGGCATTTTCTGACATAGTTCATTGCATCTTTCACCATGGTGGGCCAATAATAGCCCATGTGCCGCACTCGATGATGTAGGTTCCGTCCGCCTTGATGGGCACCACATTCTCCTCCGTGCGCCTCTCTCAGCGTATCATGAATTTCTTCTTGGGCCAGGCATCTTGACAGCGTTCCATCGCTGGAGCGTCGATACAGTACTCCTTCTAAGAGGACGAACGAGCTGGCACGCCTTCTGACTTGAGTGCGCATCTGCGGATCCTCGGGTAAGAACCCATACTTCAAGTAATCAGAGAATGGTCTTCTCCAATCTTCTTCTTCTATGATCTCAAAGCAATGTACAGGGCTTGCACTCGTGACATCCTCGGCTGCTGTGAGTGATGGCAATATTCTCCTTTCTTCTATGGTGACTTGAAGTGGGCTGCCCCCTGGGTGCGCGAGAGCCGCGGCCAGGTTAGCCAATGCGTCTGCTTGAGAATTTTTAGCTCTTGGGACGTGTGACACTGTACTGTCCCGAAAATGATCGAATAGGGCTCAGGCCTGATGGCAAAGAGATGACAGCTCCGGCTTGCGGACTTCATATTCTGTCATAAGCTATCCCACAACTAACCGAGAATCACCGTATACCTGTAGTGATCGGATTCGCATGTCTCGTGCCAACTGTAACCCAATGATGAGGGCCTGATACTCTGCCTCGTTGTTTGTGCACGACGGCACTATTGTGAATGAGTAGGGCAACAAGTCGCCTTGAGGACTGATGAAGATCACACCGGCCCCTGATCCTGCAGCTCTGGAGGCTCCATCGAAATACATCCGCCACTGCTTCGCGACCCTTACCATCATGGCCTGGTCGTCGGGAAGATCACATTCCATTTCCATGTTATCCGGTATCGGGTGAGCTGCTAGAAAATCGGCTATCGCCTGCCCTTTAACAGCTCGAGACGGCAGATATGTAATGTCGAACTCGGATAGCAGTAGGGCCCATTTGGCTAATCGCCCTGACAACATAGGTCGGTTCATCAGGAACTTGATGGGATCTGCTCTGGAGATCAATGTAATCTGATATGACAGACAGTAATGCCTCAACTTCTTCACAGCGAATATCAAGGCCAGGCATATCTTCTCTATCGGTGAGTAATTAAACTCAGCGCCGACGAGCGTGCGGCTCAAATAATACAGAGCATTCTCTTTCCCTTCTTCATTCTTCTGGGCGAGCAGTGCCCCCAGTGAGTTCTCTCCCACTGCTACATACAGTATCAGAGGCTTTCCCTCGATTGGCGCTGCGAGAACTGGAGCTTTCCCGAGTAACTCTTTGAGGGAATCGAAGGCTTTCTGGCACGCTTCGTCCCACTCGAAGCGGACGTCTTTCTTGTTCAACCGAGAGAAAGGCTGGCAACGACCTGACAGGTTCGAGATGAACCGCCGCAAGTAAGCAACTCTCCCTTGGAAGCTCTTCAGCTCTTTCAGATTCTTCGGAGGAGGCATTTCTCGGATCGCCTTGATCTTCGCGGGGTCAATCTCGATTCCCCGATGCCTGACCACAAAGCCAAGGAATTTTCCGGAGGACACCCCAAAGGCGCACTTCAACGGGTTCATGCGGAGGCTCTTCTTCCTCAACCTCTGAAATACTAGCTTCAAATGTTCGCGATGTTGTTGATGTCCGTCGGACCTCACTACCAGATCATCGACGTAGCATTCCACATGCTTGTGCATCATGTCTTGGAAGATTACCTGCATCGCTCTCTGATACGTGGCGCCTGCATTTTTTAGCCCAAACGGCATCACACGATAACAGAATATCCCGAGAGATGTGCGGAAGGCAGTGGACTCTTCGTCTTCTGGGGCCATTCGGATCTGATTATACCCTGAGTAGCCGTCCATAAAGGACATCGTTGTATATGCTGATGTGCTATCGATCAGAAGTTCTGGGATGGGTAGAGGAAAGTCATCTTTGGGACAAGCTTCATTCAGGTTGCGAAAATCAACGCACACCCGGATCTGGCCGCTCTTCTTCTTTACAGGTACTATGTTCGAGATCCATTTGGGATACTGAACTTCCCTGATAAACCCGGCCTGAAGCAGCTTCTTCACCTCTTCCTCTATCTTCGGGATGATGTCAGGATGGAAGCGTCTCTGTGGCTGTTTGACCGACCTCTTCTCCTTCACGATATTCAACCTGTGCATCGCGATTGCCGGGTTCAGTCCTGGCATTTCAGAATAGGTCCATGCGAACACGTCTCTGTTCTCTTTCAGGAGTTGAATGTAGCTCTCCCTCTCTTCTTCTGGAATGTTCTTACTGATATAAGTATTCCTCGGCTCTTCGGTGGTCCCCAGATTGACTTCTTGTAGCTCATCTATCGTGGGCTGACCTCCATCTTCGATCTGCTCTGGTGCGGCACTCGGCTGTATGACTTCATTCGGTCCAGCGGGCCTCACCTCTTCCACGGGACTAATTGTCACCATGTTAATATGCCTGATCTCACATTCTGCCCCCAGGGCTTCTTTTCCTCTGTATACCTTCGTCTTTACTTCGAAGGGTGCTAGCATGCCTTTCCGAGCTGGCGGTTCTGAACAGATGAACCCCATATTTCTCATGATGTTTCTACTGGCCTTGCTATATCTTTCTTCTTCAATGGGCGGTGTCTCTACCGGTGTTCTCTTCGCGTTCTCTTCGATCTGCAATGGGTTGCGAAGTTCAGCCTGAAACCTTATCTCATGCCTTGCTCCCATTGTCGGCGGCACGCAGAACTGGCTCGGAGCTTTAGGGAAGGGACGAATCCTCTCAACCTTTGGCACCGGCATATTGAAGCTAGACTGCAACACGCTCATCTGTTGGCTTGTCATCTGTTTCAACACTGACTGCCCTTCCTTCCGGAGGTGCTTGGGGATCAGGTAAAACTTCTTCCTTTGCAACGGATTTCCTCTGTGAGCCCTTGTCGCTTCAGCGACCACTCGCGGAGCTTCGTCCGCTTGTCTTGGATTCTCGCCCTGGGGTTCTGCCCCCTGTGCCACCTTTGTCGGTTTGTTGGCTCTTCTGGCAATCTCGGCTCCATCGCTCTCCTGATAGTATTGTGCATCTGCTAGAAAGATTCAGTGACGGAGTATGGCCTCGGGTCTGCCGCCACTCTATACTGGACGCCATCTCTATTGTACTTGAAGCATTGGTGGTATGTGGAGGGAATAATGCCATATTGATGCAGCCACGGTCGTCCCAACAAGATATTGTACGTCGTCATCGCATCGATCACCTGACAGGTGACTTTGGTGCTCAATTCTTCTATTTCCAGCATGACAGTAATGGACCCTAGGACACGCTGACCGTCCTGATTGAACCCTTGGATAACCATGGCGCTTGGGCGAAGTGCTGTCTGTCTGAAACCCAACTGCTGCAATGTCTTCAGAGACATAATATTCACAGCAGATCCGTCGTCTAACATGCATCTTCGGACCTCTATGTCTCGGATGAGACCTGTCACCATCAACGGGCGGTTGTGGTCTGTCAAGCTAATCGTTCTGTCTTCTTCAGAAAATGTGATCATGGACGATCGATCGATCTGCATGACCTATTCTGCGGGTCGATCCTCAGTTCCCGTTATCTTCATTCTTTCCATTTCTGACTCGATCTCTGCTATCATGACCTCACGGGTTTCTTGATCGAGCAATGCGTTGAGCAACATTTCCCGATATTTCTTCGAAAGGCACAGGGCATCGTAGATGCTGAGTCGGGCCGGAACCTTCTTCAGATGAGACACCACATCATAAATCACCGGTGCCTTATCTCGACGTGATCTCGTTGGTCAGCTGCTGGCTCATTGACCTGCTTCTGCCTGGTTCTTTTTCTCGAGGTGTCCCTGATGGCTCACCTATGACCGCATTCGTCCTTCTAGGGTCTGGTCGCCTCGAAAATTCTCTCTGTACGACCTGCTTTCCGGACCGCAGAGCCACTACATTGACTTCTCCTTTATCTAGGACTTGGTCCTTGTCACTGGCCCCTGATTGAGCGACCACTGAAACCATGGCACACTGAACGGGCTGCGCACGTGGCTGTTCTTGTCCAACATTTCTTCTTCTTATTCTGTTCTTCATCTTCCTCTCTTTCTCCAAGAGTCTTCTTTTGTTCTCTAGCCTCTTCTTGCTGCTCACAAGTGTCCATGGCTCTTCCGGCTCTGGGAATGGATTCGCCGCTGGAATTTGAACTGGCACAGGGAGGGCAGACACCACTGTCGCAGTATTCCGGCTCGCCTCTTCCGCCTTCATATTGATGGTGCCATCGTTGATCATCCGTTGAATCTTGCCTTTTAGGACAAAGCAGTCTTCAGTCTTGTGGGTGGTCACACGATGATACCTGCAGTAGCTGGGATGATCGACCATCTTCGCTTCCTCCGGGCGTGTGCATTCTGGCAGTCTTATTAACCTCTCTTCGACCAGCTGTTCCATGATCGGAACCAGATCTTCCATGTCGAAGGTATAAGGTCCGTTTGCTAGATTACGCTCTTCTATCGTGAGATGTCGCGGCCTCTGAAAACTCTTGCCTTTGTCTTGAATCGTGGTTACTGGCCTGGCCTCGACTCTACGCTCGGTGTTTGGGCGTTTCCTGTCATTCGAACCCTTTCCTTTGTCGACGTAGTTAGATGTTATCATCCTTCCGGCTTCTCTCCGCGGCTTTTCTGCCTTGAACTGTGCTCTGCACGCGGCTCCTTCCACCAGGTGGGCTTTTGTAGCTAGGTCTCGAAACGTCGAGAAGTTGTGTCCAGATAAGCCAAATGAGATCATCGCATCCATGGCCTGCGTGCACATCTTGACCTGCTCAGATTCGCTGGGCAGTTCCCGGCACTGTGCTGCTATGGTCCCCCACCTGTCGATGAACTTCTCGACCGACTCTCCCTGCCTTTGACGAACCAAGGCTAAATCTGTCAGTGAGACTTCTCGCTCAGTAGAGAAGAATTTGGAAATGAACAGGTCCTGCATCTGCTCCCAGGATTTGACTGACCCTGCGGGCAGTGACATGTACCACTGGAATGCCTTGCTCGTGAGCGTCGAGCCAAACAATCTTAGACAGTACTGGGGAATTGTCGATAGGTTGCCCATCATTGTCATGAATTGAGCCATGTGTTTTCCGGCGATCCTCTGCCATCGAATCTGGGGAAGTCCGGACGCTTGAAATTGCTGGGAAATGGGAGGTCGTGGACCTCGGGTAAATACGGCACCCGGTATACATATTTTCCCCTCTTCTCCTTTTCTCTTTCCTGACGCATCAGGTCCGCAACTGTCTGGGATAGTTCTTCTCTCGTGGCTTGAGACGGCAATGGCGGTACACGTCCGAACACAACGTTTCTCGGGCGAGCTTGTGGTTCGGCGGTAGCTGGCTCTCCTGCTGCCCCCTGGCATTCCTCCACAGACTGTCGAGTGGGTACAGCTGGGCTTCTGTTTGCCCCCTGGGCAACTAGAGCCAACAGTGCTTCTTTCATCTCTCTCATCTCTCTGGCCGTGTCCTCTTGGACCTGGATAATCTCATCTATCTGTTCTTGGATTGGAGGCAGCTCTAAGTATCGCTCACTCGCCTCTCCTTCGGTGACCTGCACCATCATTACTTGCGCTCGCTGCGGCCTCATCTTGATCACGGCAGCTTCAGTAGGGATTGTCTTCATCGTCGTCTTAGTCGACTGTCGAACAGCGGATCTGTTCGGTATCTTCGCTTGCGATGTTGTCTTCGGTATCGCTGGGAAGTCGATATCGGTGAAGGAGAACTCTGGCTTGGCTGACACGGTAGTTCTGCCGGAGTCGCGGGCGTCGCCCCTGTAGACTGGCTTCCACTGTCTCTTTGTTCTGCTCTGTACCCTTGCTGTCGTCTCTGTCTCAACTGGAATAATCTTCTTGTTCTCAGTCTTCTTGGCGGTCTTGCGCTTCTGCACAATCTGCCATCCGGCTTCAGAGGTTGCTGCCAGATGGGGGAAGTAAAATCCTCCGGATGCTAAGAAGATCATTGTGGACGCCATTTGGTTAATTCTTTTCTGTCTTTCTGTTCCTTTCTCTGTCTCTCTCTGTCTTTCTCTCTCTCTCTGCACAGTCATACACGCATTAGAATATTCCGCGCGCTTGGGAAAGAGAGGGGACGCGACCTTACCAATCGCGATACGGCTCGACAGCGGATAGACAGAAACATACAAGTATGAACTACATGCATGCTATGCGAAGTTTTGAAATTCTTTTGCCTTAAAGATGAAGGGAAGAACGTTCCCGTTGAGAGTCGCCAGTTTGACGCCCGTGAAGGCGCCGAACATTTCTCCTTGCGGTAACCTTTCCCATGTACACATTAGTGTCTGCAAATGATTTATCGCAGAATGTCTATTTACTCAGAAATAACCAGAGATTCTGGTATTGAATATTCCCCAGCAGAGTCGCCAGTTTGTTAGAACGCTTTTTAGAAAAAAGGAGAAAGATCAGATCTACTCGTCAGCAGTCCTTCTTTCTTTTTTTCGTGTTTCTTTTATTCTGGGGGAATTCTGAGTATAGAGACATTCATAGACAATCATAAGCAATCACAAAGTGTACACAAGAGAGAGATATCGCAAGGCGAATTTTATTCCAGAGATTCTGAGATCTTTTACATTCCAGGCTGTGATACTGGTCACGAGCCTTTAATTACATCAACGGTTGATCACCCTTGATTGGAAGGCAAAAGACTAATCCGCCGGGGATTATGGTCTTGAGTTCATGGTCGTAGAGACCTTTGTTTTCTTGTTATGGACTGAGCCACATTTATTAGACACGCCGGATGTCTATGTCCCATTTTCTTTCGGTGTGTCCGGGTTGAGAGACTGTCAGGATTCGAGTGGTGCAACTCGGGGCCCGCGCCTGTTACTGTGAACAGGTGACCGCTGGAATACACGAACCTCGAATGTTGGTCGGCATGACCTAAGGCCCGCGCCCGTACTTTTATGACGGGTGACCTTAGGAAAGCACTCCGCAACGTTCCCGAACGAGGGTTTTAATCGAGTGGTGCAACTCGGGGCCCGCGCCTGTTACTGTGAACAGGTGACCGCTGGAATACACGAACCTCGAAATGTTGGTCGGCATAACTAAAGCCCGCGCCCGTATTTTTATGACGGGTGACCTTAGGAAAGCCCGCAACTACCTCATCAGCTCAACCGACGGACCCGTTGTCGATGGGTAGGGCATCGACGGTCTTTTTCATAGTGGCAGTCCATAGCAAGATGTTTCAAGCTTAGTTAGAACTCTTTGTTTGTGGTTTCTCGTGGTAACCATAACCCCTTAGGTTTAGCCTCGGACCTTTATCCGGGATGAATAGAGCTTTGTACAGTAAAGTAAATGTATTTCTTCTGGAGTCGGGCGACTCGGCTTTGAGAGCATTCTTTCTTCTGAGTATTTTCCAATGATCTGTATGGGATCAGATAGGCTTTGTCGAGCCAAGATCTCTTGAAGATTTCGATATTCAATGGGCTGGATCGGCTATCTCCGATGCCTGCAAATGGCTAAGTATAGGGTCCGATGGACTCCTGTTCATGCCAATTTCTTATGAATAATGGGGATCGGTGCCCCGTGAATGCTTAACTCGGCTGTTGGATAGCCTGAGCGCTTCAGCTTTGCCTCGGCGTCTTTGAGATCGCGATTGATTTCAACTGGCACTAGTCAATTCTCAAGCCAACAGGGCACTTCCCAGGGCTGAAAACGACTAAGTAGTGGACCTGTTTGCGGTCTGATTAGAGAAGTCGATGAATATTATCGATAACCGTCTTTGAACAGGGGTGGATTACGTCCACGAAGATCACGGTGCGATCGCATTTTGATTTGCTTAGCAAAAGTCAATTTTCGGGCCAACAGGGCACTTCCCAGGGCTGGAAATGACTAAGTAGTGGACCTGTCTGCGGTCTAATCAGGGTATTCGGTGAATATTGTCGATGACCGACTTGGAACAGGGATGGTTTATGTCCACGAAGATCGCGGTGCGATCGTGTTTCGATTCACTTAGTAGAAGTCAATTTTCGGGCCAACAGGGCACTTCCCAGGGCTGAAAATGACTAAGTAGTGGACCTGCCGTCCGCTTGATCAGAGTATTCGGAGGTCCTGAGATCGGATAACCTCATCGCGGTGCATGATTATGATGTATCATGTCATGTAGAAGAAAAGTTTCCCTCTCGGGCTCGGTCCAATTCCGCCTGATTCTTCTTGTTTTCGGCCGTTTTCGGCTCTTTCGGAAGGATTTCCGGGGCTGCCAAATTGGCTAAGTGTTGGTTATTTTGGACCAAAACACTGATTTGGGCCATTTATCATTGACCGTTGGAGGATCTGATCCGGTGGATGGATAGATCTCATCGAGACGCATCCGGCGGCTGTGGTTTCATCGAAATCGGATCCCGGACGAAGGCGGGCCGTGCGACGGAAGGTCCACTCCTCCCATCAGCGTCCAGGCGCATGGGGGAGTGTGTACAGGCGCATGTGCCTATTTTTCAAGCGCATGTGACCATTTTACAAGTGCATGTGGTATTGCATCATCTGTCAAGCGCATGTGGTCATCATCCGGGCGCATGTCGTCATCATCCGAGCGCATGTGATGATTTTCCATGGAAAACAGATGACGGAGAGGTGTTCCGGGCGCATGTGGCAGTGCACATGCGCCTGGACCCAGAGAGTGGGCGCATGTCCCTCCCAGACTTAGAGAAAATCAGGATTTTTCGGCCAGAAAAGCCAGTGCATGTTGGGAAAAAGCCAGCGCATGTTGGGAAAAAGCCAGCGCATGTGCCCAGCACTTAGAAAATTTCAGGATTTTCTTCCTGATCTTGGGATTCCGGCGAGGAAATCCCTTTCCGGCGAGGGTTTCCGGCGAGGAAATCCACTCCGGCCAAGGCATCCAGTGAGGGGAGAGAAATCAAGCGCATGTGGTGCTTACATCACTCTGAGGTCGGCAGGGGATGATCTCGTGCTGAGGTAATGAAGTGACTTCACTATTTATAGGAGGAAAATCGGGTTCGGGTCTACCCGACGGGTATTTCCGGGCGCATGTGCCAGAAACAATGTCAAGCGCATGTTGGAATAATGCACCAGGCGCATGTGGTGGATCCGGGCGCATGTGGTGGATCCGGGCGCATGTGCTTTACCGGCGCATTTCCCGGCGCTTTTCGAAAAAGTGTTCGGATCACTTCCTTTCACTACTAGGGTGCAAGCGTATGTGGTTAGAGGCCAGGCGCATGTCCTTTGCTGGCGCTTTCCCACTACTTAGCCAGATTTTTAGGATTCCAGCACTTAGAAAATTTCAGCATTTCAGCTCCGACGGGGGATCTCCAAAGGACAGCTACCTTTTCTAGACATGCACTCACTGTCGCCAAGCCACTTCTAGGCTATGATTAACCTTCTGAATGAACGGGATGGGGTGTGGAAGTCCAGATGTTGCTAATTTTGGTACTTCCTTCCTAATTTGGAGCCTCCGGGTCGGCTTGTCGTATAGGAATGTTGTTCCGGGGAGCGCGCGCATGGAAATATGCATCGTAATGACTTTAAACTTGCTATTTAAGGGTTTTGGGGCATTTCGGATCATTTGGCGGTGAAGCGCATGTCCAGTTCCACTCTGAAATGGTAGCTGTAGGCTTACGGACCCTTTTTGTCAGTTCCGGGCAGGGACGAAACGTATTTCGAGGTGCGCAGGTAAAAATATGCACCGGATGACTTCGAAACTTGCAGGTTAAGGGTTTTAGGACATTTCGGATCATTTGGCGGTGAAGCGCATGTCCAGTTCCGCTCTGAAATGGTAGCTGTAGGCTTACAGGACCCTTTTTGTCAGTTCCGGGCAGGGACGAAACGTATTTCGAGGTGCGCAGGTAAAAATATGCACCGGATGACTTCGAAACTTACAGGTTAAGGGTTTTAGGACATTTCGGATCATTTGGCGGTGAAGCGCATGTCCAGTTCCGCTCTGAAATGTTGTTTACGAATTTTGGTCGCTACCAAGCGATCAGGGTTGTGCAGGCGTTTTCAGGGCTTTCCTGGCCTCAAAACTTATCCAAATCATTGCCACTAAACCATGGGATGTTGTTTTATAATGGGTGCAAATTTGAGCCCCAACAATACTCTTCATGATGGTTGGCTTAGATTCTCCATACCAGTAGTAATGGGCCACCTGGACCATCTCCAGTTTCAGTGGGTTGAATTCGAAACTTTCTGGAGAGTTCGTACCATTTTGGACGCTACGATCAATTCTTAACTCGGATTGACGTGAAACTTGTTTGGTTTTCTCGGAATGGATCATCATAAATGATCAAGATGGGCCCCACGAGTTGGGCCGAAGTCCAAAAATGGGAATAACAATTTTCTGTTTGGGTTGAAACTCCAAAATATGAAATTCCTTAGTTTTCTCTTATTTTTCTTCCTGTCCATCTCCCGCAGGAAGGTGCGTGATCCACCCCCTCGATCATGAGGTTCTTCCCCTACATCATTAAGCTCATCGGTAGAGCTCATCGGAAGAGCTCATCAGCCAAGCTCATCTTTAGCTGAGCTCATCATTAGCCGAGCTCATCATTAGCTGAGCTCATTGGCCGATGGAGCTCTTCACCTAAGCTCGTCACTTCGTAGTCATCTTGTGTGCGTGACCTCAGGTCGTCCTGGAGGTCTCAGGTCGGCCTGTCGAAACCTCGGTTCTTGTCATCGGTCTAGTCTCAGGTCAACCTCTGTTCTTATCCTTAGCCTAGTCTCAGGTCAGATTTGAGGAAATGTACTTGGGCCCACTGGAATATGGGCTTTCCTCGTGACCTGAGGTCAGCTCGGATTTACCCACAACAACTACTTTTTTTTTCTTTTTTCTATTTTTAGTTTTAGCACCTCTCCTCTAGCTTTCTCTTTCCTTAATATTCAGACATAATTCAAATCCCAAGTAACTTTATTGTAGTAGTTCTACTTTTTTCTTTCTTGTGATACGTCATGCTTCCCTTTGATCTTTGTTGCTCACTATCAATGATTGCACGTGCTGGATGTGTGGGAGTGTTAGAATGGACTATGTAGCCCCATTCCAATGGAACAACTTTGACCCCAAGTGCCAAAATAGGCATATACATCATAATCAACTATATATGATTGAGAACTGTAAAAATCAGTCACCTATTCAGCCACTTGCAATATATTATTCGCGCTAATTAGGCGATTACTAGAGGGTTAGGTTCGTCCTTCGTGAACGAGCTACACCTTTGCTTTATGTATGAAAGGACTTTCGAAAATAATAAACAGAAATGATACTTACAGTCCACCACAAAATGCTTTTCTAAATGAAGAACTTACTTGCACTCAAATTAAAACTAAGTCCAATATATGTGCACAGACTTTGATTACAGCTAAGGATTACAACTATTCCTAATTATAAGGATAAATTGCAGATTACGCTAGGAAACGTAAAGTACTTGGTTATTCGACAGAATGTAAAGGAACTGATCATTACATTAAAGGATGTAAATGGTTGATTTAGTTTGGTTTATTGTTGTTGGTTCTTAGACCCCTTGCTCTGTTGCTTTCTTATGCTTTTATAAACCTCCCAAAGCATAAAGTGCCTTCTGGATACTCTCATGTCTGACAGTTACAACAACCGTCTCCCATGATTAGGCATGGAGTGCTTGTATATGGTAGATTGACATGGTATACATACACTTTATTGCATGGAGTGCTTGTTGGGTATTTATATAAACTTCTCCAAAGAGTGCCACCATGAACAGGCCATAGCCCAAAATTTGGTAAATAGTTTGAATCTTAATCATGTGATTTGAGGGGAAAACAAGAAGAAGAAACTGAGCACGGCCACTTTTGGGCATTGTTCTGATCAAATGGTTTAGGATTGTATGATTGGTATGATATTTGAGCTAGAGGAATGTTGTAATCGGATACCTCAAATCTTCTGCAACAAGGCCGCACAACCGGTCGGCTTATTTCCTATTTGAGCCTGTCTCTTGCGCGGTTTTGTGCAAGAAGTTTCTAATTTCGGTTTAATTTATGCCTATAAAAGTGTGTAATGCGGAATTAGGAGTTTTTCCATTGGGGTCAGGTTTCCTAGAGGGGATTGAGAGAGTTCTAGGGCAAGAGAAAAAGCTTGGGGTTCTCTAAGATGAGGATAATGACGGTGCTTTTCCATCTCATGTGAGAATAAGCTTTAGGTAGCTTGGGATTTCTCTTGTGGGGCTGGGATCCGGGTTTTGTTTCTTCTATCTCTGGTAACTTTTGATATCATAGTGGATTGTTCGCTTTGTGCTGTGGTTTTTTACCTGTGATGGGTTTTTCTACGTTAAATTCGGATTGCCTTCTTGTGTGTGTTTGATTATTGCTCGTGTGATTTACATGGTGGTTTGCTTGTTTGATTTGCTTCCGCTACCGGTTTTCCCAACAAATTGTATTAGAGAAATCGTTGGGAGGTAGATCGGAATCTGAGACGAGGTATCGATGACGTCTTCAAGCATGGGATTCAATACAAAGAAGTATTCCGTGAAAGAAAAATATGCAAAGCAATCAGTATCTCTAAAAGAAGTAGAGTGGAAGAAGGTGGATCGGTACACTAATATCTCAATCAGGTTCATCGACTACGATCGGGTTTGATAGAGAGCATGTTTCACGGTGGAGTTGCGAGATCGGCAGCAGGATCCACGGTTGCTCGTATGTGGCAAGTGCCCAAGGGCCACATGAGGAGCGGTAAAGGTGCGTGAAGGTGCAAGGATAGAGTCGATGAGGCATGAGAAGCGGTGAAGCTGTGATGATGACGAAGTAAAGATTGAAGATGGTGCGTGGTAAGGTGTTACATGAAGATTAGAGTTGTGGTGGAGATTGTTGAAATCAAATGAATCAAATCTTCTGCAACAAGGGCTTGCGACCGGTCGGCCCATTTCCTATTTGAGTCGGTCTCTTGCGCGGTTTTGCACAAGACGTTTCTAATTTCAATTTTATGCCTATAAAAGGGGTGTAATGCGGAATTAAGAGTTTTGCCATTGGGATTAGGTTTTCTAGAGGGGATTGAGAGAGTTCTAAGGTAAGAGAAAAAGCTTGGGGAAAGCTTTGGGTTCTCTGGGAATAAGGAAAAGGACGGTGCTTGTCCGTCTCATGTGAGAATAAGCTTTGGGTAGCTTGGGATTTCTCTTTTGGGGTTGGGATCTGGGTTTTATTTTTTTCCATCTCTTGTAACTTTTGATATCATAGTGGATTGTTCACTTTATGCCATGGTTTTTTACTCGTGAGGGGTTTTTTCCACGTTAAATTTGGATTGCCTTCTTGTGTGTTTGATTGTTGCTTGTGTGATTGCCAAGGTGGTTTGCTCGTTTGATTCGCTTCTGCTGCCGGTTTTCCCAACAAGGAATCATACCATGCTTAGGTTAAGAGTTTTTAGAGTATGCTTAGGCTTTCTTTTTGTATAAGTGGGGCCCATGGTTCAGTGATTGACATTGTTCATACTATGGGCCTCACCATGGATTGCACAGGCACCAAAACATGTCCTAAGAAATCCCATTCCTCCAATAGTTCGCCAGTAAATAGACAGTTAAGAAAGAATATACAACAACAGTCCACATTCAGCCAAAAAAAGGGCCAAATATTTGATGGCTAGGATCTCCCAATCTGGTGCTTTTTCATTCGTGGTCATCCGTGTTATGGCCCATCATATATCAGCTTGAATCACTAGACCATATGCTTCAATTGTAGAGACTCAGATCAATAGAACAATGGCCCCTCCTACACAAAATGAAAACCTAAACCTACTGCCCTAACTCTCAGTGTGAGAATTGTGAGATACCTTGACGCAGGGAGGACGTGGTAGGTCGATCACTGTCTCCCTAATCGATTGTTTCTCGAATCCACGAGAAGAAATAAAAGGATAAAAAGAGGAAATTAATTCCAAATAATTGTTTTGATAGATTGAATGAATAGAAACGGAATTACAATGCATATAAATGGGAAACTAAACCCTAAGTAAAGTATCAGACTCCAACTCAAACTCAAACTCATAGAAAACGCAACTTACTATTTATAGAAGTCGTTCAATCCTACTAGAACTCTTGGTTTTCGGCCAAAAATAGAAAGTTATCAAATGGGCCCAACCATGTTGTTCTACTAAATATTCTAAGCCCTTTTCATGTTGGGCACTAACTCTAAAACCCTACAGATCCCAAAGTATGATCGAATTAAAACTTACTATAAATAGTAAAACTAAAAATAAACTAGCCTAATGACCGTTGATACTGTTGAATCTCGCGATTTCGGCATGGACAACCCGGCATAGTCGGGTTGGTTGGCTAAAGTAGCTTAAGCTACCCCAAAATGATATATTATAGGTTCAGAAACTCATTCCAGATTGCGAGATACAGCTGCTTTACGATCCTAACGATCCGGATCACTTTCGACCCCGACCAGTCTTCTTTTGGTCCATCTGGGCCATGAAATAATCAGCGACCCGTTCTACATCAATCTCCTCCACTTCGAAAGAACTCGACCCTGAGTTCTCGTCCAGCTTTGGTTCATGATATTCGTGCCACGTTGAAAGTCCTTGAAATCTCCATGTCATCCGGAAGATCAACAACGTAGGCATTGTCATTGATCTTGTAAATGATCGGTACCGGTCCAATCTTCTTATTTTTTAACTTGTTGTTGGTCCCGGTAGGAAATCGCTCTTTACGTAGATGGACCATCACCTGATCACCTATTTCGAACACTTTGGCACGCCAATGCTTGTCGGCCGCTTCTTTGTATTTCTCGCTCGAAGTTTGGAATTTATTGCGCATGTCTATATGTATGTCCATGATTCGGTCTGTCATATGCTTTGGCTTATCACCTGAAAGGCAATGGATGAGATTCCTCAATGTGCAGTTTACGACCTTAGTCTACCCATCTGTTTGCGGAAGGTAAGTACTGCTGAACTGAAGTCACGTACCGAACCGATTCCACAAGGCTCGCCAAAAAAGGCTAACGAACTTTGTGTCCCGGTCTGAAGTAATCGTCTTAGGAATCTCATGTAGTCGCACAACTTCTCTGAAGAAAAGGTTCGTAACATGTACCGCATCAAAGGTCTTCTTGCGCAGAATAAAGTATGTAATCTTGGAGAATCGGTCTACCACCACGAACACTGAGTCCATGCCGCGTTGTGTTCATGGGAGCCCTAATACAAAATCCGTAGATAAATCCTCCCAAGGGGCATTTGGCATGGTTAATGGCATGTAAAGACCTGTATTTTGAGATTGCCTCTTAATGGTCTAACAAATATGACATCGTTGTACCGCCCTACCTACATCACGAGCAAGTTGCGGCCAGTAATACCGCTCTTCCACCATCGCTCGAGTCTTATCTCGTTCTAGATGACCGCCGAGGCCACCGCCATGTAGCTCGATAATAATTTTGTCTCGTAACGAACTCTGCGGAATACAAAGTTGATTCCCTTTGAAGAGGAAACCATCTTGAATTTGAATGTTACTCGGGTGACCTTCTTGGCACTTTTTCATGCATCTGCAAAATCCTCGTTATTGGTATAAAGTTCATTGAGACAGTCGAATCTAACCACCTCACTGCTCACGGTAATAAGAAGGGATGCACATCGGCTAAGTGCATCTACTACCTTGTTCTGCTGCCCTGATTTGTGTTTCAAAACGAACGTGAATTCTTATAAAAATGAAATTCATCTAGCATGCATACGATGCACATTAGTCTGAGTATTGACAAATTTTAAGGCCTGATGATTAGTGTACAATATAAATTCCCTTTGAATAAGATAGTGGCACCAATGGCGCAGTGCCTGAACCACTGCATATAATTCAAGCTCATAGGTCGACCACTTCTGTCGTGTGTCACTGAGTTTCTCACTGTAAAAGGCAACTGGCCTGCCCTCCTGAGAAAGGACTCCCCCAATGCTGACAATAGATGCGTCACATTCTGCCTCAAACAACTTATTGACATTAGGGAGTACCAAGACCGGTGTAGTGGACAACCGATGTTTGATTTCTTCAAAACTCTTCTCTACCACTTCTTTCCATTGAAATGGACCCTTCTTCCCATTGAAATGGACCCTTCTTCATACAGTCGGTAATCGGCGCGACGATATTGCTGAAGTTCCGCACAAATCGACGATAGAAGGTCGTCAACCCATGGAAACTTCGTACCTCATGAATGTTCGTTGGAGTCGACCAATCTCGAATTGCTCGAACTTTCTCTTCGTCCACTCGGATACTCGTGGACGACACGATGAACCCCAGAAACAATAATCGATCAGTTAAGAAGCTACACTTTTTCAGATTTAAGTATAGTTTGTTGTCGGCCAACACTTGTAGCATTTTTCTGAGGTGGGTCATGTGATCCGTTTCATCCTAACTGTATATTAGGATGTCACCAAAGTAAACGACAACAAAATGGCCAATGAACGGCTTCAACACTTAGTTCATTAAATGCATGAAGGTGCTTGGTGCATTGGTTAGACCGAAGGGCATAACCAGCCACTCATATAGCCCTTCCTTGGTCTTGAAGGCCGTTTTTCACTCGTCACCTAGCCTAATACGGATTTGATGGTATCCACTCCGTAAGTTCAGTTTTGAGAACATCTTGGAGCCCTCGAGCATGTCGAGCATGTCAAGCACATCATCCAACCGCGGTATTGAAAATTGATATTTAACTGTTATTTTATTGATCGCGCGGCTATCGATACACATGCGTCAAGTTCTGTCTTTCTTTGGGGTAATGAGTGCCGGAACGACACACGGGCTCATGCCCTCTTTAATAAGACCCTTACGGATCAGTTCTTCCTCTTGTCCATGAAGAATTTCAAACTTTTTCGGACTCATTCGATAGTGCGGTCGGTTGGGCAAACTAGAGCTTGGGACAAGGTTGATTTGATGTTGTATGTCTCGCATGGGAGGCAACTCATCAGGTAAATCTCCAGGCCAAATACTTCAAAATTCGTCTAGCAATGATTTAAGGCATTGAGGAATATTAAAGGATCCTGACTCCTAGCCTTTTACCATAATGGCATATATTTTGCCCATTTTCTTTGATTCTTTAACAAACTCACGAATGGTAAGGAGAGAGCTTCCCTCCACTTTAAAAGCTTTGGGGTGTTTCTCTAGTGTCATAGGGACCAAAATAATTTTTCGACCATCCTTGGTGAACATGTACATGTTTTCTTGTCCGCTGTGTGTTGCATCTTGGTCTGATTGCCATGGCCACCCAAGTAACATGTGGCAGGCTTCCATGTCAACCACATCACAGAGGACCATGTCCTTATAGCTTTTACCAATGGAAAATGAGATAATGCATTGATGAGTTAACTTTGTCTCGTTCACCTTCTTGATCCAACTGTCGAGTAAGGGGTAGGGTGCTTCGTCATAGGCAGATGTAACTTATCCATCATAATTTTTTAGACAATATTTTCGTTGCTCCCACTATCTATAATCACATTACAAATTTTGCCCTGCACGGTGCACTTTTTGTGGAAGATATTATGTCGTTATAGGTGCACTTCCCTCCTGTGAGCGTAGAGTAGTCGTCTCACTACTAGCGATTCCTCATGATCTTCAGTTAGCCAATCTACATCTTCTGTGTCCCCCTCTTCAGCTTGTTCCAATTCAGAGTTGACTTTCGTTACTTTACCTTCCGCGCCACCTTCATTCGTAGTTAAGTGGACTGCAGGGCGTTGAGGGCAAGCGTTCAACCAGTTACCTGGTTGGCCACAGCGGAGACAATGGTCTGGCCTTGGCCGACCATATGAGTTGGGGATCCTGCTAGGACCCGCTGTAATGGAAGTTGCACGTTGAGGCCTTGAGGGACCGCTTTCCCAGTCCCGGTTCGTGACCGTAGGAGGTTGAGGATGCCCTCCTATAGGTTCCTTGCCTTTGGCCAACGTTGTATCCTGAGTGGGTCTGGTGATGGGACTCTGTGTTGCCGGATAGGGTCGACCAGAGGGCCGCAACAACTGTGTTTCTACCTAGCTGGTCAATTGGTTGGCCTCACTCAACGTCTAGACTGGATGCATCTGGACCCGTTCCTGAATTGCAAATCGCAACCAACCAATGAATCGTGATACTTGTTGTGCCTCTGATTCCGATAAATTATTCCGCGTAGCCAATCGCTGGAATTCTTCAAGATATTCGGCTACGGTTCGATTTTCCTAACAACAATTTTGATATTGTTGGAACAAAATTTGTTCGTAGTCGCTAGGGAGGAATCGAGCTCTAAGAAGCTGTCTCATCCGAGGCCATGTTCGGATGGGTGTCTTATTCTGACGGGCACGAAAAACCTGTAGGTTTTCCCACCATGCCGAAGCACCAGATTTTAATTTATATGCAATTAGTTTTACCTTCTTGTCGTCCGGCACTTCCATATAGTCGAAGTATCGTTCGACCTCTGCCAGCCAGTCGAGGAACTCCTCTATTCGAAGTAGGCCATTATAGCTGGGAAGATCAGCTTCGCCCCGATAATCTCGTTCTGCTCATTCCACATGCTCATTCCCTAGCGCAGGTCGCCGTACCAAAATATTTTCGACCTCGTCATCGCTTGGTTCTGATTCGACTGGTATAGTCCTACGATTATCCACCCGGTATGCTCTATGGACTATAGGATTGTCTCGTATAGCAACTGTTGGTGGTTGTTGATCGTCTTGGGCTCGGAGCGGAGCTAACGATGCCGCAATCTGGTCAAGGATCGCCTATATACCTTGCAGGATCAACCGGTTCATGATTGATCTAATTATTAGTTGTTGTACCTGTCAAGCAAATATTATTTCAATTTCAGATGGCATACCACTAATGTTAGGAAGTGATAAGCATTGTGAGATTGAATGTCATTGGCATGAATGTTATGCAACTTCTTATAAACTGTTTATTGTCACTTATGTGCAGCTTACTTTCAAAATTGGAGAAGAATAATGACATTGCCTAACTAATAAAAAAAAGAATACTGACTTCGTCTAATCATTGCTGACCTCTGAAATTTTGCTTGTGTGATGTACTTTAGATGATTGAAGGATCCCCACCATTTTCAATAAAGCAAGAAAATGAGGTTTTAAAACATATGCTAGTAAAGAGCATCCACATTTTAGAGCCTCACAAAGGCTTAACTCTCATGGATTAAAAGAGTAAGTCCTACATTATCTGGCATGGATTTTTTTTTTCCACTTTAACATCCTTATTTAACAACCATATTGGTGAAGGATTCATTGTGACATGAACTATTAACTCATTGGTAATGTGTAGCTAGCTCATTTATCTTTTGGAAGCTAACCGTGGTACTTTAGATCACAGATGTTCAATCTAAAGTCCAATATCCTACTTTCTTTTGAATAAAATTTGTTTGAATTTTGAATATGCATGGAATGGTTGTTTTCATTCTTACATGAGGATTTTAGTAGTGCCCACCTTATTTCAAGGAATGATAAGAATCTTAGACCCTGTTTGGTAGACAAAAAAAATTGAGTTCATCTCATTTTAATTAACAGTAATTATGTATTAGAGATAAAGATTTCTAATAAATAATTACTATTAATTAAAATGAGTTGAACTCATTTTGTGGTGTCTACAAAACAGGGCCTTAAAAGAAAAATACAAAAAGATTTGAATTAATTCATTAACAGGTCTTTTAGTTGTCTCAACAATCACTAGGTAGTTGGCCTTTTTATTTCTCTTCTGATTCTTTTACATTTTTTTTTTTGGCAGGAAGGGGCCATGTTCATTGGCTAATATCATCCATCTTGCATATGCCACTGATGTAGATAAAAGAAAGAAGAGAGATGAGAGGAAAGGAAAAAAACAAAGAAGGAGAAGCAAAGAAGAAGATCTCCCTTAGTATATTGACCATTTATTAGCCAGATATTTGTTAAAATTTGTTGATTTTGAAGAATATATTGAAATTCTAAAACTTATTCTGTTTTAATTTATAATGTTGTAAACATTTTATAGGGTATAGTTTAGATTTATGTGATTCTTTGGATTTATACATTTTCTAATGATGAGATTTCTTTCCATGAAATGGTTAAGTGAATGTATTAAATATCATGGTTTAAATTTTATTAGATTGTTTTATTGATTTTTTTTTTATTCTTATGTCACTAATGAACATAGCGAACCAAAAAAAAAAAAAAAACAAAAAAACAGAACTATTTACAGCAGGCTTGATGTTTGTAAAAAAACTTTAGCCTTTTACGAGGGTTGTGCGACCTGTTGTAAAAAAATGTTTTACAACGACCATGATGCATTGTAAAATGCTAATTTTCTTGTAGTGACATGCGCTGCACGCCGTGAAAAAACGTTTTCAGTGTTTATCACTACGTGACCTTTGAATGTCCATAACCGTTGAGAAAACATTCGACTGTTATGTATAGTCGAAAATAACTCTTTTTTTTTTTTTCCGGCTTTCAGGGATGGTTGAATTTTTGGTTTTAATAGTCGAATTTCTTTTTTAACTGTCAACGACAGTCAATTTTTTCAGAAAGTGTTAATTGAACGTCCACCATTGATTGTGCTTCTTAAGGGCGTTCAATCAACATTGGATTTGGCAGCTTTTACAACGTATTTCCGTTTGTCCGATTTTACAACAAATCCAACACAGAGAACATTGCATTTGGCAGACTCATATTCATAAAAAAGAAAAAATTACCGAATTGCTCATTGGATGTGTGCAAGGAGTTGCATTTGTAATGCGGATTTTCACGGAATCTAATGGGTATTGAGAGACAGTGTTGAGGGGTTTAACTGATAGAATGACAGAGGTTGGTGGTTGACACGTGACATGTATATTAAGTCAAAGTAATATGATCATATGTATTATGGGACCCACTATAAACAGTTCATATTTACATCTTTATAAATTCTTTATTGAGTTTTCATTAAGCTACCTCATTAATTAAGTTATTGTAAACATGTATTTTTCATTAATTTTATTTAACGTCCATCATTTTGAAGTTTTGGCTGATATTTGTTTATTCCCTACACCTCTTAACATCATGATCCTGAGTTGACCGTACTCATGCACACTCATTAGCTGTGTCAAATAATCAGAGGTTAGGATCGTCCAAGCAATCCGATTTATGAACCATCTATGGCAGGGCCCACAAGTTTGACGGTTTACTTTTTGAGTTATATATATGCCCACATTAACAATTTCTAGGAATTAAATGCATATGAACCATCGCAATTTGGCAGAGCACCTGTAACACCCCCTTTTAAACTGGAAGGGGATTGCCTATGGTGGCCCAAGATCTGTGGGGCCCACTGTGATGTAGGTGTTTTATCCATGCTGTCCATCTGTTTTCCACTAATCAATTTTAGGATATGAGCCCAAAAACATGGTATCAAAGCGGAAGTTCGTGTGTTCAAATCTCTAAAGTAGCAAATATGCCACTGGTAATATATTCTCCTACGGAGCCATTTATGGTGTGAGCGTGTGATTTGTGAGTGTCCCTCTACCCTTGCCCAATATGTTCTCGAGCGGAGTTCCACTCCGCACGTGCAGGGGGTGCTAGAGTTGACGCAGGAAGGACGTGGTAGGTCGATCACCGTCTCCCTAACCGAGTGTTTCTCGAATTCACGAGAAGAAATAAAAGATAAAAAAAAAGGAAATAAATTCTGAATAATTGATTTATTGATAATTGAATGCATCAAAACGGAATTACAATGCATATAAATAGGAAACTAAACCCTAGGTAAAGTATCAGAATCCAACTCCAACTAAAACTCCTAGAAAACGCAACTTACTATAAATAGTAAACTTACTATTTATAGAAGTCGTTCAATCCTACTAGAACTCTTGGTTTTCGGCCAAAAATAGAAAGTTTTCAAACGGCCTCAACCACGTTGTTCTACGAAATATTCTAAGCCCTTTTCATGTTGGACACTAACTCTAAAACCATACGGATGCAAAGTTATGATCGAAATAAAACTTACTATAAATAGTAAAATTGAAAATAAACTAGCCTAATGACCGTCGATACGGTCGAATCTCGCGATTCCGGCTTGGGCAACCCAGCATAGCGGGTTGGTTGGCTAAAGTAGCTCGAGCTACCCCAAATTGATATATTATACGTCCTGTAACTCATTCCGGATTGTGAGATACGACCGATTTACGGTCCTGACGGCCCGGATCACTTATGACCCCTACCGGTCTTCTTTTGCTCCATCTGGGCCATGAAATAGTCAGCGACCCGTTCTACATCAGTCTCCTCCACTTCGAAAGAACTCGACCCTGAGTTCTCGTCCAGCTTTGGTTCATGATATTCGTACAGATCTGCCACGTTGAAAGTCCTTGAAATCTCTATGTCATCCGGAAGATCAACAACGTAGGCATTGTCATTGATCTTGCGAATGATCGGTACCGGTCCAATCTTCTTGTGTTTCAACTTGTTGTAGGTCCCGGTAGGAAATCGCTCTTTACGTAGGTGGACCATCACCTGTCACCTATTTCGAAGACTTTGGCGCGTCGATGCTTGTCGGCCGCTTCTTTGTACTTTTCGTTCGAAGCCTGTAATTTGTTGCGCACGTCTGCATGTATGTCCATGATTCGGTCTGCCATATGTTCAGCTGTAACGCTCATGCTTGGAAGCTTGGGCAGGGGAACCAAATCGAGTGTGTGACGAGGCACGCACCCATAAACAATCTGGAACGAAGACTTTCCTGTCGATCGGTTTACCATGTTGTTGAACGCAAACTCTGCTTGAGCCAGGGCCATGTCCCACTGCTTCGGTTTGTCACCTGAAAGGCAACGGATGAGATTCCCCAATGTGCGGTTGACGACCTCAGTCTGCCCATCTGTTTGTGGATGATAAGCACTGCTGAAGTGAAGTCGTGTACCGAACCGATTCCACAAGGCTCGCCAAAAGTGGCTAACGAACTTTGTGTCCCGGTCTGAAGTGATTGTCTTAGGAATCCCATGTAGTCGCACAACCTCTCTGAAGAAAAGGTTCGCAACGTGTATCGCATCAAAGGTCTTCTTGCACGGAATGAAGTGTGCCATCTTGGAGAATCGGTCTACCACCACGAACACTGAGTCCATGCCGCGTTGTGTTCGTGGGAGCCCTAATATAAAATCCATAGATAAATCCTCCCAAGGGGCATCTGGCACGGGTAATGGCGTGTAAAGACCTGTATTTTGAGATTGTCCCTTAGCGGTTTGACAAATATGACATCGTTGTACCGCCCTGCCAACACCACGAGCCAGTTGCGGCCAGTAATACCGCTCTCCACCATCGCTCGAGTCTTATCTCGTCCTAGATGACCGCCGAGGCCACCGCCATGCAGCTCGATAATAATTTTGTCCCGTAATGAACTCTGCGGGATGCAAAGTCGATTTCCTTTGAAGAGGAAACCATCTTGAATTAGAAGGTCACTCGGGTGCCCCTCTTGGCACTTTTTCTATGCATCTGCAAAATCCTCGTCCTCGGCATAAAGTTCCTTGAGACAGTCGAATCCGATCACCTCACTGCTCACTGTAATAAGAAGGGATGCACGTCGGCTTAGTGCATCTGCCACCTTGTTTTGCTGCCCTGATTTGTGTTTCAGAACGAACGTGAATTCTTGTAAAAACGAAATCCATCTAGCATGCATACGATTCACATTAGTCTGAGTATTGATAAATTTTAAGGCCTGATGATCAGTGTACAGTATAAATTCCCTTTGAATAAGATAATGGCGCCAATGGCGCAGTGCCTGAACCACTGCATATAATTCAAGTTCATAGGTCGACCACTTCTGTCGTGCGTCGCTGAGTTTCTCACTGTAAAAGACAACCGGCCTGCCCTCCTGAGAAAGGACTCCCCCAATGCCGACAATAGATGCGTCGCATTCTACCTCAAATAGCTTATCGAAATTAGGGAGTACTAGGACCGGGGTAGTGGACAGCCGACGTTTAATTTCTGCAAAGCTCTTCTCAGCCCCTTCGGTCCATTGAAACGGACCCTTCTTCATACAATCGGTAATCGGCGCGACGAAACTGCTGAAGTTCCGCACAAATCGACGATAGAAGGTCGCCAACCCATGAAAACTTCGTACCTCATGAATGTTTGTCGGAGTCGGCCAATCCCGAATAGCTCGAACCTTTTCTTCGTCCACTCGGATACCCGTGGACGACACAATGAACCCCAGAAACAATAATTGATCAGTTAAGAAGCTACACTTTTTCAGATTTAAGTATAGCTTGTTGTCGGCCAACACTTGTAGCACTTTTCTGATGTGGGTCATGTGCTTCGTTTCATCCTGACTGTATATTAGAATGTCGTCAAAGTAAACGACAACGAAACGGCCAATAAACGGCTTCAACACTTGGTTCATTAAGCGCATGAAGGTGCTTGGTGCGTTGGTCAAACCGAAGGGCATAACCAGCCACTCATATAGCCCTTCCTTGGTCTTGAAGGCCATTTTCCACTCGTCACCTGGCCTAATACGGATTTGATGGTATCCACTCCGTAAGTCCAGTTTCGAGAACACTTTGGAACCCTCGAGCATGTCCAGCATGTCATCCAACCGCGGTATTGGAAATCGATATTTAACTGTTATTTTATTGATCGCGCGGCTATCGATGCACATACGCCATGTTCCGTCCTTCTTTGGGGTAAGGAGTGCCGGAACGGCACATGGGCTCATGCTCTCTTTAATAAGACCCTTACGGATCAGTTCCTCCACCTGTCCCTGTAGAATTTCGCACTCTTTCGGACTCATCCGATAGTGCGGTCGGTTGGGTAGACTAGACCCTGGGATAAGGTCGATGTGATGTTGTATGTCTCGCATGGGAGGCAACTCATCAGGTAACTCGGCAGGCCAAGTACTTCGAAATTCTTCTAGCAGCGGTTTAAGGCGTTGAGGAATATTAGAGGATCCTGGCTCCTCGCCTTTTACCATAACGGCATAAATCTCGCCCGTTTCCTTTGATTCCTTAACAAACTCGCGAATGATAAGGAGAGAGTTCCCCTCCACTTTAGAAGCTTCAGGGTGTTTGTCTGGTGTCATAGGGGCCAAAACAATTTTCCGACCATCCTTGGTGAACATGTATATGTTTTCCCGTCCACTGTGGGTCACATCTCGATCCGATTGCCATGGCCGCCCAAGTAACATGTGGCAGGCTTCCATGTCAACCACATCACAAAGGACCTCGTCCTTATAGCTTTTACCAATGGAAAATGAGATAATGCATTGATGAGTTACCTTGGTTTCGTTCACCTTCTTGATCCAGCCAATAGAGTAAGGGGTAGGGTGCTTCGTCATATGCAGATGTAACTTATCCACCATAATTCTCGAGACAATATTTTCGCTACTCCCACTATCTATGATCACGTCACAGATTTTGCCCTGCACGGTACACTTTGTGCGAAAAATATTATGTCGTTGTGGGTGCACTTCCTTCGTGGGAGCATAAAGTAGTCGTCTTACTACTAGCGATTCCCCATGATCTTCAGTCAGCCAATCGACCTCTTCTGTGTCCCCCTCTTCGGCCTGTTCCAATTCAGGGTTGTCTTCTATTGGCTCACCTTCCACGCTGCCTTCATTCGTAGTTAAGTGTGCTGCAGGGCGTTGAGGGCAAGCGTTCGACCAGTGACCTGGTTGGCCACAACGGAGACAATGGTCTGGTCTTGGCCGACCATATGGGTTGGGGATCCTGCTGGAACCCGCTGTAGTGGGAGCTGTACGTTGAGGTCTTGAGGAACCGCTTCCCCAGTCCCGGTTCGTGACCGTAGGAGGTTGAGGACGCCCTCCTATAGGCTCCTTGCCTTTGGCCAACGTTGTATCTTGAGTGGGTCCGATGTTGGGATTTCGTGTTGCCGGATAGGGTCGAGCAGGGGGCCGTGACAACTGTGTTTCTGCTCGAGTGGCCAATTGGTTGGCCTCACTCAACGTCCAAACTGGATGCATCTGGACTCGATCCTGGATTGCAAATCGCAACCCACCAATGAATCGTGATACTTGTTGTGCCTCTGATTCTGATAAATTATTCCGTGTAGCCAATCGTTGGAATTCTTCAAGATATTCGGCTACAGTTCTATTTTCCTGATGACAATTTTGGTATTGTTGGAACAAAATTTGTTCATAGTCGTTAGGGAGGAATCGAGCTCTAAGAAGCTGTCTCATCCGAGGCCATGTTCGGATGGGTGTCTTATTCTGACGGGTGCGGGAAACCTGTAGGTTTTCCCACCATGCTGAAGCACCGGATTTAAACTTATATGCAACTAGTTTTACCTTCTTGTCGTCCGGCACTTCCATATAGTCGAAGTATCGCTCAACCTCTGCCAGCCAGTCGAGGAACTCCTCTATTCGAAGTAGGCCATTAAAGCTGGGAAGATCAGCTTTGCCCCGATAATCTCGTTCTGCTCGTTCCACACGCTCATTCCCTAGCGCCGGTCGTCGTACGAACCTGTCTTCGACCTCGTCATCGCTTGGTTCTGAATCGTCTGGCGTAACCCTACAATTATCCACCTGGGGTGTTCTACGGACAACAGGATTGCCCCGTATAACAACTGTTGGTGGTTGTTGGTCGCCTTGGGCTCGAAGAGGAGCTAGCAATGCTGCAATCTGGTCGAGGGTCGCCTGTATACCTTGCAGGATCAACCGGTTCTCCCGTCGTGCTGCTTCGAATGCTGCCTCGAAGGCTGTCGCCGTTAGATAGTCCCTTGGAGCACCGTCCTTAGGATGAGGATCCAACCCTTCATTAGAGGTCATCGTCCTGAGGAAGAAACCTCTCTCTGATACCAATGACGCAGGGAGGACGTGGTAGGTCGATCACCGTCTCCCTAACCGAGTGTTTCTCGAATCCACGAGAAGAAATAAAAGATAAAAAAAGGAAATAAATTCCGAATAATTGATTTATTGATAATTGAATGCATCAAAACGGAATTACAATGCATATAAATAGGAAACTAAACCCTAGGTAAGTATCAGAATCCAACTCAACTAAAACTCCTAGAAAACGCAACTTACTATAAATAGTAAACTTACTATTTATAGAAGTCGTTCAATCCTACTAGAACTCTTGGTTTTCGGCCAAAAATAGAAAGTTTTCAAACGGCCTCAACCACGTTGTTCTACGAAATATTCTAAGCCCTTTTCATGTTGGACGCTAACTCTAAAACCATACGGATGCAAAGTTATGATCGAAATTAAACTTACTATAAATAGTAAAATTGAAAATAAACTAGCCTAATGACCGTCGATACGGTCGAATCTCGCGATTCCGGCTTGGGCAACCCGGCGTAGGGTTGGCTGGCTAAAGTAGCTCGAGCTACCCCAAATTGATATATTATACGTCCCGTAACTCATTCCGGATTGTGAGATACGACCGATTTACGGTCCTGACGGCCCGGATCACTTATGACCCCGACCGGTCTTCTTTTGCTCCATCTGGGCCATGAAATAGTCAGCGACCCGTTCTACATCAAGAGTCCCTTGATATACATTGATACGCCATCCTCTAATGGCTCAAGCTTTTAGATCAAGTGGTTGTTTGACAATATATATCCAAATCTCAAGAGGACCACACCATCACGCTTATATTTTTGTTTTCCCTTCATTCAGGTCTGTGTGATCTTATGAAAAGGTTTGATGGAAAATAAAACATCAAGGTGGGCCCTTGAAGTTTTTAACGGTGGGCGTTCAATCCCCTCTGTTTTCTGTGTGTGGTCCACATGAGCTTTGGATCTGCATATTTTTGGACTTTCATTTCTTCTTTTAATCAACACTGCTTTATGTGATGTGTTCCACATGATATTTTGATCCCCGCGTGCAAGAAAGAGTTCGATCCACTGTTCAGGTTAGCCACATCTGTCTAGTGAGTGAGATTGTCAGCCGTTCAATGCTTTCAACGGTGTGGCCCGTCAAGTGAGTGGACTGGCCTGATTTTTGCCCCAGGTTATCTTCATGATGTTGCTCGCCTTTCGCACGAGGGTCCCCAATGAATTCCACACGATGGCAGGAAAATGGTGCCTCTGTTGTTGGAGGTGTATGGGAAAGTTCTTAGTTGGAGGTGTTGCCTCTGTTGTTGTATTCTTTTTGTTCTCCTTCATCTTCTTTATTTTTTTAAATTTTAATTTATGTATTAATTTGTTTTTATCCCTTGCCATCCCCATTTGATTATGCTGTTTTCTTGAACTGGAAAATGTAGGAGCATCATGGTTGGGCCTGCCAAAATGGCCGTCCCGTGATCAGGATCGTTCATACATGGGCCTCATTATGGATTGGCCGTGGCCCCAAAGTTGCTCTGGTTAGATCTGATCAGTGGCATGTTTAGAAATGGTTGCACTTTGCTATTGCCGTATGTCCAAAAGCAAGCTTCCCATCACTGCCACTGTTAGGCCACGGTCCATGGAATAGATGATCCATTAAGCCACCCATCAAGCGAGTCCCACCTATCAAAGGGCACAATGTTAGAAGCCAAAGCATGGGTCAGAAAAAAGTTGGTTAGGAAGAGCTAGCCAGGTTTTTCTTCAGCCATCTATTTACTTATATATGAACTGTAGCTTGCCTGATAAGTGGCCCAGCCCATTCAATCTAATGGATGGTTTGAATCTCGCACGTATACCATCTTGGCATATGCGTTGGCGTGTAGATGGGCTTCCATGAATACGTGACTTAGCAGACCTCTTTTCAGAGATGCATCTTAACTACTTAATTATATGAAACCAACCACCCAACGCAAACATCAGAGCATGTGGTTGATGGTCCCCCAACAAGCATGTGGTTGAATAGTAAAGCCTCATAGGGTCAAGTAGCCCACATCTTCACATAAATGCCTATTTTACCGAGCCTCTTCCACAAATTATTTATAGATTTTCTATTTACATGATGTGTAAGATTTCCATTGACATGAGAGTATGCTACAATATTATAATATTAGCCAATTAATATCTCATGATCGAACAAACCGATCAGCGCCCTAGCTGATGTTTTACAAATTAATGGGGGTTCTGGTAGAATGTGGGGCCCACATCACAGTGGCCATGTTGGGTTCATTCCCACAATTGAGTGGCACATATATCTGAGCTATTCATTATGGTAGTGGACATTGTGCCAACATGCCATGTACCAAAAAATCAGGCCAAGGAGCCCCACATTTACCTATAATTTCAACAGTTGGACTCTTTTGCTAATTGCCCATTTTTCTTATGCGAGTGTGATGTGCTTGAATTAGTGGACCTGTGTCTGTTTGTGTCTATGTATATATTTGGTCTAGGCCATGTTCTCAGTGTACACTAACTGACGAATGGTCGGGATCTCTAACATGTGTGCCATCCAACAGTTGGAACAAGGACCCATGTGGTCGTGGTGATGCAAGCTTCACATTCTATCTTTTATTTATTTATTTTTAAAAAATTCTATTAAAACCCACAAAATAAGTTTGGCAGGCTATCTCGAAAATAACAAGTTTCAAGAATTTAGGGGATCCCACAAAATCAGGATTAAGGATTAAGCCTTAATCTCAATTTTGGTGGGCCACATGCCATCCACAGCAGATTTGTGTATGTGGAGCAGCATATTCCTGGCTTAATCACAAACATAGATCATTTGTTTTTCTTTTCAGAATGCATATTAAGTGGCTACCCAAGTCTTAGTATTATCTGCTATGCTTAATACTTGAAGTTTCACAAGTTAATAGTTGAGTTGTGTATTATAATAACCTCGGATTCGAACATAAGGCCTTCCCCTCTGATATTATGTCAAATAACCACTTTTTCTATGAGCTTGAGCTGTTAGAGGATAATGTATCAATGTATGTCAAAAGACTCATGTGATTAATTATCAGTTAGGCTACTTAGTGGTTTAGTTGTGTGTTTAACACCCTGCTTAGAAATTCATTTTGAACAAGTACACTACTTGTTATTTATGGATTCCTAAATTGTCACATTTTGAACAGTTCAGTGCCATACCATGTACGTAGGAAGTTCTCATATTGTACCATACCATGCGCGTGGCAACAGAAAAGGAGCAATGCGAATGCTTGTAGGAGGCGAGTGGGCAAGGCACCATCTCCATCTTTAGATTTCTCTCATGATGATGCGATTGGATGTAGGTGTCTTCTAAAGAATATATGGCATCTGAAGACCTACGAAATTGGAGTGGTAGTGGAGTCTGAAGTTCAGGATCCAAATTATTATACTATATGCATTGATGACATCTTTGATAGAAATGTAGAGCTGCAGGATCTTGAAACTTTGGAGGGGATGACGTTTGCTAATGAAGGTATAAGAGAGGTTCTTAGGTGGCCAAGATGCATGTCAGATTTGTTATGAAATAACTTTTGTATATGTTTGGCATTCTCAGAATACTAGTGCATTTTTTAGATTTTTTTATATATTTATAACAAGAGTAATAATTTCTGGTTTAGTTTTACATTCGTATATCTTGCGTATTGGTTTTGTGCTTGCGCATTTCTTACATTTTATCTTGTGTATTGATTGTGGATCTCGGATTGGGCATTGTGGATTATGGCTTGTGGTTGATGGTATATTGTAAGTTAATTGTATGTTATGGTTAGAGCTGGACACAAACCAAGCTAGCTCCAAAGCTCGACTCGGATTTGTTTGAAAAGTTTGACTTGGATTGGTTTGAATGGAAGTTCAAACCAAACTAAGCCTCGGAGTCAACTCATTTAAAAAACCAAACCAAGCTTAAACTAGGGTATTACCGGCTCGGCTCGGCTCGAAGCTCGGTTTGATTCAATTTGGTTCGGCTTGTAGATTGTAAGCACACTGTTTCCTATGGTGTGATCCACTTAAGATTTAGATATGATTAGATTTTGGGATCATGTCCTAAAATGATATGTAAAAATGGATGGACGATGTGGATAATACATATACATGATGACGCGCGTGGATAATATACATGAATGCACATTACCTCCTTGCACTTGTAAAATTATGCTTATGTACCTTTGTTTGAAAAAAAGGCTCTTATATGTCTATTTTGAAGTTGCACTCCTCCAATGGAAGATGTTAAACATCATGTACTAAGATAATTCTGTATTTTTTTCTAACCTTTTAAATTCTTTTCTATTTAAACAAACAAACAAAAAAAAGAGCCGCCACATAAAAATAAAAAAAAAAAAAAAAAAAGCGCTGCCACCTATTCGAACTTGGCCAAGCCCAGTTCGAAATTTTCGACCAAACCGATCTCGGCTCAAACTGGATTTTTTTGGAGCTAACCAAACTTCGGCCGCATGGGTCAACCCGAAACCCAAACCTGGCCGATCCACAAACTGTGGTGAAACAAAACCAAGCCAAACCAAACTAGGGCTAACTCGGCCTGGCCCGGATTGTTGCCCACCTCTAGTTATGGTGGATTGTGTTTTTATTATAGATTGTTGGTACTAATTAGTGGTTGTAGATGATTGTGTTTGTATTTTGGAAGATTGTGGGTATATTGTGATGGTATTATGTATTGTGGTTATGGTTGTGGAGGATTGTGGTTGTATTGTATTGATATTGTATGTTGTGATTTTGTCAATTATTTATGAATTGTATATTACAGGGTTACATGATGTATATTACAGGTTTACAGGATTGTGGTTGTGGAATGTTGGTACTTGGAATGGGTATAGCGTTGGAAAAACTCGAAGATATTGATTTCACCCGAGCAGTCGGTGAAGGATTGTTGCATGAAGAATCTTGGAGTCTACAAGGCAATGGGCGAACGAGGGAACTCTTTCATACTTGCGGATCATGTGGTTGTGGATTGTTGGTACTTGTGCAGGATTGTGGATGTGGAGGATTGTGGTTGAGGAGGTTTGTAGTTGTGGAGGATGGTGGTTGTATTGTGTTGGTTATGTAACGTGATTGTGGAGGATTGTGGTTGTATTGTGTTGGTTATGTATTGTGGTTGTGGAGGAATATTGTGTTTATCATGTATTGTGGAGGATTGTATTTGTATGTTGTGTTGGAAAATGTTGTAGTTTTCTAAATTATTTATGAATTTACAGGTTTATAGGATGTATTGGGGCACAACATCCATTAAATACATGTTACTTTTTTTCTTCTGCAAATAGAAATTCGACAGTTCTGAACCGTCGTATTTATTTCAAGATTATCCCGTACCGTCGAAATTTCCTATAATTTTTACCCAAAACGGCAGGTTAGGACCGTCGAATTTCGTAATCTCCTATTCACATAGACTCCATGGTAATTGACATTTTGATTCTAATTCATACCACATATTGGCAGTTCCTTTTGGTATTCTGAGAACAAGGTGCATCCGGCCTGGTCCTACTACGGTGGAAGAGTATCTGTTGTAGGCGAGCTTTGGTCACAATATAGGCGGCCTGCTGTGATGGCTGTCTTTCTTGGGGCAATTGAAGATTGATCTATATCATGTTGACGTAAGCTATGTTGATAATGTATAGCCCAAGCTTCAGTTGCAAAGGCATGATTGGTGACGCCGCTTCAGTAGAAGCTTGCTGGCTTGGAGGGTGAGAAAGTAGGTAGAGTTGGGGTGGCGACCCGCTTGAAGATTGGAGGTGCTTTTGATTGGGGACCTTTGGCAATTTAGTATAGGAATATTGAGGCACCGTTCGTACTTGAGCTGCCTTTTCCCAGCCACTGTTTGGATGCCCTCGAAGCCATGGCCGGGGAAATAGCTAGGAGATATTTGGTGCTTCTCTGTCTATGGGTGGTGGTGGGATTTGGGAAGGCTATGTTATAGCGAACTAAGTGGATCCCAAGTATGTCATATGATGATTTTGTTTGTATAGTTTTTGTGCCTTTTGTGGAGCTGCCTGAATGAATGTGCAACTCTATTTGGTTTTTTAACAAAGCTATAGGTGGTGTGCTTCCACCTTTCTGTAAAGAAGGAAAAAGAAAAAGAAAGAATGATGCTTCCACCTTTCTGTAAAGAAGGAAAAAGAAAAAGAAAGAATGAAAGAAGAAAACAAGAGCTGTCAAACAACCCCTTATGGAAATTCTTATTTAAATATAGATAGGATAATTTCTACCTTAGTAATTCATGCTAGACATGAACTTATACAATACCAAAAGCCACGATACAAAGCCATTAAGCAACTTCAACCCTTTTTAGGATTTCCTACCTTCACAACTATAGGGCTTCTCACGTAGTGCTTATCATCTGACCATATCAGTTTCCCAAACACATATTCACCAGCCACAACTCCTTCCTCGGCCAGCACGCTTACTTTAAATGTCTTCTCTTCACCAATCTTCTCAAATTTCAAGCTCATGGGCCTGACCGATACAGAAATTCCTGGTGGTGCATAGATGCGAGCTGTGTACGTACTTGGGTCGCCCACATTCTTCACGGTCCTACTTACAGTGGTCAGGCCAGAGAGATGCGGGATGGTTATTGAAGGGTAATTGAAGTTTAAGAGATTTAAGTACTTCCGATTGCATGAGTAGGGTTCACTGGTGACCAGCTTGAATAAAGACTTGTTGTATCCGATGGCACATACGAAATTTAAGTAGTCCTTAACAGTGAGATCGTAGACTAAGCCAGGGTCGACTGCAAGGTTAGGATGCACATGTCCAGCACCATAGCCAAAAGGGTTATCCTTAGATAAAGAAGAGTTTCTCATGGGCACTCCTGTGTTGTCTTTTGTCCGTGCAGTGGTCATGATCGCTGATTTGATCGCCGATGGGCTCCATTCAGGGTGGACTGCTTTGAGAAGGCCGACAATGCCAGCAATATGAGGGCATGACATGGACGTTCCAGATATTACATTGAAGAGAACTCGGCGTGGATCGGAAGAGAGATCGCTGGGCCCAGTGTATTGGGTATAAGCGGCCAGGACATCGACTCCTGGTGCAGTAATATCCGGCTATAGAAAATAAAAAAGAAAAACAAACATTAGTGTATGGAATGGCCAATTAACCGTTTACACTTCCAAAAAAATTAACATTGTTTTTGTTTCAAGAATAGAAAAAAATGACAAGAAATTATGTTCGATTCAAATTTTCCTTTATCTTGCGAGCAATTAGTTTTTGCTATGGGATTATGATCACCTACGTAGCCCTTTAGTATGGCCAAATGCCTAAGGGGAAGACACTTCTAAGGTAT